>JAFIDM010001028.1:1512781-1560681 GCA_023159025.1 Thereuonema tuberculata
TAAATTTTTTGAAAATTGTTTGAAATTTTAATCGTTTATTTTTTTTTATCTATAATATAAAAGCAAAATTTATGTGTGTGTCTCTGTGTCAAATGTTTAGCATACTTCCCAAGATGCTACAAACTTCAAATTTGGCATGGGATCGGTTCCATATTGTAGACAATGTAAAAATTAGACTATACAAATAACCTTTTTTAATTTTTTTGGAGGAAATGACGATAAACTGTCTTGAAAACGCCATGTAATTGTTGCCATTAAGAGGAGACAATTGGAACTAAAAAACGATTGCTATTCCAACATGTGAAACTAAAATATTGTTGTGCAGAATAACGTAACATATTTACCTGTAGGCAAAAATTAGAACTATCGGTGTAAACGGGAGGGCGGCGAAGAGATGGGCAAATATTGTTGAAGGATACTTCTAGAGGGTTTTCCGGATAGCTATAGATTTATGCATTAGATATGATATTGTAATGATCACATGTTTTACGAAATGGGAAAGGTGTGAAGTGATATAAGTGCGGAGAAGGGGAGAAAGGAGTGGGAAGTTAGGGAACTCGAATTAAAAAATTCAAATATAGTATTACTCTGTACCTATCATGTGATTTTTGGACCATCTATATCAGAACAACTCTTTTTTGTAACCCTTACTTAGAACGGGTACTCAGCTAGTATTTAATATTTAATATCTAGAGCTTTAACATACTTAGAAGTTACTGCTTTGACTCAGCTGTATATATAAAATATTGGTTTAAATGCCACCAAATGTTAGAAAATTTAAAACTAATTTGAAACTGAGAAGTAGCAATTAAAAATACGTTTCTGGGAAAATTTAAACTTTGGAAGCGTATTTGTATCTATTTTAAACTATATTTACGAGGGTGAGGCAGATAACATTGAACATTGAACTTTTTTTACACAATCCTCCTTTCGACGTTCGGTCTTCAATGACTGTGTTATCCGTATTTTTAATATTCCCTTTGGGTTTCTTTTGTAAAGTTCTTTTTGGCTTCAAATTAGTGGTATTTGTTTTCTATTAAAATTTAAACTAAAATACGTTTAGTTTTTTGTAGATCTAAAAATCCTACTCTGCAGAAACTGTGTCATTTCTTTCAACAATTAAAAGCAAAAACTTAACGTGCATAAGACCAAACAATAAAACACAATCAAGAGTCCACCAAAGGTTTGCTTTTACACCATGAGCCCATCATCGATTGGAGTCGGGAACAGCCGTATCGTCATTTTGGGAATCAACACACAAACCCACCCAAAGAGGATAGACTCAGAAAGGAGCAAAAGATAACGTATGCCTCTCCCTCTTGGAGCGTTTTAATTGGCAAATAATATCAAATAAGATCTTTAACGACCCATGGCAGAAATGCCAAACCTTATTTCTAAGGTTGAGTAATCGGCTACTATATGAGTGAAATTATAATATAATTATCTATTTCTATGCTTGAATTTGAAACAGGTAAGGCAATTACAAATTTCTACCCAGCCCTCTGTAGAATGGGTACCGGGTTTCTTTCCCGGGAGTTAAAGGCGGGAGGGCGTCGGGCTGACCTCCCGACGTCAACCTAGTCCCGTTGGTCAGGCGACGCCGGGAGCCTTACCTCCCGCGAGCCCTTGGGCCTGCATAGGCTTGTCGTGGCATCCTTTAACTTTTTTTTAACTTAAGGCAATTACATCCTTTCTTCATTTTTCTATTGGGAATGTTTTTTTCTCTTTAGCTCAGCTGAAGATGATAAACATTCATTGACTGTAGTTTCTAATACTTCATTTGAAATGAAAACAGGATAACACTTAACATTAGATAACATAAAGTTTTTAAAAAGTTTTGAAATTGTTTTACGTGTGTTAAAACTGGAAGGACAATTTAAAAACGAATTACACACAAAGTGAAAACAGTTTTACACATTAAAAAAAGCACAGACCAGTTTTATGGATTCAATGCAACCCTTTCTCAAAGCTAAGGAACCTCTAATATACTATTTAAATCAGAACACCAATGATGAAGTAGCCTGGTGCACGGCCTTGCTTCCCCGTGGATCTTCGGACCAATCAAGAATGAGGGCGGTAACTTACTTCCAATGGATGGTCAGCAGTTCGCCACCTGGCGGTGCTCAAAGGAACCACACATGATCACATAAACACAGCCACGTGTTTTATATATATATATATATATATATATATATATATATATATATATATATACCAAACTTGAAGCTGGTGGTCTTCAAGTTTCGTAAAGCAAAGATTTCAATCAATCATTTGCAATTTTGAATTCAGAAAGTATAGAATATAAGAATAAAAATTAACTTATATTACTAAACCTATAATAAGCCGGACAGCGATCTGTGATTTGAAAATGCCAATATTGCTACCGAACTTTTGGACAGGTTCGGTGGCGCTGGGGGATAAAATGCGACTAGAGCAGAATAAATAAAAATCAGAGAATTTATTCTTTAAATGAAAATACTTCAAATACAGATCTCCAAAAATATCGAACTGTAGAATCGCTCGGGACGGTCCAGGTGGTCTTCTCCCGGTGCTGGCCTTCTCGTATCGGGCCGGTCCTGATGGCTTCTCGTATCGGCCCGGTCCTGATGGCTTCTCGTATCGGCCCGGTCCTGATGGCTTCTCCCGTGTTTGGTGCTTCTATTTCGGCTTGGAGATTACCTTTCTCGCTGCCGTCTTCTATAAGTGCGGTCTTTCCTGACTTCTCCCGCAATAGGTGCTTCTATCTCGGCTTGGAGATTACCTTTCTCGCTGCCGTCTGCAGGAACCTGCCTTCTTTTCTCCTGGCGGAGAATTTCTCGTGGCTGCTCGCCACAACCTAACTCTCTGTCTGTCTCCAGGGTTGGAGAACCTCTCATGGCCGTTTGCCACTCGCTAACTCTCTGTCTGTCTCCAGGGGTGGAGGACCTCTCATGGCCGTTTGCCACTGCCTCACTCTCTCTGGGTGGTTGCCCAACAAAACCTCTCTTCTCTCGGTCTCCGGTCTGGAGAACCCGTTCGCCACTGCCCAACTGACTTTGCAGCTCTCTGCACTGCCTTAAATGCCCGCCGGCTGCCTCCCTTTCACTCCGACAGAGTCCACTACTGCAAGGGAGATTGGGTTGGTTGACCCTATTCTTCTCACAAGGGAGACAACGTCGGTCAGATCAAACAAAAAAAGATAGGGGGAGAAATTGGACAGTTCCACAGGTAACAATATCAAAAAAACAAATCACTGCTTTCGAAATGCCAATATCAAAAAGCAAATCACTGTTTCCAAGGAGATATAATTTAATTATCTCCACTTTATCAGCGGCGAAATTTGGAAACAATTTAGTATATATATATATATATATATATATATATATATATATATATATATTGTGACAATACTCATATGTCGATTTATTATAACTATTAAAATATTAGAATATTAATATTATTATCATTGTAAAGACAAAAGAAATGTCAATTAAGAAAAATAATTTCAAAGTAATTATTTTGTAAAAGCTAATGGCGAAAGACTTCGTTAGGGACAGTTTTAATTATTGTCAGTGATTTTTATTTTAGTTTAGGCTTTAATTTATTTTAATTTAGGATTTTAGGAGATAAATCTTTTAAATGTAACTTATTAGGATTTAATGCAATTTAGTGTTAGAAATTTAGGTGTTTTAAGTAGTTGTGTAATTTAAGATTAGTTGAATTTAAGGATTTTAATAAGGAATTAATTTTCTTTTGTTAATTAAGCTGAGTTTATTTGAGTTTGGAAATTTCCTATTCTTAGGAATTTCCTTGTGGCCATCATTCCATATTTGGAATTGCTGTAAGCATTGTAATTCTATTGGTTAATTAGCATTATCACTCCATGTGAGGTAATAATGAGGTAATCTCCCTTATTTGGGCAGATAGGCAATCCTGCTATCCGTATGGTCTGTGCGACGCGTGACGTCACACAGCGGCGCTCTTAAAGTTTATAAAACGGGGTGTTCGAGTTTGATCTCTCTCTCCCGCCGTAGTTTCGCTCGTTTAACCTTTGCTACAATGCACCCGGCCTCGACGATCGCCGCTGACGATGTATTGGCAGCCGCGTCTCAAATTCTCGATGCGTTTGTTAGAAATAGGGTGTGTTAAATCAAGTTATCGTTAGTTAGAATAGGCAACCCGTGGATAGCCTACAAGTTCTACAATTTATTTGAGCGAAACATTACTGAAATTAATTTGCAAAATAAAGCTTGCAAATTCTGTGTTCAATGCACGTGTACACCCGTGCAGGATTCCACAAGTTACTTAGTGCTTCGTAAGTAAAATTTGTGCTTCGTAATTTAGTTATTTAGTGCTTCGTAAGTGAAAATTTGTGCTTCGTAATTTAGTTATTTAGTGCTTCAAAAGTAAAAGTTGTGCTTCGTAATTTAGTTATTTAGTGCTTCGTAAGTGAAATTTCAGTGCGTCGTAATTTAACTTTATGCTTCAAGAAGTTATAAGCCATAGCTTCGCCGAAATTATCATTCTTGCAGTGTTGTGTTATATTATTATTTCGCAGTGTCGAATAAAAATGGTTAAGTTTAAATTAATGTGGTGAATGCGTTGTGCTTCTTTGTGCGTGAACGTGAAGTGTGGCTCCCCCACGCTCCGAATGGATTGGATTAGCCAGGGCATACCATGTAACGACTTTGGAGGGGGTAGATAGAAAATTCACCGAACGGACTTTTCGGTTGGCGCCCAACAAAATACCCGAACAACCCCTGAAGGACTAAAATTATCACGTGGTACCGTTACAATATATATATATTTGTTTTTTTTTAATATGAAAACTTTTTTAAATTTATGTGTAACTAATTTTTTTAAAAAGAAGTTTATCTTAATTTAGAATTTTTCGGCGTTCAGAAATTTTCCATAATTAAGATTTTTTGTTTAAAATGTATTGTTAGAATATCACTTTTGTAATGTATAAATCGGAGAAAAAATTTACCTTTTTTTATTTTTGTTTGTTTTCATCTTTTAGGGTGATTCAGATGGACCTCTAATGTGTAACTATAAGAATCAGTGGATACTGCTAGGAGATTTTACGATGCTTTATGCAGTTCCTATCAAATGTAAAGTTACAAAATTATTATATCAATTCGTTTGTGTACTCAAGGGATATAGCAAATATACTTTTGTACCTCAATATATAGAATGGATCAAAAAAGTAGTGGAAAATAAAGACTAGATATTTGTTTATTATTATAAATTCACGAAGGGTGATTCACGAAGATATGCAGAAACTTCGGGAGCTCATTCTACCTGTTAAAGTAAAGAAACAAAGTTATATAAACATAGGTCCAGAAATGCTTAAGTAGCGAGTTACGGCTAGCGAAAGATTTCGCCCACAATAAATCAAAACAATGCAATTCACATTATAGTTGAACAGCAACTTAAATAATAACAATTTCTCGCACAACAATATTCTGTAGTCTTTAATAAAATTGATCTTAATAAAACTTATCTTGTTATTGGAGTTTTCACTTAAAAACTTTTTTTTCAGCTATATCTTAATTCTTTTTTTTTTTTTAAATAATAGAAATCATAATTCCATTAGCTTTTGTAACTGATAGTAAACGTTGTCTAATGACAACAGATTTAATAATTTTTATTATAAGGTACAATTACTATTGATTGCAAATGAACAATCTTTCGAATTTCAAATTACGAGAAGTAGGATTTCTTTAAACTAAAATGTATTCATTAAAATTTAAAGTACCATCATTTATTAATTATAATTGCTAATCAATAACTAATTCAAAATTCATTGCTGAGAATAGAAGAAAATAGATATAATAGATCAAAATTTGTTAATTTTCTATATAGTTACTATAATAATATCGTTTAGGACATTATCAGTGTACCGTTGTCCACACTATATTAGCTAATTCTTATTAGTTTCTAGTGTTTCTATTTTAAATGTCGGCAGTATTGAAACAAAAAATCTATTCAAAAGCACATTCAACTTTTCAATGAGAGCAGTCTAACAATATCATTGAGTCCACTTTTTTTCTTTTAGGCCATACAAGGATAATAATTGATAATGAAAATTTATTAATTTGAAGAAAGCATGCATCAATAGTATTGTTAGTCGTCTAACAATGGTCATAGAAATCTATGACAGATTTTTATACATATTTGCTCTCTTTGAAATGATTTTTTGAGAGAATTCAGTGGAATCCTGGTGGTGATCGGGAAAGCACACCAACCGATGAAGATCAGGCCTTGTAGAACTGCTTAAAAACAGTGGAAGATGAACACGCCACATAGCACTGTTTGTAAACATCACGAAGATACAGTCCAGGAAAGCCGAAGTTCATGATTGAAAGGCTGGATCGTGCTGATGGATGTTTCCGTCCTTCACTACTCTACAGGGTTCACAATCCGTGTTTCCTGCTCGTTCTCATTGGCTCAGCCGCCTATATATTGACTCTTTCTGCGGTGTAAAGGTACTTCCATTGAAAATGTCCTGTAGCACAGTACTTAACGGCGTCTGGCATCGTTTTTAAAAATTACAATTTTTAAATTACGCTTTTTTTATTCTAGTGTATTGGCTTTTTTTAGTGACTGTTTTAATTCTAAGAGCACACATTTAAAATTTAAACATTTAAGTTTGGATATAATACTATTGAAGATAAAAATACAAAACCCATTACAATAGTCAAAGTATCTGTGTATTTGAAAAAGTTAATCAAAACCAAATTTTTTACGCCTTTTTATAAATTCCTAAATATTTAAAAAGGATTTCTGGCATTCTTTAAACCAAATTACTATATCGTTTTGTTGATAAGTATTTGATTATTTTCTTTTCGCCAACTATCCACGTAACAAGTCTTCGAATGCAGTTCGAGAAACCGTTCAGATTATAGATTTAAGAGTTTATGGTTGTACAGCTTATGCTTACATATCCAGACAGAAAACAAGTAATCAAAGTTAACAAGTTGTGCATCATATATTTACAATTTAAAAGATTGAACTTTTGTTAAATAACTTAGTTAACTTGACAATGGGTCTAGATAAATATGGAGACCAGAAACATAGTTAAGTAAGCGTAAACATGTTTTAAATCTTTTAAACTGTAAATATTTGATGCAGAAATGGTTGAATTTGATTAATTCATTATTGCACCTAAAAATATTTTATAATAGAAAACAAGGAAATTGGACCCCTAAACCACTTAGAATGATTCTAGTAGGTTATGCAATCATTACCCATGGGTTATTGCCTAGTAAGCCAATACCCTGAATAAGAATAAGAAGAGTTATAGAAATGAAGCATCTGCTATTCAATGAAATTGATGAAGGGCTATTGTAACTGGATTCAAAAAATGCCCAGAAATCCAGACAAGAGTTAGTTGATACGATATGAGTCAGTCGAAACAAGATTATGACGAGAGAGTGACTCAATTTCGGGTGAAACTGATACAATTGTAAAACAAAATGTAATAATCTCTGATCAAACTACAGGGAAAGCTGTGGATACATTTAAATGGATCTAGATAAAGTGTCAACTGCAGATACCAAAAAATAGCCAATAATTACTTTATCTTAAATACTTCTATTCTTGAATTCACTTGCGTCTAAAATGAGTTTGTACTTTTATTTTAGCATATTTACAACATTGATACATGACCTAATATCAAATCAATCAATAATTAACCCTTATCACACATTAACTTAATAAAAATTTCTTTATAAATTGAAATTATACAGAAATTAACTTAAGGAAGCTTTCGAGCTCTTATACAGTATAGCTAACGAGTATAGCTGAATTCTCTGTAAATAATATTAAGTTGAAATTGGACCATCTTCTTTCAAGTGGTACCAGAGAAAACAAGAAACTATTCTACTTCCTTTAACTATTTCGTAAGGATTAAAATTATTTACAAGATGTATTAAAGATGCTTATATAATCGTGTTTTATTTCTTATTTAGGACTAAGCTGATCATCTTACATTTTTTATTTAACTTGTTGTTGTAGTTAAAAAGGAATAAATTAAGTACTGTATTTCATCTGAAATCTTCAGATTGTTTCCAAAAGCATTCACTTTAAACTTTTATTGAATCTCTTTTTGTACTCATAATATTATGAGACATCACTACAAACACCAATAAATGTATGAATATAAAATACATTTATTAAAAATAGCAAATTTTCGAGAAGAAATAATATCGTCTTCCTTTATCAAGCCTAATGGGTATTACAACAGTTTCGATAAAATAATAGAGCCTGAGCACATTATTAAGGAACAGTTAAGTTTGCACAAACCTTACAATAAATATATTTTATATTTTTATATTTATTGGTGTTTGTAGTGATGTCTTATAATATTTTATTGAATCTTCCTTTCTTTTATGTTAATCATTTAAACAGTTCCAGTAAAAAATCATGTTTTATCCTGTTAATTTTCTTTTGGAATCTAAAGTTTCTTTGAAATAAATGTGATTTATTTCTTTTACCTTTACTTTTTATCTGCAGAGATTTCATTATTCCATACATAACTTGCATCTCTCTGAATTTACTTTTCCATAGTAATTTTTTTTTTGCATCTTTCATGACTTGAAATATGTTCAATTGCTGTTTGGAAAACCTTCTTGTTATGTTGCTGGTAACTGAACCTTATGAATGAATTATTCCTTTTATTCATATTCCTGGACAATTTCTGTATGTTTAAAGATGTCTTCGTATGACTGCATGTAAATTGACTTTAGTACAGTCCATAATGTACCGAAATCGATCACAAAATACATGTATGTTTCCTGCAACAACACAAATACATTAAGATTCTTTTCATGTTATTGTTTCAATAATAGTCTTTTAAAAATTTAAAAACAAGCACACAATCAAATTTAAAATTCTAAAAATGCGTTACATATCGTATTTAGCGTATTTTTAGAATTTTAAATTTGATTGTGTGTTTGTTTCTAAATTTTGAAAACACTTATTATTTTAACACACGTTAAAATATTATAATGTTTCAATAATAGTCTTTTCATATTATTGTTTCAGTAATAGCATGTCATACCTTATGCTTTCATTCTTATTTAACTATGTTACTTCGTAAGTCAACAGTTAGTTTCTTTTAGTTACTTTGAAGATTCACTTATTTTGTTTATTAATAATAATTTATTGATTTTTTAATTCTCAATCTTTATTTGCAAGGGATATGATTAGGTAGCATTTTTATTTTTTTAACTTTCAAATATCCAGTTTCTCACAAATTTCTGAAAGAATAAAATATTTCAAAATAATAATTCATCTA
Organism: Thereuonema tuberculata; assembly: GCA_023159025.1. Classification (NCBI taxonomy): domain Eukaryota; kingdom Metazoa; phylum Arthropoda; class Chilopoda; order Scutigeromorpha; family Scutigeridae; genus Thereuonema; species Thereuonema tuberculata. The sequence continues at coordinate 1,522,062 of JAFIDM010001028.1, forward strand.
AAATATACAGGATCAGTAAAGATAAAATGTCTTAACTTTAGTAGTGGATTCCTATGGTGATTGCGCATCAGAAGAAGTAGATATTGTGAAAAGAAAGTGTTATAGAGTTCAAGGAAACAAACATAGACGAAGAACAGATTAGAAAGCCTTATAGTAAATTAAAAGAAATGAGGAAGAGTTTAGTTAATAAATGTACAAACTATTCGTGTCCAGCTTAAGAGTAAGGCCAGAATCTTCCGTTGCAGGAAATACAAAACTGTCAGTAGTAATTCATGGGAGTCTTAATTATGATGAATTAAAGAAACAAAGTTTTATATCAAAGTTTTATGCTTCACAAAATTTTATACTTCAGAAATCGTAATATCATAATAGAAATCGTTATTACATAATTCGGCTTTTTTAACTTTACGGAACATGAAATTTAGAGATAATAATTTGTTATAATCAAATCTTTTATTATTTCCTTGGAAAATGTAAATTTGTTTTCAATTATTAGCAACAAATGTAAAATTTTTTACTCAAGTTAGGATCAACTTGCGAGAAAAATCATAGATTACTAAAATGTAATTTACTATTCTGAATTAGAACAGAAGAAACCTAACTGTTAATGTTTCTTTTTACCTTTTAATAAATGAAATTAAGTTGGCAAGAAGGTAATCAACTACAGTCTTTCACAAGATTGTGAAAACAGTGTAGAGATGAGAGTTCTTTGAAATTCATCATTCAAAATTAATTTTTTTATAGTTTTTATTCTCCTAACCATATCTTAAAATGAAACCTTACTTCCCTCATGTTTTGAAACTGATAACGGAAATTAACGACGGAAATGAAAAAAATATATTCTTAATTTTATGATAAATCATTGCAGTCAGTTAAAATCAGCTCATCAGTGCAAAGGAACTTTCAAAATAGCTTTATTGTACACTGAAACTCTTTACAGCATTTCTAAGATAAATAAGTATATAATAGCAAAATTAAGAAACAGAAAGCGAAGAATTTTTAATTTTTGAAAAATGAGGTTCTCTAAACAAAACAATTTACTTATCTTTGAAAAATGTTTATATTTAAAACAATTTCAATAATAGAATGGAAGTTATTTGCGTTTATTTATAGATAAATTGATGAAGTAAGCTGTTTAATCTGATGTTCCTTTCTAATTTTGGATGCAAATTATCAGTGATCCAAGACAAATACTCGGGAACTCTTGTGAAAATGTTTTCTCCCCCAACTTCACACATGGTAATATTGCAGAGTTGATCTCCGCATGGCTTTATTACGGTAAAAACGTCACCAGAAGATACAACTCCTACTAATTCCCAATGATCTTTAACCTTACATACGAGTGGTCCACCAGAATCACCCTGAAAACAGAAATTTGAACAATATTTACATAGTTTATTACCATTAGATTTAGATTTTTCTGAAAAATTGTAATATCTTAAAATTCGAAGCAAAATGAAAATATTCGATTTTTGCAACTTAATTCGATATAATAATCATGAATTAAAATTTATATATGCTATTGGTGATTTTAAGTGCGCTCAAATTTACAAGCTATAGATTTCAATACAGTATTGAGCAAAACATTCAGTAGTAAAACATTCCATTTCTCACGTGATAGTAGGGCGTGTACGAAAGTAACAGTCTTTCTGAATATACAGTATTATATATATATATATCTATATAATAACTAGTATTAGGTTTTGAATCAGTCGCGGCAACAGTTCTTCTTAGCACAGAAAAAAAGGTGTTTATACTCGAATATTTCAACCGTTCATAAAGTCTAGGACGAAAAGACGACCCGGCCTTGAATATGTGAATGCGCGGTTTCAGCTTTTCGGAAACACTCCTCAAGTGAAAGTGTGATTCTTGGCGTCATCCGAAAATTGTGATTGGCAGATAATGTCTTGACATAGCGTAAAGAGCGCCTGGGGCCGTCACGAACCGTAACAAGAAACGAGAATCACGGGCGTCTCTTGGAACAGGTGCTTACTGTTTCAAGAGTGGCACGCGGGCAATTTCTTCATGAAACTTTTCTGACCGTGTCATCTCAAGGTGAAGAAAATTTTCAGGAATGGCACGAATTGTGTGTCCGTCGAAACGCAGAACATTTTGAACATATTTCACCATCGATGGATAACGCTAAATGAGGTACTATGCAACTGATATTTAATTACATTTACTGTTTCAACTCTTTGCTTCTGTTTTTCACCATTGTTTGCTTTGTCCGGTACTGTAGGCAAAATCTAATAAAATACTTAGATTCAAAAAATGGACAGTTCAAATACAAATCTCACTCTTTTAAAATTTTTTCAAAATAATACGTGCATATCTGAAATGAGATTAGCAATTACATGGCAAAATACTGTTGTTGATTTTAAAGTTTTTATTTTAATGTTAAACTAATTCACATGTGGATTTCCTGATTTTTAAAAGTTACAAATGAGTCAATAAAGTACAAAAAAGCTAAATTCCAACTACAAAGTGGCATCAATATGTTCCGGTAAGAATTTAAGCCTACTTTTCTACGAATCTTGTATTTTCAATTTATCTGGGTTTTTTTTTTAAAGTTTGAAAATGATTCAGATCAAAATTTTAGTTTGTATCAATATTTTCAACAAAAATATTCAAGACAAATTTGCCAAAAAACTTATTGCTCATTTGTCTAAACAGATTAACTTTAATCCTATGAAAATACTAATAAATTAGTGAATTACTAAACGGATTAATATTAAGACATTTCTAGAAATCCATTGCTTTAGTTTCCATATTTTAATATTGGATATTTTCTGTCATCTTGACACCATAAGTTCTCAGCAAAAACTTACTCGGATAAATTTTAAATCGTCGTTGTCCGTAAATAAGTTTCAGCAATTCCTCTACATACATAAACATTTACACCCACATAAATACAAATCTAGTAATTTGACTATATTCGCTTTCCTGGAAAAGTCCGCTGATAGTACTTTCGGATTTTTCTATTCAGAATGTTAGTCCAAGGAATAGAGGGGGTTTACCTTACAAAAGGTCCTGTATTTCTAATTTTTTGATATGTTGTCTAGGATGGTTAGTAAGTGTTTAAAATGCAAACTTTACAATAACATTTTTTTAACATTCGTAAATGCCTAAGTCACTGTTTAACTTAAAATTTACATATATTAAAACGATAACATAAAATAAAATAGAATATTTATGAAACACAGTACTATACCGTCAGCACTTTTACGCTGTATGGTCATTTTAAGCAAAATAAGTTATAAAAAGCATATAATATATTTATATCGATAAAGCAAGTGTGGATATTGTTTATATTCGTAGATGCTACAGAATTACTTAACTGTGTGAGAACGAGGCCTTCTTTATACTTCGTAGTATAACGACGGCCTCGGTGAGAGGTGGTTGGCCAACGGATGATTCGTGATGCTGTAGAAGCAGCGGGCAAACAAAATTTTGAATTTCCAAATTTTTTTCATTTTTTTTTATTTAATATTTTTAAACCTTGGATAACTGAAACCGCAATTGATGACACAGCAGCTAAAGAAGGGGTATTTATTGTATATTTTTAAAAGTTATTATTGGTTAATGGAATTTACAGACTTTGAAACCTTTCTATCGACATTTCAATGATTTCAGTTGAAGACTCAATTTTTACTTAAGATTTTTATAAAGATGAATTTGTAAATAAAAATTATTTATTTATTACTTTATTTTGGAATATTATATGCTCTATTCTGGATTTTAGATTTAGATGTAATTATTTAGATACTTACAAAACAAGCTGTAGAACCAGAAATGGAAGAACAAATCTTATATTTCGAATAATTTTTACATTCCTTCACTCGGGTTTCCAATTTGTGAAGTTGCAATAGTTCTTTTGGCTCTATTTCAAAAACAAAGAGATAGGTGAGACAGAATTTTATTGACAAAAACCAAATCTCAATACTTAAATTAATTCTTATGCATTCTCATTGACGTACCTAGCGGGGGGGAGGGGGGTTGGTAGGGATTATAACTCCTCTTATTTAGTCCAAAAGAGAAAAAAAAAATCTAGTATTGTGTGTTTTGATTGAAAGTATTTATTTGTAACCCTTCATCCAATTTCCGAAGTTTTCACCGCTTTTTTTTCTTTTCTCGAATGGGCCATCAAACCTCCACCCACCTTTTCCTGGTATTCCAACGCGCAGTAAGAAGTTATAATAAACTATAATTAATTTTATTTTAAAGAATTTGATATATCTTTTAATCAAGAAATTAAATAATTAAAATTGTTTGTCGAAATGTTTGGTTTTTGTTTTATTTATTCGTCTTTTGAATAACGAAGATAGTTCTGTATTTTGATGCATAATTCTCTTAAATTTTTATATCTTCTCAAACTTTAAAACAGAATTTCAAGGGGTGATAAGAAGGGTTTAGATTATAACTTATAACTTGAATATGTGAAATTCTCTTGTGGATAAGAGTATACAATTTTTTTTGGGAAAATCATACGAATAATAATATTTAGAAATTCAATAACTGCTTTCGTTTTTTTTTATTATCCAACTAATAGCAATAGATGAATAAAAATTCTATATTTCAGTCAGTTCTGAATATGATATCATATTACAGTACAATATGATAGTAAGCAAATAAACGAATCTAAGGAAGATTAACATCACAGTAAAACGGTAAAAGAAACAGTCTGTCTTGGATTCCTGATATCAAAAATACTAAAAGTAGCTCAGTGAATCTTTATTTATGTGCAATTAAGTTTTTATTGTGATGTGATTGATTTACTTCCGTTAGATTTATTGCTGAACTTAACTAAGATTGTTTAATATTGCTTTGAAAGTTTTAAATAAACTTTTTGCAAATTTAATTATATATATACAAGTATGAAAATACCTGTTAACTTTTTGCTGCCAAGATCACAAAGCGGAGCAGCATTCATGCAAGAAATACAGTTTTTGCTGCCGGCTAGTTGACAATTCATATGCAGCGAACTTTAAATGTGAAAGAAAGACGCATGGAATGAATATACCTGGGCTTACTTCCATTATTCAGATTCTATAACATCCATTGGTGACAGTGTATGCCTACTTAGTCGTTGGCTTACTTAGGCGGCTGCGCTTGTACCTTGAAAACGAGTAGTAGTATGAACTGAATGGGTCTGTTCATAGACGGAAAAGGAAAAGGAACCGTAAACAACGGCATACGAAGTGTATCAAGTGATTTTTCATTCATTCAATCCATACATTCTGTTAATAGTCGAGATGCTGATTGAGGCTGCAATGCACTGTCAAGAATAGTCAACATTTATTGTGCTGCCGTTCAGCAGAATTAAATGATGATACCGATTTACAGCATGTTCTACATCAGAACACATTTGATCTGTAGAGATGTTTCGCGGGTATTATACGATTCAGTCTTTCAGAACTGCCATGTGAAGAACGTTGCCCCGATAAATCATGCTTTTGAGGTAATCCCAAAGCCAAAACCCACATGGGTTAAGGTCAAATAAAAGTGATGGCCATCTTGTTGTGAATGCGCGACTGATGATCCTCTGTGAAATGTTTCGCAGCAACTGTTGATCATGACGTCTCATATGGAGAGGTGCTCCATCTTGCATAAATATTGTCCTGTTGAGATATTTCCCCTTTGCGGGATATTTCCCCTTTGCGAGGTGCGGGATGATGAACCTGTGCAAGATGTCTATATTACAAGCTGCAGTAACTGTACAGGTCACAAGTCCTGTATGGATGGATTTCCTCGAAGAAAAACGTGTCGATCAGAAATGTCAATGTCAATCCTTTCCATACTGTTACCTTCGGTGAATAGAATCTATATTTCAAAAATTCTCCATAAAAATTCTCTGTAGACAGGTGCTGCGGTTTTGCATGTTAACTGTTCCACAAACAGAAACTGACTCTCATCACTTTACAGAATGTTCCAGGGTCAATACTCATCCACCTGCATGAGTGCCAGGAATGTCATAGCAAACCTCTCGGATGTTGCCTTCGCCAAGTTGCAACTTTTGGAGGTGGCTGATTTAATAAGGTTAGTTATGCAAAGCTTTGCAATAACATCTTCATACTATTGTCTATTGTACATCTAATTGCGTTGCTTCGGCACAAGCAGTATAACTATCAGCAATATTCTGATGTGATTGCTCAACGAGCAATGTATTCGGCCACTTGAGGTATCTTTAGGTTTACGCCTTCCTCCTGCTTGGACTGTTAAGCCACTCGACTCCTCACATCGATGAATCCTGCGCCGCATGCAAATGGTGACAGTGGACCTATCCGCAATGATTTGCGGCATCTATACTCGCGAAGTGATGCAGCAGCGTTTTCACATTCTGGTAAAATAACTTTAAAGACGCATTCTGGCAACGTGAGAACCATCGCGCTCGCAGAAGAATGTCTCAGATCAGCCTCACATTTCACTTTATACATAATTCGATTTGTTACGATGCATGCACTATGGAAATTTCAACAATTTGTGCCGCTCGCTGCGCCATAGTTCTCCCTGACAATCATTTTTTTTAACTTTTTTTTTTATTGCAGAAATGTTTTTCTCATGATCTGGAATGTATACAGATCCCAACTCTGTTTAGCCCACTGGCTCTCTCTCCAGAGTGCTGTACATAAGAATACTTCAGTTTGAATAGCCATGTATATTTCGTTTAGAAATAACAAATTAATTAATATATACTTAATAAATGTTAGTTACATACTTAATACATACTTAATAATAATTCTATTATTCTTTATTGGGAAAAATAAAAAAAGGCTAAATCCGAGCATTAAAAATAAAATCTACTGAAATAAAAAAGAGCAATTACTTTTATTGATTAAATTGAATTTTATGTTGTTAACTTAAGTAAGTTTCTGATATAGCTATTTTCCTCATTTAATTGCTCAAAGAAATTATTATTATTATTATTATTATTATTATTATTATTATTATTATTTCAAAACAGAATTTCATTTATATTCAGTATACTGGAATCTCTTCATGAACACCATAAAATTTAAGAAGATTTAATAATTAACTAGCTGAAATTCTTACCTAGTTTGCTCGTATATCCACTTACTCCCCAGCCAGTGACGTAGCATTCATAAACTCTGCTGTAGTCAGTGTTAGGATTTGGTGGGCACACGGTGTTAATATTGGGATTTGAGTCAAGACGGTCCACTGGTGTTGCCAATTTGACGAGTGCAATATCATGGATTACATTTCTGTCATCATAATATTCATGAACGACACTCTAAAAAAACCAAAAAAAGTAAATTTCAGGAAATTGTACATTTCATTTTTTTGCAGCCATTTTAATTGAAATTTATATATACATTTATTATAAAGTGGGATTGTAGTTAAATGAATGTCCTTTATTGTATCTGATGAAAACTGATGCATGGGTGGCGAAGCTTATTTCTTTTGTCAATTATAATTATAATTTATCAAATTCTTTATTTCATTTTGAGTATCGTAACATGTTATCCGCTACACGAACTTTATCATTACATAAATTTAATTTAAAGTATAATAAATAACAGAATAATAATATCAAAGTAATAAGTAATTTATCACAATTATCATATTTAACTACTGTTTGATGACTACACTAAAATATTATTATTTGTCACAATTTTATATTTCATTATTCATAATAACTACTTAAATAAAAGTTTTTAAAAATCATAAAAGATATGCAAGCATAAATTATAACTATTTTATGAAATAATTCTAATTTTGAACAAAGCTACTATCTACTTGTGATCAATAAGAAAGAACATATTTAAGTTGTTTTTTTCGAAACGATTTTATGTAAGAGATATGAAGATATTCATTATTCACAAATCTTCAATAACCATAGAATATAATTAAACAATAAATCTAATATAAAATTTTTATAAATCTTACTAAAAAAAAAAACTTTCTAGCAAAAATGTTGATAGAGGTTTTCTGCTTTTCAAAAGTTTCAACAAATATTTCTTTAAAGCTCTAATTTAAAAAAAAATAGAACGGAGAATAAGATTATAAAATAAGAAATAAGTCACTTTAATGAGTTAATAGTAAAATTCCATAATGCAACTTTAAAGTATTCTCATTTGGTGATGTAATAATTTAGAGATTTTCCTAAATTTTAACACTCAAATTTCCCGAATGCGAAATTTAAGTTTAAGCGGAAAATAATGAACAATTAACTTAAAATATCGAAACTAACAAATGAAAATTATAAGGTCTTTCCTAATATGAAGTTAAATTTATTTGTAACATCAATTTAAACAATGTAAGACATTAACATAAAACTTAAAAACTACCTATTAAATCAAAACATAGAAATGAAATTTAAAGAAAGATAATATGCAGGAAATCTAATATGGTTTTATAAAAGTTAAAGTATCCCACGCCAGGCCTGGACAGGCCTTTGGGGTCGCGGGAGGTAAGGCTCCCGGCGTTTCGTAACCAACGGGACTAGGTTGAGGTCGGGAGGTCAGCCCGACGCCCGCCCGCCTTTAACTCCAGGGAAAGAAACCCGGTACCCATTCTACAGAGGGCTGTGTAGGCCCTAGGACCCGTTTGGAGGAGAATGGAGCGTGGAAAAATTCCCGACCTCTGCCGAAGCCAGGAATCGAACCCGCTACCTCCAACCCGCAGCCAATCACCATTACCCACTCGGCTACCGGGCCCACAATATGGTTTTACACAGTTTTAAAATTTTCTTCTCAGCAGCTAAATCTTACCACATTTATAAACGTTTTGAAAACATTTAAAACTTTTTGCTATTGGCTTGATATATTTTGCAATATTTAGAAATAGAGCTATTAGAAAAAAATTGCCCATTATTAATTTATATTGATTTGTTATCTATTGTATGTAAAATTAATTTGAAATAGAAATATGAAATTATTATGACACCTATACTTATATTATGTGCTGACACTTACAATAGGAATATATTGTGCTTATGCACTGCTCACAAAATTTAGGGAATTATAATTTGCATGTTTGCCCACAATCCTGTATAAAGAGGCTGGCGCTGCCGGGTTATGTTCACTGTCCTGGATCAACAACAAGTGACAGAGTCGTTGAGTGTCACCTGAAAATACCCCTGCAACGTGATTTACCCGAATCTGAAGCATGGAGAGTCATACGGCGTCTTGAAGCTGGCCAAACACAGATGACACTGGCAACAGCGGTTGTGACTTTCCAAAGCGTTGATTAGCAGACTCTGGAATCGCTTCAGAGAGACTGGCACAATACGAAGACGACCAAGGCAGGGCCTCCCATGTCCCACACTGCAAGAGATGATCGCCACTTGACGCTAATAGCACGATGGAACCAGCGAAGCAGTGCGACTGAGGCGGGGACAGCTACTGGACGACTGATGTGTACTCAGACCGTGCGAAATCGACTTCGTCACGATGGATTGTATGCCCGACAACGAATGGTATGCATTCTGTTAACTGCTGAAAATCGCAGAACCCGCAGAAAGTGGGCTGAAATGCATCTTCCTTGGATCCGTGAAGACTGGTCCACAGTTCTCTTAAGTGACAAGTCAAGATTCAGTCTGCCTTCTGACATCGTCGTGCCCTGATCTGGTGTGAACGTGGAATACGGGAGAATCCAAGTTTCGAGAAAGAAAGACATTCCTTTGGTGGAGGTGAATCATGGTTTGGGCAGGCATCAGCATTGGTGGTCGTACCGAACTGCATGTTGTTAAAAATGGAGCGGTGAATGCTGTAAGATATCGAGATGAAATTCTACAGCCTGTGGTATCCTATGCTGGAGCAGTTGGGGCAACTTTCTTTATATGGACAATAATGCACGCCCCCATCGTGCGCATCTCGTCAACAACATGCTGCAAAGGCTGGAATCGAGCGCATGGACTGGCCTTCACATTATCCAGACCTGAATCCCCTCGAACACGCTTGGGATGCATTAGAAAGACGTGTTGCCAGTCACCAATCACCACCCATAACACTTCCTCAGCTGGAAGTTGCTCTGGTTCGGAAGTGATTTGATCATCTCCATGCCTCATCGCTGTCAGTGTGGTGTAGCAGTCTCAGCTGACCATACATCCTGCTGAACAGTCATGTTGCCACACATTTTTCACATTTGGCATGCAAATGTTGCTCGTCCACGTGTCAGCTATTGCTCAATCCCGATAAATGGATTCTACACCTTATTTGCAAACTCAGACAACTTCGTGTCGTTTGCTTCTCTGATGTTGTTCTTTAATAAGTAAACTGAAATGCCTACGTTTTTGGGATGTATTATATTCATTTCCCAATATCCCCTAAATTTTGTGAGAAGTGTTTATGTAGCCGATCTAATTCAGAGCAACGGCTACATTTTAATTCCTAATTTTAATTCAGTTTCATATTTATCTTCATGCCAACAATACATTGAAAGACAGTTGAAGCTATTGACGACCTAGTTGCTTTAAGGAAAATTCTGTTTAGAAGTCCTGCTTCTTAAAGATTCGGGTATATGTATATATATATATATATATATTATATATCTAAGCCAGACAGTGATTTGTGATTTGAAACACCAATATCAAAAAAACTAATCACTGTTTTAAAATTGCCAATATCAAAAAACAAATCGCTGTTTCCATGGAGATATAATTTGAATATCCCCACTTCTTCAATGGCGTAATTTGGAAATAATTTAGAAACTAAAGCGCAACATAATAAGACTTTGCTCTTACAAAATTTAAATTTAATTTAAAATTTACCTAAATATTAATCTTAAAAATTAAAATATAAATCTAAATTTAAAATTAAAAGATTTTATCCAAACTATCTAAAATTTAAAAACAAATCAACATGATTAATTTGATTAAATATAAAATGAAGCAACAAAAAGTGGACGATCCTTTCTATTGCTTATTGAAATTTATCAAATCCTCTAAATTTAAATTCAAAATTAAAATTAAACTATTCAATTTAATAGCTAAATTCTACCAAATTATCTAAATTTAAATAATCAAATTGAAATTACAAAAAGAACTATTAAATATTAGAATTGCTAAATTAATTTAAAATATTATTAAAAAATATTTAAAAAATTATTAAAAGAGCAAAATCTAAAATGTTGAGTTAAAGTATAAACATAAAATATATTAAAATATATTGAATTACCTTAATAAGTAGTCATGAATACATAATACTACAAAATTAGGCATATATAATCCAACACACAAAACTTGAAGCGATTTGTTTTTTGATATTGGTGTTTCAAATCACAAATCACTGTCTGGCTTATCATAGATTTAGTAATATAAGTTACTTTTTATTCTTATATTCTACGCTTCTTGAATTCTAAATTACAAATGATTAATTGAAATCTTTGCTTTACGAAATTTGAAGACCACCAGCTTCAAGTTTTGTGTGTTGGATTATTATATATCTATATATACTCTTTGATACAAATCGACGCAGCATGAAGGAATTATTTAATTTAGACAAAATTTGGTACGTTTAATGTATATGTACAGCAATCAAACATAATTAAAATTTCAAACAATGGGAGGATTTACTGGGCAGAAAGAGCTACACAAAGTGAGCAGGTCAGTATAGCGTTGGCCTACCTTTGGCCTGGATACAAGTTGTTAAGGGGATCCGGCTATCAAAAGAAATGGCACCCAGACCATACTTTCCTGTTGTCCGGCAATGTGGCATGTGACAGTATCAGCGAGATTATGACGCTGTCCTGGCCGTCCCTAGACACGTCTGCGCTGGCCGTCGGGCTCAGTTCAAACCAGAACACATTACTGAAGACAGTTCGACCCAAGTCAGCACAATTGATCGTGCTGTTCGTCAGTTAATCGTGCCCGACATAACTGCAATCGCTCTTGACGATCTGTACTGTAAGTAGGCGGCGTACAAGGCGCAGCGAGCGTAGATTCTGCTCCTGTAGTCTTCTTCTAATGATCCAGGTGATCTTCTAATGATCCACTTCAAAATTGGCTAAACGTTGGATGTTGATAGCGACGAATCTGGTGCTCTGACAATTGCTCTCCCTCTTCCCGTTCTGTCGTCGCCCTAGACCTTCCGCTGCTCTCTTGTCGCTGAAATCTGTCGTTCACGATCCATTCCTGCCAGCGTCGACTAATTGCCATATTGCTCCGACCTAAATGCCAGTGATTCGTTGGTTTGTCCATCGAGCCTCATGTAGTCCAATGGCACGTCGTCTTTCAAAGTCCGTCATATGGTCGTAGTTGCCGCGAATTCGCCGCAATCAAAATCCACTTGTAGTTTTGTTCCTTAAAAGAGATTCGCTCTTTATATTGATATGTACCATCACAATGCTCAGTTTTGCTGAAACTCTGTAATTTGGATTTCGTAGAAATCGCATCACCATTATGGCAGTTCGGTCTCTTCTGTCATTTGTCCGTTCTTTTAAATCTTTGGGACAACATGTTGACTGTGATTTCTATTGATAACTTATCACAAATGCTTTTAATAATGCATGGCACCCCATTGTGTTAAAATTTTAAGGAAGATTAATTGCCCAGTAATTTATATTATCTAATTTCTTCCATTTTCTCTGACAGGACGTTGTCTTGGGTTCTTCCTCCCGTTGTTAAATAATGGATTCCACATGATAGTAATCTGGGGCCTACTCTGTGGCTTACTATTATGGAAGAATTATTTTACCGTTTTGGTACTGGCAGAGGGAATATGATTCAGAGGGTGCCATTGACTTACAGTCCTTTGCTGATGATACGGTAATTTTGATTAGTGCCCCTTCTCTTAGGAAGATGGAGATTTTATGGGACGCTTTTTGGCCTATTTTGAGTATGTGGGCACATGACAATAAGCTCCCAATTAATGAAAGTAAGACGGCAGCTTTATTTTGTCCAGCTAGAAATGCTATCAAGGGACCCCTTTTAAAAATTAATAATGGTAAAATTAAATTTTATAAAAACTTAAAATATGTAGAGGTAACATTAAATTCTAGGTTATCTTGGACGGATCATTTTGTTCTTATAAAGAAAAAGATAGCCGTCAGTGCCCACAAACTGTTTTCTGTCGCTCCTAAAAATGGAGGCGTGGCTTCCAAGGTTAGGAAACTTATTTTTAATTCCGCAATTAAAACTAAGATTCTTTATGCTACTAAATTTGGGGTGACGCCGCAGATCACATCAAAGTTAAAGAGATGCTAGATAGCATTGTTAGACCCTTTTTAATCGCCATAGCTCGAACATACAGAACGTTCTCTACTGAGGCCTTATACGTTCTGTGTGGTATTGTTCTTATGTTAATTCACGAATATCAGATTTACAATCAATACGAAAGAATTTCTAATAATTTGTATGTCCAGAGGGTTTTACCATCCCATTGGATTCATTCGGCATTTATTAATTAATCCAGATATTAATAACTGGGAAGACAATAATATGCCGTTTGATATTAAAATTTATACAGATGGTTCCAAGGGTGAAGGTCGTGTTGGCTTCTCTGTCATCTTCAAGAATATGTATGACAGCATTTTGGACATTAACAGAGAACGTCTTCCTGATTCTTCGTCTGTTTTTCAGGCGGAAATAGAGGCGATTTTTCATGCTATCAATGTGTGCCGTGACCTATGGTAAATTGTATGGTTAAAATCGCAGGCATTTTGGATTCCCAGGCTGCTTTAAAAGCCATCTCTTTGTGTTCCTATTCTAATGTTATGTGCAGAGATACTTTTTTTAATATTAGGGAGCTGTCAGCTACTGGGACTGCGATTTATCTATTTTGGTTAAGGCACACATTGGCATCCATGGAAATGAGGATGTTGACAGGGAGGTCAAGCGGGCTTGTTCTCTGGATGTTATTACTTGTCCTGTGCCAAGGTGTTTCTCTCATCGTGTTAAATGCAGTAACTAATTAATCTGGGAAATTAATCCAAAACCAATGGGATTCTGCCACTAATGGTAAGCCACTCTATAGATTTCTCAAAAAGTATGACGACAGAGTTCTTTTTTCTGATTTTGTTGTCAACCAGGTTTTAACAGGGCATGGGAATTTTAACTCCTATCTTTTTAGATTTAATTTGGGAGATGTTTCTCATTACAGACGTTGCCCACTTTTAGAAGATGATGATCCAGATCATGATTTTTGAAGATGTCTGGATTTTAATCGTGTTAAGATTAGGAATTTATTTCAACTTTTTCTTGATAAAACGGGCTTTCCATTTCCCTGTCTTTGTGACAGAGTTATGGAAATTTTAAAATATTTTTTCCAAATATGTTCGCACTTTGTGTTGCTCCCCCCCCCAATCTTTGAAATTGTCTGCTTTTAGATCCATCTCCTAAATTTGTCCTTTTTTTTCTTTTTGTTTCAATAATAATTTAATATTTTATGGCCTTTTTTGGTGTTTGAGATTCCTTTTATCGTTTTTTTTTCTTCTATGTGTTTTGTTTTTACAGATACAGTTTTTACATTTGGGGGAATGGCGTACATGTATACGATTTTTCTTTTCAGATGCTCGGTAGTGGCCGCCGGGCGCGAAGCCTTCTTCCTCTGTTATTTTAATTTAGGACGTATATTCGTATTTTTTAATTTTGCCTTTTATTGTTTTTTTTTTTTTGGTTATTTGTAATATTGATTTTTCTGTTTGTTTTCCTTTGGGATGTTCTTTTTCCGAGCTGTGGTATAGGGAGGTCAATGGGGAGGCTGTACCCGGCCCTGTGGATTGGGCCTTTGGTAGTCCGGAGGGCTGTTCGGGGTGGACCCCTGCCGACCATTTTATACTCTCCCTGTTTGGTAGCTTGGAGTGTGTTTCTGTTTTTATTTTTTTTTCTTGTCCCTTTGTTTTTTTTTTTGTGTTTGTGGGAGACCAAAAATCTGCTTTGTAGGTAGTGATCTCTATGTCTATTTTCAGTCTAATGTGCTGTAACCTTGGCTACTCATTCATTGGGTGCGAATTTTTATTCATTTCCATATTCAGTCGAAAGGTTTCTGCATGTAAAGTGTCATTACTATTGGATTATTTTTACTGATATGTCGTATTTTTTGTCAAAGAATGTACGTATACAAACAAGAGTAGTTTTAGAATAATATGACCATCTATCTACTAAAGGGAATAATTATCCTCGGCCTTGATTACAGCTGTTAGATAGCCTGGCACAGACCCAATGAAGCTCTGGAAGGTAGGCCGAGGCACAAGTCCCCAACAGTGCACTGATGTCCCGAAGATTAAGTGGTTGAGAATCGGCATGCCGAACTTGGATGCAAATTGCCCAATAAATACTCTATGGGGCTCAGATCGGGCGATTTCACAGGCCTATGTAATTTGGATAGTTCACGTCGTGCTCCCGGAACCAATCACGAACCACCTAAGGGGTATGGCAACGAGCATTGGTCTATAGGTAGATACCATAACCACAGGTTAAAAGTGCAATATGAAGAGATGCAATATAGTCACTGACAATGGATAGGTAGCTGTTGACGGTCATTGTTAAATCCAGTGTTGTTACATCCAGCAGTCAAAGATCATGCCACGAAAATATCTCCCAGGCATGAACACTGCCACTGCCAGCCTGCATTTGACCAACAAGCGTGACCTACAAGCATGAGTAATATGCTGTTACTCATGTGCCTCATGGGGTACCGTCAGTTCTGTAGAGTAAAACCCGTGACTCGTCCGATAACTCTTCCCCTCTTCTAATGTACAATGATATTAGAATACTGTTGGAGCCGACGTTGCCAATAGGCTTTCGTTGACATTATCGACTTTATGAAGCTTCGTGATAGGAGACCCAGGCGCAATAGTGTTCGCTCTGTTATTATCTCGGACACTCACCTGGTTGCCCCAGTATTCACTTGAGTCTTCAATTTTTGCATTGTTGCAGGTCGATTGACTTTTACCAGGTGATATTATTTTACATTGGAGATGATATTCTCCGAATTTCTAGTGATGGGAGCCATCGCTGCACTATTGATATGCCTTTACTATGACAGATCGAAAACAGCGCGGTTCGTGATCTCACAAGCTTCGATTGGTAGCCTATGATCATTCTTTTCTACAATTCCGTCAAATTACTTCCTCTGCCCATTGTCATCGCGTTATGTTCTACGGGTTATCTGTTCTCATCCGCCTCCAAAAGTGCTCAACATGTCAGTTGCACTCTACCATGTGTCTGGGCGGGCTCGCCATGATTCGGGGATTGTCATATTATTCTGAGATACAAATTATTCACGATTTTGAATATATAGATAAGTAAACATATTCCATTCAGGGCGTGGTAGAAGAGCTCATTTGCAATTGCTTCAACCATAATATCCATTATGCAAAACTCAATAGTTTGAGATATTTTAATTTTTGGGTTTTTTAGAAATTTAGTATAAATTAATATAATAGGAAAAGAAAGAATGAAGGAAATTTTTTAAAATATATCTTTTTCCGTCGTTAGTTTGCACAGTAATTCAGGTAAGGTAGCAAACAGTATGTTAAAAAATTCAACATGATAAAAATACAAGAGCTAAAACCTACACTTGTAAAAACCTTCAACCTAATTGTACATTCAAGAGGATATATTTCTGAAATTTGATAATACAATAAACGCACACATGAGAAAAACTTTATTCGTACCTAATTAAATGGAAGTTTTTAAAGTCATTTGTACGTTTTCAAAAGAAATTTAATGTTGTAAAATTAAGCATCTAAAAAAATTATCGAAGTAAATCTGGTTAGTAAATATTTTTTTCAGTTACTTCATTTGTACGTTTATTATATTATCAATTTTTAGAAACAAATCCACTTGAATTGAGTTGAAAGTTTTTACCACAAGTGTAGGTTTTAGCTCTTGTTTTTTTATCATATTGAATTTTTTAACATACTGTTTACTACATTAACTACATTACTGTGTAAACTAATGAGGGAAACGGAAATATTACAAAACAAAGGCTTGATTCTTTTTTTTATTATTTATTTTTGCTATTACTTCGGAGTACATTTCCAAGAAAATAAAAAAATTAACATATCTCAAAAACTATTGTGTTTCGCACAATGGATATTACGGTTAAATCAATTGCAAATGAGCTCTACTATCACGCCCTGAAAGAAATACATTGACTTAACCTCAACCTGGTTAAGACTTAACATTAAGACTTAACATCATAATTAAAGAATAAAAAAATTATAGAAAAGAGAAAGTACGAGTGTTTCAGCAAACATTTATATTATTTCGCCTTCATCAAGGAAAGCAATTTCACATTTAAATACGTATATTTGTAAAAGGAACAAGCAGAAAATTATTCCCAGTATTAACGAGGAAAATAAAAGGGAGAAGGAAAAAGAATTTATGATAAGAATTTGTTAGGATATTAAATTATTATTATAAAATAATTTAATTAGTCGTAGTAAAAGTGAGAAATAAAATAAGAATGCTTGAAAAGAAATTTTTTTTTTCTCTCTCTCCTTATTGTCTGAGTGAAAGTGGCTTAAGATTTGAATATGCAAATGAAGGATTGACGTAACGAGGTAAGACGTCATAAAGAGGGAAAGTCGACTTCTGTGATGTGGCGTGTGATAGTTGACGAGTTATCTAGTTGAACTGTGAACATTGTCTCGTAATGAGAGTAGGTTTGGAACCTGCAGGCTGGAGTCTTGTGTCTAGTTATTAGAGAGAGACAGCGCAATGTGTAAAACAATACAAATTAGAAGAAAGCTCACGATATTCTCAACAGATTTGGACTTTGTTAAAATAGTCTGATTCATGGCGATGACTTCTTAAGTCAGGTGATTCGTTTAGTACGAAGTTGAGAAGACGGCTTATATTAATTGAGCGAAATCAATAGAAGAATTGATAACACGAAGTAAGTGCGACTTAGGATATTTGTGGATTGTTTTTTAGTTGTGACCAGTCGAACGGAGACAAAGTTAGTCGAAGTGGGATATGCGAAACCCGCATTGGACTGAGCCATTAAATGATAAAGAATGTTCGAGGATTTCTCAACTGAAAAATATTGAAATAATTATTCAGAAGCCTAAAGATTAGTGAATTGACTTTTCAATTAAAGGAAGCAAGTATTTTCCATTCAGAAGATTATTTCGGTTAAGACGAAAACCCGGAATAACGGAAGAAGCCAGAAAGTAATTCCAGTGAAGTGACTGAATTACATAAAGTAATTATACTTTTAAGAACTCTAAAAAAGGATTATCCATTTACGGAGAAGAATACTAATTATTATCTCCACAAGGAATTGAGAAAAGTTTCTCTGATATCCCAAAATTCAAGCGCCGTTAGTGCAACAACAGTCTAACCTTTCGCAACGATTTGTGGGAAGCACGAATCGAGTGATTAGTCAGCGAGCGCCATGTTTAAACTACATCATTGAGAAGAGGTTCAGTGCAACAAAACCCAAGAGTGCGTCTGGAAACTGGACTGACGATATTACTACGAAAGGATATCAACGCAGTTATTTCGCCCAGGAGAAAATCCAAGTGTCGTCAACGAACTGTAAGTAATTAATTATTTTATCATTCCATTTTGGAGGGTGCATCTCGAGTGCATTGAAGAAGGATACATAGGACGAATTGCATTGGAAACGAACAGTTACAATAGTAAACGCTATTGTAAAAATTAATAATTACACACTAGGGGAAAAATAATAGTGAAAAGCCAAATAATTAAATTTAATTAACTTTATTTGGAATATGAAGTTAGTTATTTTCCTTACAAGGGTGAATAAAGCAATAATGAGAAATTAGTCTAATATTACTCAAGAGAAGTGAATTGCCTAATTTATATTATTTAGATATCACACTAGAGTAAAGAAAAGCCATAATATTTTAGGTGTTTTCAGAAGAAAACAGGTTTTCAGAAAAGCCTTTATTTTATGATAGCAAATTATCCTGTTGGTTAGATTAACTCTCGCGTGTGTGTGAACTTAAACAATGGTGAATAATAGTGCTTCTGTTTAATTCTAATCAAGTAGATATACATTGCAGTATTATTATTGATATACGAAAGGACAGTGGAACAAAGAACTGTACCCGATCATAGAAAGCATCAAATATTGTACATAAGGCATTATATATTTCAAGGAAAGAAATTTTAAACACATCCAGAATAAATCATGTTATGATTTTATTTTCGCATCTCCTATTTTCTTGTTGCGTCTCTATGCTTTAATATGCATACTGCAAATATTCGCAGCAGAATTAATTTTAATAACTATTTTATGATGTCGATTGATTAGTGTTGTAACTACTGAGAGAGTACTACATAGAATAAGGCTTACAGGGAAAATGCATAAAAAAGATTATAACTATGATTATGTAAGATTAAAACTAAGAGACAAAAATATAAATTCTCACGAAAAGTGCTATTGATGGTGCTAAATTTCATTAATTAAAGATGTGTGAAACTCCTGTAGCAGCTTATAAAGCTGTCTTACAAATGAAAGTTACTGTTACTTACTTCTGCAACTGCTGATTCATGTCTGTACTTTGATTTTCCATATAACATAGTATCTCCAAGGACAACTGTCAAACTTTCGTAATCACTAAGAATTGAAAAGTAAAGAGGAAATGAACAAGTGAATATAATTCTATTCTAAAACATGAATTTAAGGGCGGCCCATAATAATAACAAATTTAAAAATATTGATAATAATAAAAAAGGAAGTACATTAATGTAAGGAAAAATAAAAAAAATAAAAATAAAATAAAAAAAAAATTAGGAAAATAAGAAAAAAAAAACATGGGGACATTGAGAAAAAAAGTATGGATGGATTAGAACCGATAACCTTCACTATATGAGTCGGAGACCTTAAGCATCAAGCTATAGGGTAAAGTGACCAATTACTGGCACCAACTTTTCAATTTTTACTGTTAGCCTATGTTATGAAGTGAACTTTGATGGTTATTTGCTTTAGTCCACTGTATCTGGGTTAGATCTATTGAAATTGTAAGAATTCGAAATAATTAATACAGATTAGAATTAATTATAACCAAAAATCAAAAAAAAAAAAATTTAAGTTGACCAAACTCAGGCACTTTTAATCTAAATACTGGCACATCATTGTCTTTATTCTGGCCCCTGCCAGTAATTGGTCAACTTTGTTACACAAGCCTTTAACAGCCTACACTTCATCTTAAATAAGAGCAATGGATAATCCGTAATTGAGTATAGCCCACTTTTTTCATATTTATTTTATAGAGGCCCAATTAATGTTTCAGAATTAATTTTAAAATTTTGTCAAAAAGATCTCCAGATTTTTTTTTTTATTTTAGTTTCAAACCAAATGAACATAAATACTTTTGGAATAAATCTTTACAATTTGACATAAAATATGAGCTATAATAGGCTAAATATAAATGTTATTTTATAAAGTCAAACGAACTGAGGGATTTACAAGTCATGTTTAAGTCTGCACGGTAACTTTGTGCTTTTATTTGTTGTGGGTTTCACAACAAAACACATTATTTTACAAACAAAACACATTGTTGTAAATAGGTTTAAGTTTATTTTTTTTTTTACGCTTAAAAAAACACACGATGCCAACTCGTCACAATAACGTTAATAAATACAAATGCAAATCTATTTTCGTTACCTTTTAGAATTAAATGTTACCATGCCTAAGAGAGAATCGAACCATCGAACTTCAGATTAGTAGTCCGGCGCCCTAGCCGCTGGACCAAATATTAGGTTACTATGGTCGAACGACCATGTTAATTTGGTCGAGCGGCTAGAGCGTCAGACTTCTAATCTGAAAGACGGCGGTTCAATTCCTGCTCGTGCATGCTGGCAAATAAGACCAAAAGACAACGGAAATTGGCTCGCATCGAGATTTGTTTACATTTAAAATGTAGACTACCGAATAGCCTATCGATATTAGTAAATTTTGCAAAATAATATTCTAAATTTAGGCGGTTCAGGAAAATTAGCACAATAAGTTGTTTTGCTTAATTTAAGGCTCAAAGAAATTAACTAAAAAAAAAAAATAATAATTTTAAAAAAATGCGTAGGCCTAACAGTTGACTGTTAAGTGTAGGGCAAGCTTATGCAAATGTAATTTGCTATAGGGCCTAGGCTACACAAATGTTTTAAGAGAAACTAGAATGGTTCAACTGCATTATGTGGTAACCGGAAGTGGATGATTTGTTGGTATTAACTAAATTACCAACTATAACCTTTTGTAAATAATAAGTATCGCGCATTCTATCAAGAGATCTTTTTTTTGTATTCGATTTCAATTTCTCTACTAAATTTCAAACATTTAGTTTCAAAACAGTCATATTTCGCAAAGAGGAAAAAAAACCCACTTCCGGTTACCGTAATATGCAGTTTTACCACTAGAATAATCACAATTAGCTGACATGTCTTTATTATGGCCCTGCCAGTATTTGGTTCATAGTGGGTGCCAGTAATAAGACACGAGATGCCAGTTTTAGGTCGACAAGTGCCAGTATTAGATCGTTTTGCATCTCACAAAGTTTTTTATTTTCTCTCATAAATAAATATAAAATATACAAAACACAGCTTGAAATCGTAAGCCTTAAAACATGAATTATTTACGGGCACTGCCGATTCTTTCTTTTTGCTTCTCAGTACTTGCCATTTGTCAATTTTGAAAGTCTTCAGAGTCGGCTTGTAAGTCCCGCAGAACTAAAACTTGAAACACAGTATGAACGGTAAGCAGCACCACCTATTTAGCGTTATTGCCTATTAAACGCTTTCACTTAAAAAAAAAGTTAGCTAACTATGAAACATATCAGCATTTGGTGAGCGCTGTAAAACAATAATTCAGCCAATAGTATTGCAGCTGAACTAGTTATTACGAAGAGTGCCAGTATTTGGTCAAGTGCCAGGGTTTGGTCACTTTACCCTAACTGACAACTCAAATACTATGTTTGCAATTCTAACATTTAAGGTAATAGAAGAAATCCAATAAAAACAATCCCAATTCAAGGGCGTTGGCCCCTGAAAATATCCCATTTCTTTGGTATTTGGGCCTCTGGACACGATGGTGAAATCAGTTTGTCGATCCGACCTTCCGTTCGAGAGCTGTTGGAAAAGGACAGAGGACGGACAGAACAAACGCTTCGACTATCGATTTTGGTCGCTATCGCAACAGCTCCCAAATGGATCGCTAATTACAAATTAACAGCAAGGTGTCTAATCAGCAAATCTGTGTCTTTTATACTTAAAAAAAGAATAAAGTGTTTCAATCGTCAAAAGAAAGGCAAAAATTCTCAAAAAAATTATTAGTATTAAAATAAAATGCATATTATTGTCATAGAAAAATTCAGTCTTGCTTATAAAATCGACTAAATAAATATTTAAAGCACCTGAAAACATAAAACAACACAATATCAATCACTTACTAAAAAATTAGGTCAAGTTTTTACTATTTGATATCCAATGTAAGAACTAGGCCGGATTTGAGACGTTTTACTGTATTTAAAATTATTTCAGTTGTGCTTTTTTTATTTTACAAAAAATTTAATTTTTATGTAAGAATTTTAATGTAATACTTCACTAACTGAATTTTATTTTTTCTTATTAGAAAACAAAAACAAAGTTAGTATTCTCGTTAATTTTTATTTTTAATTAGAAGTACTGTAATTCAGAAAATAAAGTAAAACTTATCTTCTTAATATATAAAAATGAATGTTTCTCTGTTTGTTTGTCCCATATACGTTCCTATACCATTCATCAGATTGCGATAAAACTTTGGTGAGTTGTTGTGCGCACGTCCACGAAGGTTTCTGAATTAGTAGAACCATGTGTGGACTAAATTTGGAAAAGCCATGCTTCACAAATGGACAGCTGTATGTGGCCTGCTCAGGCGTCGGAAAACATTCTGATTTATTCGTGTATGCAACAGGCGGAAAAATAAAAAATATTAGAGTGTTTTTGCCCAGCTCGCTATTCTAATACGGTAACGCTGAAGTCACATGACTGGTATTCTGCGCATGCGTCACTATATCGTAGAGGAAATACAGTTAATGTGACACGTTAACTTTCCTCGAATAGCGTATGGCTTTACGATAGGAAACACGAGTTCCGATAAACATGATTTCCGACACTAGCGCTCCTGGTGACGAATTGTAGAACTTGAAGTCCAATCGATTTGTATCTATTTATTCGAAATTACCGATTACAAAAATGATTTTCACGATCGGAGGGCATCTTTTTCCTATGTTTTCATGGATGCTTTCAGAAAACGTTACATTAGTAATCAAAATCATTACAGAATTTCGGCTTGAAAATTTGAATCGGCGATCGAGATGGAATCTCGTAAACATATCGTCCTTGATCGAGATTTAACGAGACTGAATTATTTATCGAAACTGATTTATCGAAACTGATAACAAAGAAAGACAAAACGATGAAAAAAAAAAAGAATATTTCCTATTTTAATTAATTAAAAACATTCTTTCATCTATTTGATGCATTGACTAAATGATATTTATAAAAATCAAAGCTATTTTTTTCGTAAATAAACCGTAGGCATGATGACAATTAAGAAGTGTAAATTTTCACTTTATGGCAAAAACTCTCTTCATGACAGAGCCCGCTATTGTGGTTAGCTTATTCGTTCACGTGACATTTGCGTTTCCCGTATATAAATCACGTTATGGCAAAAACTCTCTATTCTGTATCCCAAAGCACTTTAATAAACAGAATTAAAACACTAACACTTTCTTTCTTTGAGTGGCATTGCAAGCATGCCAGGTACAGCTAGTAATGTATGTAATTACTTCAGTAACTAAGTTTTTTGTTTTTTTAATATGTTAATACTCATATTATAAAATAAGAAAGAAAAAAAAGAAAAATAAATAAATTTTTAAAGAAATGGTTTGTTTGGCAGTGCTCTGAGTGTTGATCATTACATGGACTTTAAGAGTTAAAGAGTTAACTCTTCTTGCTTTTTCTTTCTCAAAATTCAAAAAGTTGCATATGTGTTGGATAAACTGATATCAAACTAAACAGCACATTCAGATAAAGATCCCTTGCTACAAGTATGAAAGAAAGTTATAATTATCGAAAGATGTCTTTCCAGCTTTGAGAAAGAAAAAGCAAGAAGAGTTATTATATATTAACTCTTAAGATCCATATAATGATCAACACTGTCAGAGCACTGCCAAGGAAAACATTTTTAAAAAAAAAATAACCTTTCTTTTTTTTTAAATTTGAGTATTAGCATATTAAAAAAAGTTTAGTTACTTAAGTAATTATGTACAGTATATGTTTTACTTTATTTTTCTGAATTAAAATACTTCTAAATAAAAACCGAAATTAACGACAATACATTTGTTTTTGTTTTTTTATAATAAAAAATAAAATAAAATTCAATTTGGAGGAAATAAAGGAAGTTTTGTTTATAAGTTTGAGGTGTTTAATGATGATTTCTTACATAAAAACTTAATTTTTCCTAAAATAAAATCATAACTGAAATAATTTTAAATACAAACAATAAAAGAGTATCAACACAACATGATAAGAAAAAAAAAAGTTTAGTTAATTAAATAACTACTTAATTAAAAACCAAAATAAACGAGAATATTATTTATTTACTTCTAATCTTCAATTGGTTTTTTTGTCTAATATTCATAATATAAACGAAAAAAACTTATATTATCATAAAGAAAGAAAGCAAAAAAAATAAATAAATAAAAGAAAAACAGAATGCTAAATTTACGTGTGTAAAATTAATAGAATAGTTCCAAAAAGGCCAGACACACAAACTATTCAAAAATGTTGAAAAAAATATAAGATATTTAATTATACAACCGGGTTTCGCACTGGATTAGCCAACCGTTTTCAAGTACAATATCAGCATTGTACAGGCTGCTTAACAAAAATAGTTCTTCTCAACACTGCTCAATACTAACATATGGGCACAAATTTTCTTATTAATACGCCTTATATGACTTTTTTTCTCTAACCAATGTATATCAGTCTTAAATGGTGCACAAAAAGTTCTAGGGATTTGGTTAAATGGAATATTATTTCCTCTGAATTCTCCGACAAATTAATGGATAGTTATTTGCGAAATCCAAATTTATGCATTCTCCCAAAAAACCCATAAAGATAGGAACCAACTTAACCTTTACCCTGTTAGACCGATTGTTCATTGTAGATCCTCTGCCATTTCCCTTTTGTCAAAACATATTTTTTTCAAGCTTGATAAATTGAATATTAAATCAAACTTCGCTGTTGCCAATAGCATAGAATTCGTCAAAAACATTGCGGAAACTATCTGTTGAGTATGGTCATTCTTTTTTCTCGTTGGACGTTGAGGCTTTGTTCACTTGAATTTCGATTCATTTAATTTCCAAGGCCTTTCAGCATTTCGAGACCAGATATTACTGCTATTTCATCTCCTGTCTCTGCTGTCAGAACTTCTCCCGCTTATCCAAGCTTCATTTCAAATGCAATATTTTAACTTTACTGATTCTTTTTACCAGCAATCTCAAGGCTTATTCATGGGCCAATCTGCCTCTGCTACCTTGGCTGAAAACTTTGTATGATTTACATTGAGGAACAGGCGTTTCTTATGTTGGATAATGAGAAATTTCATCCCATTATTGCCAATACGTTGATGACCTCATGTTCTACTCAAATTCGGCTAAACAATTAATATATTAAGGACATTTTCGATCAGATTTATCAAACAATAAACCTAAAATTGAAATTGAAATCAACAATTCCATTCCTTTTTTGAAGTTCTTCTAACAAGGGAGTCTTCCTCCTTTTCCACTGAGGTGTTCCGTAAACCCACGGCAAATGGGTTAACACTTAGTTTTGAGGCAGGTTAATTTCTATTCATTCAGTAAATGTTTTACTTTATTTTCTGAATTACAGTACTTTCTAATTAAAAACTAAAATTAACGAGAATACTAACTTTTTTTTATAAATAAGAAAAAATAAAAATTCAGTTAGTGAAGCATTACATTGCTTTCTTACGAAAGCAGTGAGCTAATAAGGCAATACTTGAAAATCGATGACAATAACTCCGAATATCTCGAACTCTATAGGCGTTGGTCCCAAAACCTATATATATATTCGAGTACTTCATGTGTATTTCCATCTCACAAAAGGGCACTCATATTTGAAAGATACAGGATGTGTCGTCTCCTTGCTAGTAATATATTTCTGTATTAATTATTAAACCTTTATCTTCTTCTTATTCAAAATTTTAATGAAATGTTCATAAGCAATCTCTCTTACTTTTAAAAATTTGCTTTTTATTCATACATGGCATAAATTTTATCATACAAGATTCAATCATTAACCTAGCTTTTTCTCCTTTTATTTGAAAAAGAATATCCACTATAGGGTCAATATTGTCGACTGTAATCCTACAGTGTTCAGCCGAATCAGATATATTATGTCTATTATTTTTAAAGGCACTGAATATTCGAATATCCTCTCTCTCTAATGATCTACCTGTACTTCCGTAATAATTTTCATGGTACCTCTGCATTCTAATTTATAAATTACATTCATTTTCTTAATTTTATTAGTTTCTTCTTTCTTCTTGTTATTTATAAATTTATTGGCTTTGTACAGGGTGGCGAGAAGTTCCCGTACCCCTTAATTGGTAGTCATTTTGTAAGAAAATATTTACATATTAAGTGTCCAATGCAGCTGTGTCTTCGCTATCATGCTGTACACACAAGTTCATATGCCGGCAGGTCCTACTTTTAGGTCTTTCTTCATGTGATTCTGCGTTGTTATCCTCAATACACCAAGTTCAGCAGAACGTTTCATGTCGATTTCACAGGAGATCGTTGAACCGAAGCAGTGACTTCGGCATATGGTTTTAATCGTGTTTCTTCACTCCGCGGCCTATCTTTAACACTACCTAAAGCAAAAGCACGTTTCTCCCGATAGAACATTGTCGCTTTTCGAGGCATTGTTTTTCTACATCTTTTCGCGAATGCTCCCGTTATTTGTCTCACTGTCTATAATGTGTGTTGTCGTTCGTGCATCCACACATTTATCCCTCAATAGTGTAATTATAACCGCTTACGTCTGCCATGGCTGAACACTGCAATCTGATTGACTGCTATACTCATACCCTTCCTGAACGCAATAATAATATCAACCAGTAATACGACCTGCATTCCAACACGAACATCTGCATTCTAGTGCCACTTGCATTGTAGTGTAAGCAATTAAAATAACATTCAATACAAAATATTTACATTTATTACTACATAATAGGGAGTATGGGAACTTTTCGGCCACACTGTAATGTACCGTACAATTCTGATTGTCTTTTCTTTATATATTTTTGTAATAATCAGTAGTTTCTTAATCAATTAATGGTATCTTAAATACTGTTTTGTAATAAAATTTTCATCTTTTCTCTTTTTTTTGTTTCCTGTTTCTAAAGAATTCATTAATTACTTTATTAACGAATCTTTTTGGGTATTCGTTTATTTTGAATGTTTTTTTGATTTTATTAATTTTGTCTTTCTATCGTTGTTCATTCTCACAAATCAGTGTTTTCAATTATTCTTTTTAAATAATTCTTGAGTAAAGCTTTTTGTATGCTTAAACTATGATCACAATATCTATATATTATATTAAAGAAAAGTTTACTTACCCCGGAACGCAATGAGCTGCGGTGATAACCCATTCTTTGCCGATTAGAGACCCTCCGCAAGCGAAATCACCATTCCTATATAAGGCAGCTTGCCAAGGCCATTTCTCCACTGTTGTGAAATTTCTTTTGCTACTTCTGATATATGGTAGAGTTTGTGGATGGGTGGTTCCACAATCTTCAAGAAAAACGTAAAAATATTAAATTCAAATCGCACAAGCAAATGACAATGAAACAAATTCAGTTCCATTATTATTAAGGCCATTTGATTTTCAACAGAACCAGATTTTATTTTAATATCATTCATTACAAAAGAATTGTAAGTTTATTTTTTTGTTTGTTTTTTTTTTATACTGAAATAACATTAATTTTGGTCTCTGGAAATTCAGATAAACAGAATCAAAATATAGAATTTAAGAACACATTAAGTTTTACCTTTCCCATTAAAGTAGTCAGCTCAGATCAATTAATAGATATCTCAAGATTACTTCAAAGTTAGTGAAATGATTGAAACGAAATTTACTAGTCGGTCGATATTTTGATTGGAAACATTTATGTAATCTAGTATTACTTTAAAGCATTAACAAATATTAATATTCATTCTGCAATAATTATTACACAATACTTACCCTTCGAGTATACAAAGGAAGCAAGGAAGACTAGAAACAGAACTATAACTAAGGGCCTCATATCTTCTGAAGGCTGCTTCGTAATGTTGTCGGGAGAAGAATTTGAAGCGTTTGTAGTGATTTAATAAAGCCTCATCCTTTAAATAACCAGTTTCTATTTTGTTTCCATTGAATCTCTCACTTTTAACAATAAAACTCATTGTTAAAAGTAAATATCTAAGGAACTTTCGAATATATTAGTATATTTCTAGTACAAATTGAGAGGAAGTTAGTTTTTTTCTTCTCAAGAAAAGAAGAAAATAAGGAATACCAGTGAAAGGAAGTTGCAGGAATTGTTTTCGTTTTCCACTTTTGTCGAGAATTATCTCTTATCATATTCAAGCAAAAATGCCAACAAAATACTGAAATGCTATTTACAGAAAATATTGAATTCACTGATTAGAATAAGAATTAATTATAAAAATAAAAATGCAGGAAATTCTTTTAAATTTTAAATATATTAAGAAAGAAAATATTAATAAAAATTTCTCTAATACCATTAGAAGAAATTTTCTTTATCATTCCGTTTTTAATAATTTCGCATGAAAAAATCTTAACATTATTTTTTTATCATTTGAAAATTAATAACCCTTGGTTTTTTTTTGCCCAGTTGTTAATTTCAAACTATTCTGCTCAGAATGTAAATACAATTAATCTTTAATGTTTAGTTTCTAAAGAGTGGCTGCAATTATAGAAGTTTTCAAAACTCCATTTAAGGTTTATCTAAATTGAATAGTATTTATCCTTTTCTTAAATACATAGAAACACATCTATTTTCCTTGCAATGTAAAATCGTTTTAATTTGTAATCATTTTAAAGCTTTTTTTTAATGGAAAAAGTTGATATAATACTTAAATGTTGATTTCGAGTGAAATAAATATTTTTTAAATATAATACTGATTTTAACATAAATATAGACAGCTATTGATGTCGTGGATATAAATAAAAAAATAGTAAACTTAAAATATCATTTTTATGTAATTTATGTCATTATTCGTTTACAACTACAAATAAAATATGTGAGGATTATGTTCATAAATTTTTTTTATTTTTTCATAATTTTTTAAATTCATTTTACTTTATTCAAGCAGTCATAATTTTCACTTAAAATAGTCTAAGTATAATAATTGTTTATATGTGGCAACATGGTATTTTATCACTAAGAAGGACCTCTTCTTATTAATGATAAAATATCATGTTGCCACATATAACCGTATAAATACCAAATATAAATACCATGTTGCCACATATAAACACATAAATATCATATATAAATGCCATGTTGCCACATGTAAACCTATATTATATATAAATATCTGGTTGCGACACACAAACATATAAATATCACATGTAAAGACCAAGTTGCTTGTATAATATTGATTTTAATTCAGTGTCCTTTTGTGAGATGAAAGTACTCATGAAGTATTTCAAAAATATACCGGAGTTCAGGGTTCAACAACCTATCATTTTCGAGATATTTGATGTTTTTTTTGAAGTGTTTTTTTTTCCATATTAGCTTAATAGCTTTCTGTCTCGATTGAATGAAGTAGTGCAGTGACTGCGCAGTGGTTAGCGCACTGGACTTCTACTCAGAGGGTTCTAAGTTCAAGTCTACTGAATGACAACTTTTTTTTTTCTTTCAACTACCTTTTCTTTTGCGAGGGCGATTCAAATGAAAACGAGAAAAGTGTAATTAAAAATCAGGGAATATACGCAAAGAGATGCGACGCCATTTGCCTGCAGACTATACGTCTGTCGTCGTGGAGGTTGGTTTTGACGCCGCAAACTGCCGCCGGATGGCATTAGTGGCACATTAAAAATGGCGGCCCCTTTACAGCAGTGCACCAAACTTTAACAGCGTGCTGCGGTACAGTTTTTCTGTCTTAGGGTACGAAACCCATCGACATTAATCGACTATATCGTCAAAGTACGGCGCCGCCTATACGTCACAGGCACGTTTAGGAATGGTGCCGGAGGTTTGGGATAGGCCATTCAGATCTGGATGATGTGCCGAAGCCAAGACAATGACACAGATTCGTTATAGAGTCGATCGCCGCCCTAGACGCGATGATTCAAGAAGACCGACGAGTCACCATTAAAAATATTATATTTTCACTTCTGTTGAGCGTTGGGTCTGCCAACCACATCGTACACGACAAACTTCGCTACAGGAAAGTGGCTGCGAGGTGGGTCCGTCGCCAACTCACACTTTAAAGTGCGACGAGTGGATGGCCGTATGAAACTAATGCGGCAGAAAGACGCTGAGGCAATACGAGGATGAAGGATTTTTAAAGCGATTGTCACCAGCGACGAGTCTTGGACATTATCAGCAATCGGAGACGAAGAAGGCACGCATGGAATGGCGCCACTTGTTTTCTCCCAAGCAGAAGAAATTCCACTCACAGTCGTCGGTGGATAAGGTTTTCCTTACCTTATTCTGGGACCACCGTGGACCAATTGTGGAACATTACATGGATAAAGGGACGACCGTGACAGGGAACACGTACAGGGCACTCCTGACTGAAACCAGCGATCTGCACGAACGCTGTGGGAATCCTTTTAACAGGTGTTTTCCTTAACAACGATAACGTCAGACCACACACGGCCTTTCAAACAATGTCAACCATCAAATCCCTCCGCCTACAGTGCCTTTCCCATTCCGCTTATTCCCCTGGCTTGGAAATCTCCGATTACAATATTTTGGAGCTATGAAGGAGGAACTAGGTGGAAGCAAACTTGCAAGTAACGAGAGCGCAAAAAGCCAGTGCATGACTGACTGTGCACGCAAAGATATTTTTTGGCGGGGATACAGCCTTGCCAAGAAAGGTGGACCAAGTGCACTTCAGAGGAATGGCGACAACGTTGAAAAATAGCCAAAATGTTCATTTTGGTACCTCTCATAAATAAGTTGTAATAAAATATTTATGGTTTTCATTTGAATCGCTCTGGTCTGTTAATACAGTTTCTTTACTTTTAATTTTTTCTTTTAATTTTTTCTTCTTACTTTATTCTTTTTGCCCTCTTTTATGCTTCTGCTTGTTTATTTCTTTTTTTTTTCTTAGGCAGAAATAAAAATACAATTTAAAATATATAGCCGAAATATCTTTTAATTTTTTAATTAAACTTAATTTTATTTTAGAATATTATTGCGGGGGCAGAAGTTAAAATTCCAAATTTGAGAGCTAATTTCTGGTGAATAATTTTATTATTATTATTATTATTATGTTGGTATGTTTCAAACGTTGGGTTTCCCCAGCAAAAACAATATGGCGGGTCAAGGATAAAATTTCATGGAAACAACATGGAATGATAAAATGAACTAATATTTCATCCAATTTGAGTACCCTTGATTCAATGGTACCATTGAGAACCTTGGATCTAGCTTAATAGCTTAATTATATCCAGTTACG
Organism: Thereuonema tuberculata; assembly: GCA_023159025.1. Lineage (NCBI taxonomy): Eukaryota > Metazoa > Arthropoda > Chilopoda > Scutigeromorpha > Scutigeridae > Thereuonema > Thereuonema tuberculata. Next base: position 1,553,691 of record JAFIDM010001028.1, read on the forward strand.
GACAGACAGACAGATGAACTTAGCCAATTATATAAGTTGATTGTTTGCTCAGTTTTTGACTGGTAATTTTAATATGATCTCTCATCGGAGCTCTTTCTCAAGACGAAGATCTTATGGTGTTCTATGGTTTATAATGAAGTGAGTTCCCATGTAGAAATTTGCGAACTGCATGACTTGGACTTATAAGAGTAGCTTTTTGAATTTGCTCGATTACATTCGGATGCAAAGTCAATAGGTTAAGGCTGTGATGAAGATTCTTTGGGATTAGATCTGTTGCTGAGACAACGATCGGAACATTGTTTTCATGTGCCACTACTTTTGAATTTCTATAGCAAGATCAGAGAATTTGGATAATTTATTGTGATAACTTGATATTGCACTGTTATTATTTGGGATGGTCACATCAATCAGAAATGCTGTTTTCTGTGCTTTGTCAATCAACGTGATATCTGGTCTACTGTGTGCAATTGTCTTAATCACTAAGAATAGATCTATCAAAACATAATTTATAGTTGCTATTTTCTAATACAGTTTCTGGCTTATATTTGTAATATGGGGAAGGTTGTATGTTGATGAGATTATGCATTACACTGAGTTGTCAATGAAGAATTTTGCAGACTTGATCATGTCGCCATTTGTAGTCAGTTTATCGGAAGTGACCTTCAAACAACAACAACAAAAACTGGTAAACAAAAGCCCAACCACTTTGTCTTGGATCCTGCTAGGCTCAAAGGCATTTTAGAATAGGATGAAAATACAAAAACGAAACAATGAAATGAGAAATAAAGCTTATCTTGCATTAAATAGAGCTAATGATAGCAGTTATGGTGTGAGTCCCCTAAAAGTTGATTTAAATCCCACTTCTTGTTAGTCCTATGAAAACGTTGGTTTATTTGCCGTGATTTTGAGATGGTTGATGTTGAAGGTTCACCTGAGGGGAAGAGGTGAACATCGGAAAAAAGATTCTGATTATTTTCCATTACTTCGGCCTGTTTCAATGTTGTAAAAAACTATTCTTCAGTTGAATTAGTGAAATGCATAGCGTTTCTATGGTGCTTCGTGAATATTTTTTAAAATGCAACGAAACTTTATAAAAATATCGGAAGAATATTACTGAAAATACGAATTTGAAAATGGAACTACATGAATAAAGAGATGATTTGTTGTCGAGAGAATAAATGTACATTAAAGTAGTAAAGAAAAAAAGATAATTAATGCTTTTAGACAGTGTCAAAAAGCAAAGCGGCCTTTAATATTACACTTTTGTAAACAAAATTTTATCGGAAGCGATCAGATCGTAGTTGGCGATATGGTTCAGCATTTCTTTCTCTTTCTCTGTCTCTTGTCTCTGACATTGAGAGAGATCGTTCATTACGCAAGCGTGAAGCTTCTCGCTTTGCATCAGCATCTCGTTTTTACGCACGTCATCACAATTGCGTCTTTTGCATGCGTAACAATGACAATTATAGTACAGCTCTACAACAATCACAACAATGCCAGTAAACGCAACCATTGCGTCTTTTTTTCATTTGCAACAATCACATTTATACTAATAAGAAAGTTAAAACAATATCAAGTTTCTTAGTTTTTAGCAATCTATTATTAGCAAAACACTTCTTGGGAGATCAAGGAATGGTCCAACAGGCCTGATTTTTTTGGACGTGGTCACCTACTTTTTTATGCTGAAAACAATGGTGAAGGTTTCAGTCTAATATCTCTAACCGTTCGGCCACTACAGAGTGTGTCATTCACCAAGCATAAAAGCAAGAACGGTCCCCTATGCGGTCAGGGAGTGGTCCTAGAGATCTGTTTTTTTTTACGTGGTCACCTTTTTTTTGTTGCTGAACACAATGGTGAAGATTTTATTCTAATATCTCTAACCGTTTGGTCACTACAAAGTGTAACATCAAGCATAAACGTGGTCCCCCATCCGGTCAGGGAGTAGTCCTTCTCAAAATAATGGCATATAAACCAACTTTTTGATGTGACTATCAAAAAGTGGCATTTAAATCAACTTTTCAGGGGACACTTCTTGGGAGATCAAGGAATGGTCCAACAGGTCTGATTTTTTGAATATGGTTACCTATTTTTTTTATGCTGAACATAATAGTGAAGATTTCATTCTAATATATCTAACCGTTTGGTCACTTCAGAGTGTGACATCAAGCCTAAAAGCAAGAACGGTCCCCTATGTGGTCAGGGAATGGTCCTTCTCAAAATAATGGCATATAAATCAACTTTTTGATGGGACTATCAAAAAGTGGCATTTAAATTAACTTTTCAGGGGACTACAGTTACACCATACTACCATCATTAGTTCTATTTCATGCAAGATAAACTTTATTTCTCATTTAATTGTTTCGTTTTTGGATTTTCATTCTATTCCAAAATGCCTTGGCAGGATCCAAGACAAAGTGCTTGCGTTTTTGTTTCTCAGGTTTTTATTTTCATTATTGTCAGTTGAAGGTCACTTCCGGGTGCCGGAGTGAAATCCATGTCTTTCTACGCAGTCTGGACGCCTAGGATAAATCTGGCTGATGACTCCTAATAAGAAGGAAACGGCTGTTCCGGATTTCCATTGTTGACTTTTTCAGACTGGTCGGAAGTAGACAAGTGCGTTATTACTTTCGTCATTAATCTTTAAGATCTTTGAATTTCTTCTGTTTGTTAGTTTTCATCAGTTAAATAAAATAAAGAAAGGGGTAATCAAAATTTGTTTTCAGCCTTGTTATTTTTATTATTATGTTTGTATGTTTCAAACCTTGGGTTTCCCCAGCAAAAACAATATGGCGAGTCAATGACCAAAGCACATATTGCCAAGCGTAAAGAGTAGTGCAAGAATGATTACGGAGGTGTGGTTGTGTCCATAAATTTCCTAACTATGCGTGTTGTGTTGACTATCACAGCCTTCTGCAGTTGTGCATAAGTGTTTTTGTGAAGTTCAGTGTGCTGAGGCTATGGTGCAATGTGTGAGGGACCAGACCAGTGGCAGACAGAACCATCGGTACAACACGTACTCGATCCTGTCTCCACTGCTTCTGGAGCTCATGTGCTGGATCGGTGTATTTACCAATCTTGTCTGCGTGAGTTTTTTCTGCATGTTCTTGCTGATAGGCACTGCAATATCAATTAGTAGGTCTGTTTGTTGACCTTATCAACAAGTGTGATGTCAGGTCAGTTATGATGTATGGTTTGCATGTGTCTCAGCCTTGACAATGGCTGAGTAGAGTGAGGAGTGTTCTGCTCTTTGGTGGAAGTGTTCCTAAGTGTATATACTTGTTTTTCGTGTAGGGTGATGAGATTGATGAGTCTTCGGCCTCCCTCCTTGCGGGAAAGAGTCATCCATTCCGTAGCGGACTTGGGGTGGTGCATGTTGTGTTTCGTGAATGTAGTGCGTGTTGCGCGTTCTGGTGCTTCGAGTTCGGTGTTTGTCCATGGAATTATGCCGAACGAATATGTTTGTGGGGGAGCGGCAAAAGTGTTGATGACTTTAATTTTATTTCAGGCGTTGAGTTGTGTTTTGAGAATGTTGTGAATTCGAGCAAGGTATGTGTTCTTCAGTGCATTTTTGATGTTTGCGTTGTCAATGATGCGCGCTTGCTAGAAGCCCAAGTAGTTGTAGGTCTCTCCCTCTCCCATGGATTGGATGGCCAACCCATGGTCCAGTTCGAAACCCTCCAAATTCGAAGGCTTCCCGGTGTTATGTGTAACTTGCGGCATTTGTTGATTCCAAGTTCCATCCCAATGTCTTTAGTGAAATGTGTGGTGACTTACAGTAAATTAGTAAGTCGCATAGAGTTTAATGTCATCCGTGTAGAGTAAGTGTTTGATTTTGTATGGTGTCACAGTGCCTGAGGTAAGCCTATAACCGTGTTTTATGTTAACTAGTATATGGCTCAGTGGATTCAAGGAAAGGCAGAACAAAAGAGGACTCATAATGTCACCCTGGAAAATACCTCTCCTTATGGGAGTGGGATCTGCAGCGATGGAGGTGTTGGAGGTGCTTAGGTGTAATGTTGTGTTCCAACTCTTCATCGTTGCATCTAAGAATACCGTGATCTTGGTGTGTATTTTGAAGATATGACGAATGCATAGGAGCCAGGAATGAGGGACAGAATCAAATGCCTTCTTGTAGTCGATGTATGCGATTTGTAAGTTCCTAATCTTCGCGCGCGCCTGGCGCAGGAATACAGAGTTAATAAGGAGTTGCTCCTTACAACCCTGGGAATTCCTGCGACAGCCCTTCTGCTGTTCGTAAAGAATATTATATGTCTCGATACGTGTGTAGATCTTGTCTGTGAGGCAGGAGGTAAGGAGTTTGTAAAGTGTGGGGAGGCAAGTGATTATGCGATAGTTAGCAGGGTGTGCTGTTGCAATGTTCCTGCTCTGTAGGTATGTGACACCCTATGTAAGGAAACGAGGCATATGTTCTGGATGTTGAATTACGTCAGTGAGTGAAAGCACTAGCTTCCCATGCAGGGACATGAATCTCTTGATCTAGAAGTTCTGGACGCCGTATACATCAGGAGCGTTCTAGTTGTGTGCATGTTTTAGTGCTGTCTGTGTGTCTGCGAGTGTAATCGAAGGAAGGACAAGAAGAGTAAGTGTTCAGTGAGTTATTTTTCCTCTGTGATCCATGGTGCTTTATCATTGTGGCGGATAGGGTTTGACCACAGAAACGATCAGTATTCATGTAATGCCTCGCTGGTGGGAGTGTTTGCACAGAGTACACTGTTTGTATCTTTGTAATCTTTTTGAAAGTGCAAAGTTTTGAAAGATGTTACTGAACCTGGTTATGATGGTTTGAATGTGAAGGGCGAGTATTTATGTGCTTGAATATCTTTCTAACCTGGGACATAAGTTTCTTTGTTTTGTTTCCCGCACAGTATTGTGTGAGCCTGGATATGTCTCCTCTAAGGCGGCATCTCCAAGGGGGGATGTACTCTTATGACCGTGCAGTAGGAGGTATGTTGTGTTGTTTGATTCCAAGTGCCCGAATGGTTCCCTATGCGGCACAATAGTGTTCTGTGTATGTCTTCTAATGTTTGGATATTGTCATGGTGTTGTGGAATAGTGTGTGTGTTGAGATAGTACAAGACTGTGGAGAGTTGTTTTGATGTGTGTGCTTTGGGAAGTGGCGGCCCGAGTGTGGGGTCTGTGCCTGTGTATTGTGCTAGTGCGGTGTAGAAATTATTACGTGCTGCTTGTAGTATATCGTTATTTGTATTGTTTGGGCTTGTGGACTGAGGGGTAGAGATTGCTTCTGTGTTTTCCATAATGGTGTCTTCTGGTGTGATGTGGTGTCCTGTGGTTGGATTCAGCGATTTCTTCCCTAATTTGTGCAAGAATGCATGGGAGAATAAGATTGTTTACTATTATGGAACGTCGCTGATCCGCTACCCGCTGTTCGCTAAGCCCTAACAATGGATAACGTGGGGTGAATGCATGGTATAGTGCCTGTCTGTATCCTGTGAGTTGAGTTCCTAACTTTGTAACGGTGTAGAAGTCGCGCATAAGATCCTGGTTCATCTTCGATGACCATCGGATGGGCTGGCGTGGTTTCCGAGTCTTGGTGGTCGCCTTCTCTGACACAGATAAAACACTTCCGACTGTTCGACGGGATGGTGTTGCCCAGGCGTTGTGGTAGCCGTGCTACAGGATGGGGTGCCACTTTCTCCACCACCACCTGTGGGAGACTAGTATATTTTTCGAACGGAGCCCTCTGCCTAACCCCAAAACGCGGGTGACTTTATCCTGCGCCACACCCGATGCAGCATGATCTATATTAGAACGATTTCTCATTATAGATGGTTGGACCTTTTAGCCTACGCTAAAGCTAGTGTAGTTCTCGCCCTCACCGCGAGGAGGTAGAGTCCACAGGGGCTTATTATTATTATTATTATTATTATTATTATTATTATAATTTGTACACTCAACATTAATTTTAACTATCTATAACGGATACAAATCCTAAATAGTTTAATTCATTTCAATATCTTTCCATTTCCTTTACAAAACAAGATATTTTAAGTAAATGCTAACTAAATATTGACTAAACCATTCTAATATTTTGAAGCAAAGAATTCTTCCCTTAAATGCATTAATTAATTCATTAAAAGCAATCGAATCAGGAAATAACAGCTTACTATAAAGGTAATGAATAATGAGGGCCTCAAAAAGAACATCTATGTTCATTTTTTGGTGGTCATCTCTAACTAGATCCAAAAATGCCGAGAAATTGAATTATTTTGATAATAGGCGAGGTGTAACGAGATATAGGTCGGGGTATAACGAAAAATCTGAATTGTCTATTTCTCATTAATATCGGCTGAAAACAGCTAAATTTACTGTACTATCATTCGATGACTTACATATGTAACCCATTACTGTGAAATGTAAATTCAAAAGATATAAAGCACATAGTATCGGCACTTCGGCTCTCTCCACATAGAAATTGACTTTAAAAAATTAAAACTAACTTGTAATGCTAAAGTGCTTTCAAATCCTTATACAGTCGGACCTCGATATAAAGTCACCCGCATATAAGGTCACTTTTCTAAAGTCCCGGCTCATTGAATATGAATTATATGATGTGGATTATCGGATATATGGTCAGGTCTTAAATGCCGTAATCGCGTATTAGATCACTTTTTTGTCTGTGATTTCAGAAATTTTCATGTGTTTGTGTTAGATGCAATTTTTTAAATTCATACAAGTTGGAACTTGGTGTCAAACACTTGCATTTCAAATTGCTTTCGGCATGCTGGTTTTCAATTTTCTACAAATAGTGTGGATGAAGTAACAGATGAAGATGATGAAGACGATATTCCTTTAAGTCTGTTAATAAAAGATCTCAGAAATTGCGGCAGTGCTATAGAAGGGTAAAGTGAATATGTGAGAATTGATGATGAAATTGCTACCACTCAAGCTTCGATTTCCGAAATTGTTTCCAAGTTTTAGATTGCAATGCAATAGAAAGTGAGGATAACGA
>JAFIDM010001028.1:1581815-1595145 GCA_023159025.1 Thereuonema tuberculata
TAATCATTTCAAATTTAATCATTTAAATCATTTTATCATATTTATTTACTTTGACATTAATATATTTAAATATTAGTTACTATATTGCAAAATAAATTTATGAAATGATGAAGTGCAAATAATTAACTACGTATTGCGATGTTTAAAACGAAATAATATTTAAAGATTTAGAAGTATTATTAGCATAATTGATAGTAAAATAAGCTGCTTCTTCCGTGTTCAGTTGCAACAAAGGATATTTATTTAACTGTAATTTCATTTATAGTAAATATAGATTTAATTTAAATTAAGAAGTTTAAGTATGAAATATCCAAGTTAAATAGTTTAAAATGCTAAAATTATTCGAAATCGTTTTAAATCGTTCTAAATTGTTGTAAATCTTTTTGAAAACTTTTGTGAATTTTAATGTATAAACTTGTTGTAAAAATATATTTGTGTGATGGCCTTGAGTCTTTGATATGAAGTATCCAATTTCTTTAAATTTCTTTTTTTCTTTTTTAGATTCATGTTCATAGTTATTATGATCGAAGAAATAATATCAATGATATTGCACTCATCAAATTGACAAAACCAGTTGACAACCTTGACAATAATCCTAATATTAACCTTGTGTGCAAACCAGGTCCTGATATTGATTATCGTCAAACTGAATGCTACGTCACTGGCTGGGGAGTAAATGGATATACCACGAAACTGGGTAAGAATTTCAGCTAGATAATTATTAAAAATAATTAAAAGTAAATAAGTAACATCACAGCCCATGCAGGTCCTGGAGTGCGCGAGACCTCCCAGTCATCAATTGAAGGAAAAAAATATTTTACGTCAGCAACTTGTAATAAGTTAAAAAAAAGAAAATACTCAATATAATAAAAAAAAATAAACTCTTTTACTTTTATTTTTCTCACTTAGTTTTATTTTTAGATCAGGGGTGCACATGCCGCCAGTATATTTGCTGTTGTCCGGCATGTCAAACTTAGCAATAAATTTTCGCCTTTACTTTGCTGTCAATCGATTTATCGAAAAAAAAAATCATAATTTGCAATAGCAACTGTCGCAGACTTTACTTATTAGAAAATATTATATATTATTATATAATATTATGGTTACTTTACTTATTTAAGTAACTATTTACTTAAATATCAGTTCAACCACAGATTCCGGGATGTTCGAAAATTCAAAAATTATTTGAATTACTTTCATTGCCCTTTCTTGTTCATGTTGAGACAGTGCCTACAATTTTGAATTAATTGATAAATAACACAATACTGAAAACGAAATTGGACGATTTGTCACTCCCTGATTTCTAAAGGCTCTGCTTACGTAAGAAATGGACGGTTTCAGTGACCGTGCAAAAGATTGGTGAAAATCACAACTTTATTTGATACTACCCTCGTGTGTGAACAATGATTTTCGGTGATAAATCAATTGAAATCCAAAGCACGTTCCAGACTTACTAAAAATATATGGAAGCAAGCATGCGCATTAAAATATTAAATATTAGAAATTGAACTTAATATTGATTTGATAATTTGATGTTTATATAAATTATATTTATTAATTAATTTTTATTATAAATGGCACTGTAAAAATCATTAATTAGTAAGACGTTTATGGAAATTATATTTATTATTAATAATTATTATTATAAATTACTTTCTTTCAATAAAGAAAAATACGAATATTTTTTATAAATAACTGGTAAAGCTCATGCATCTGCTTAACCAATATTTAATTCATTAAAACTGAGATTACACAAAACGACAGAACCGGTTTCCGTCCCGAGAGGGATCATTCTCAAACTATGAAGTTACAGAACAAAACGACTAGAAATTATAAGGACAGTAAACGTTATTATCCAATGACAATTCCACAAGATGTGCTTGGTATGACGTCAACGTATCTGCGGATCTTCATGCCCTGTCACGCGCTTGTAACTTCATAGCTTGAGGATATTCCCTCTCGGGACGGAAACCGGTCCTATCATTTTGTGTAAGCTCAGCTTTTATGAATTAAATATTGTTTAAGGAAATGCATGAGCTTTACCAGTTATTTATGAAATGAGTAGTGCATGTAAAATTCAAGTAGTAATTTCACATTTATTTTTATAATAATAACCGGTTGCCTTTCGCTTCACATTATTTGCTTCACTCTGGAAGCCTCGTTTATGTAACGGGAAAAAAACATTTAATTTATTCAAAAACAAATTACATCAAGTAAACTAAATTTAAAGTTTAAATTGTAAAAGAATTTAAATATGCAATACAATATTGAAATCCATTTGCAACAGTCGGTAATTTACGAATTGAGTTGAACACGTAGCAATATTCTTGTTGCCTTGCAACGTGCAAACGAAATTTAATTGTTGCGCAATGAAATGGTTGCGGACGTAAGAACACGATGTTTTTTTTAATAATATAGATTTTTATTATAGTTTTTTCTATTTATCTAATATTATAATTTATTCACATTATTTTTAGTATATAAAAGAATTCAATACATAACTGATCAGGCTGTTTGACGTAGAGTTTCAGAATTTAACTACTTTTTACAAATAATTTATTAGTAATTACATTTCACCGACGTACTTCATTTAAATATTTGTGGTAAAATACTTTTTGTGTTGTATGGTATTCGTAGTATAATAATTACTTTTTGACTAATATCTATTTGTTTTCAATTAGATTTTAGTCATATGCGCTTTAGTAAAAACACTATGTAGAGTCAAACAATTTTACATCATACTGTGAAAAAATTGTCTGTCTTAAATATTTTACAAAATGAAAAGTTAACTAAAATTTTAATATACAGCATTCAATTTGGAAAACATTTATTTAAATGAATTGAATATTTGAATTTTTTCCAAAGTAATATTCATCAATCTTACTAGCATTTGTTTACTACATCTTATATAAATATTTATTCAGAACAGGCTAAATTAGAGAGTTTTGATTCCTCTATTTCCACTAATTAGACAATAACTTACAAATGAATGATTAAATAAAAGGAAAGCAGTTCCTGAAGTTCTAATTATTATTATTCGTACGATTTTCCTTAAGAATTCGTACACTTATCCACTTGGGATTTTTCCATACTCAAGTTGTAATCCTAAAGTTTATGCAAATCTTATTATGTTTTTAACAAGAATATTACTTAGAAAATTCATTACAAGAATAATGCTCAGAAAACTTAATAATTCAATAATTAAGTTTTCTAAGCATTATGATAGTAAACATTAATTTTTCGTAATAACTTTGCCCTTGTTTGTGATAGGACTAGTGCTAGTTTACAATTTTTAGTTCAGTGAATAAATGTGTTACTTTTTTTTCAATTATATCTGAAGTCTTTTGTCCATCCATTTGAATTCTGTTTGAGACGATATAAAGGTTAAATGTAGGTCAGAGGGAAATTGTTGAATGTACAATTCTACCTTCGTTATTCATAAAAGAAACAAAAAAAAAAGAACCAGAAGTCTGATAAGCAATTCTAATTATTTTAATGCTTGGTTCGGACACATAAATTTCTTTTAAAACAATAAAATTGTGGGTTAATTCGCATTGCGCATTGGCGTATCAGAATTGAAAAGTGAGGGGGGGGGGGTTGATGGTTGGATCCATTCAAGCAAAAAAAAGGAAATCTTTTCGGATATGAGAGGAGACGATAAAAATAAGCTTTGACCTTTCATCCAAACAAAATAAAAACACTCTAGAAATTGTTTTGTTTTTTTTTCTTTCATTTTCGGATTGAATGGGGGTGGTACCAATCTCTATCAACCACTCCTCTCAGTAAACCAATTTTAATGCATAAGAATGTTTTTTTGATGTAGGAATAGGGGTTATGATTTTTCAATACAATTCTGGTCCTATATATCTCTTATATTTTTGTAATAGTCCCAGTACATCCAAAGCAACTTCATAAATTCAAAACCCAATTGAAGGAATGTAAAGAATATTCGCCGAAATTGATCTGTTCTTCAATGTCTGGTGCTACAACTTGTGATGTAAGTATCTTAATTATTACAAAACTGATCTTTAAATCTAAAACACAGAAAAGAGAGTACAGTATTACAAGATAGTTAACAAGTAATTAATTTTTTATTTAAAACGGTTGTTTGTAAATTTTTGAAGTAGAAATTGAATATTAATATTGAAATCAGGATAAAAAAAGTTTGCAAATTATATTAACAATAACATTTAGTAAGTCACTTCATCGTCCTTACTGGCTGTGTCATCAATCGGGGTTTCAGTTACCTCCAACGTTTTGAAAATTTTAAATGAAAAATAATGCGCAAAATCATAAATTCTAAATTTCCCGTGTGCTTGCTTGGGCATCATCATGAAATATCCCTCTGTCAACCACTTTCCTAGTCTACTGCTCACAAAGTTACTGCTTGCCCAAGCGATAAAGACTGGGTTTGGCACACTGCCAAAACAATGTGAGAAGCCCAAAGGAAGAAAGGAAGCTCTGGAGGGACGGGAAAATACGCTTGGAATTTACGCTTGAATATGCTTCTCCCTTTTGCGCTTGTTTAAATTAGTTCTTTCTATCGTATGATCGTCATATCAGTCACGTTCAATTATTTTTTCCAGTATTTTTGTAATCGTTTAAGTACATAGTTATAATGAGTGCTCCCCTATTTTCACGCAGAGAAAGAGTTAGGAGCGATCAGTAAATCACGTGACCAGTCTCTTTCGTCTGGCTAAGCAGTAGTTATGATTGCATCCACGGTGTAAATAATATCCTCACTCAATGTAAACTGTGATGTAAACTTAATGTAATGTAAAAAATGTAAACTGTGTAGAAGTTATTTTGCTTAAAATGGCCTTAAAGTGCAAGACTAGTAATGTTACAGCACAGTGTTGGGCTTCTAAAGCCGTTCTGGTTTGTTAATTTTTTGGTTGAGGTTTTAATGTTTAGAATTTTTAAATTAAACAGTCAGATGTTTTATGCATGTTAGAAACGTATTGTAATGGCCTGTAGTTGTTATATTTTTCTCTCTTCCCTATCCCTATCTCCTTCATTTTCCTAATTTTATATACAAAAAAAGTTTAGAAATAGCTTTCTTATTCCTTTGGTTTCCCCAAACTTTGCTTAAGCGCTTCTTTGTCTTTCGAAGCAGTTGTCCACCAGATGTCTCCTCACCCGGCAACCATTTTGCGCAGCTTTCTTTTTCTTCTTAAATTCGCTTTATTTTCCTTCAATCTTGCCTTTCTTCAAGTTTATTGCTTCCTTTTGTCCCTTTGTTTTCTTCCTTTTTCCAGCATGTCGGCTGATGTCTTCTAGACAAGGTGACGTCACTCCGGCGGGATAGTACTTTGATATAATAGTGAAGCAACATAGGGTGAGAGAAGCATTCGAGAAGACGGGCGGCCGGTTATTTCGCCGCCTTTCGATTGACCGTTCCTACAGAAGGAAGATAGATTCTGTGCTAAGCGAAAACCGCTTGGCCCATCCCTTGAATATACCGGCTGAGATCCATCAAGAAGCGAGCTTCAGCAAAGAAATCGCAATCCCGGAGATCTCGTTGCGTCGAACGTTCTTCGAATCTTCGGGCCTGCATAGTGAAAATGTTTCGATGCAAAGTGCGTTGTTGAAAGTGACAATATCCTGCAACTATGGGAATGCTGTTCGGATAACGAAGAGTAATAGACTGAAACCTGGATTGCCTTCCCGCTCCCGAGAACTGCCACGAACTGTTGACCTCCTGCGAAATCTGTAATGTTCTGCAAGTGATCTTAATTTCCAAGCATCAGTTGGAACCTTCAAGTGCTAATGGAAAAATGCTTTTTAACAAGTTTTGAATGTACACCGGGAAGTGTCTTGTTAGCAGGCAGATGATTTCGTCCTCATTCTTTGGCGGCTAGCATTGTCGTAGTGCTGCAATCTTACCTTCAGTGTATCCTCGCATGCTACCGTCCGTTGATCTCCAGTAAGAGTGAATTAACTGAAACTTAAAGTTCGTCTATGATCCTTTCCCCAAAATCAGCCTAGGAATTTTTGTACGTATTCCTCCATGTTCGCCGGAAACGGATTAACGACAACTTACGCAAATTTCTTTCAGGAAGAATATCCTAGATGTAATTTAATTTCTTAAGTAATTTAATTAACTTAAGAATGATTCACTTACCAAGTGTTTGACCTTTCGATTTAGCAGATGTTCAATCTTAATTAAAAAGAAAAGAAGTATTTTTTTTCCTTTCTCGCAAAAGCTTTTTGCGATTCTACACAAAAATAGTTAATTAAAAATAAAATCTAGTGGTTTTCTCAACAACACAACAAATATGTCAGGGTTTATGACGATAACTTAATAATATTATACTTTACAATATGCGTTTTGTCATAATATATTCTTTCATTGTTAATCCTCATCATAATCATGTGTTTGTAAATATATATACTTTCTTCCTTATAATATCTCTTATATCCTAAACTGATTAGCCCGCCTTATCTATTTTATAATTTATTTACTGGCACTGTTTCTTTATTCATTGACTCTTGCACTGGTAAACGTTGAGGGAGAGCTCTGTGTAAAGTGGACTTGCCCAACGCAAACATTCTTCTCCCACACCGTAGGCTGCGGGGAAAAAAAAGTATTTAAACTGATTTGGACAGATAATCTTCAGTATGAGTCCGAAATCTTAACCAAGAAGTTATAGCTCATAACTGAAATGAAATGGTTGCGTTATTAATGTTTCAAGCTAATAGAGGAAATCCAATGAAAAGAATGTCAAAAATTTCGAACATGGAAGGGGGGGGGGGTTGCCCCTGAATATACCCCATTCCTACAGTTTTGGGACCACTGAACACGATGGGGAAATCCGTTTGTCGATCTGTTTATATAGAACAAATAAACTGAAAAAAGACATTCTTAGGAAAATAGGCTGCGACATCTTGTTGCTACTTTAGTATTCGGAATTCAGGGTTAGTTTCTAGGATATTTTTATTGAGTCATTTGTAACTTTCAAATATTACGATCTTCATATTTGAATTAGTTTCATTTAAAATACTAGTCACATCTTCAAAATCACAAATCTTTGAAAAAAAAATCACACCTTTAAAATCAATAATAATATTTTGCAATCATTTAGTCAGTATTTTGTCAGCGTTTCTGATATGCACATATTATTATTATAATGTTAAAAAGAGTGCAATTTGGTTTTGATGAAACTCCGTTATATTAGATCAAAGTTGTTATTTATGAAGTTCCTAGTAGTCTTAGGATGAAGGAGGCCTGCCATGATGTATCGCAATTTGGGTCCGAATACCGCCATCGGCATGGATGTTTGAAAACCATTTCCCTTCCTGTTGCTGTCTGCTTCGACTTTTTCTCTTAACATTTGCAGTCATTCCTTCATGACGTCTTGACGAAAGCAACGGGAAACTATCTCGGTATATATTCATTGAGAATTCAATGACTTACTATTAGGCATTCGCCACGATGGCAACACTAGTGCGCCATTGAAACACTGGTCTTCGGACTCGAAGATTGACTTTGATGCACCTAGAATTATGATTCGGCGCTTTTTCAAATTTTCAATATATTTTGTGAATTTTGTTTCGGCATTATTATTTCAAAGTAGGTCTGAAGTAGAATAATTAATTTTTAATTAGAACTTTTCAGGTAACTATGATTCTACAGGTGGGAAATGATAATTTCTACACATGTAAATATTATTTCAACTTTCTATTTTTAGGGTGATGCTGGTGGACCATTCGTATGTAAGAATGGAAATCGGTGGGAACTAGTAGGGATTACATCGTTTATTGACTCTACTCCGATCTATATATCTTGCGGAATCAATAAACTTTGCCAGACTAACATTTGTGAAGCAGGCAGAGAGAACACTTTCACAAGGGTTTCCAATTACATGTCCTGGATCAAAGAGACTCTGGACAACAACTAAATATCAAAAGACCCACAAATTAAACAAATAAATACAAATAATTTTTATCATGTTATATTACTGAAATTGTTTTAAGTATAAGCTTAGTTAAAAGATAACAGCATTATTTTGTTTAGAGAATCATATTTTTTGAAAAATTACAAATTCTTCGCTTTCTGTTTCTTAATTTTGCTATTATATACCTACTTTATTATAAATTTAAAATTATCTTAGAAATGCTAAAGAGTTTCAATGTACAATAAAGCTATTTTGAAAGTTCCTTTGGATTAATGAGCTGATTTTAACTGACTTCAATGATTTATGATAAAATCTAACTTCCCTATATAAAAAGACAAGACCTGACTCACTCACTCACTCAGTCACTCATTCATTCATTCACTGACAGATCAGTGCCCAGCCCAAACCATTGGACCTAGAAAGCTGAAATTTTGCACAGAGATTCCCTTTGTGGTGTAAACAAAGAATAAGGCCGGATTTTGCGAAATTCCCACGGGTTCGGGAATAACGAGGGTTTATTGTCGATTTAAATTTTCTTGTTTCCGTAATTATTTCCGTAACTATAATTAGTAGAGACTTCAAATTTGGCATGGAAATAGGTAATTATAATCACCAAAAATCTTTTTCAGGATTTTTCGAAATTCCCTTGGGATAGGATAAAAACCCTTGCTTTAAGTTATAAAGCAGAAAGTTTGCTTCCGTTACTATTGTTAGGCTTTAGGAGTTGTTATCGTGACAATGAGAACTTCACAAATATTGTTATGCAACAATTAGAGCTAAAATATTGTTCTGCACAATAGCGCTACATATGCACCCGATGGCGACAATGGGAACTGCACAAATAGTGTTGTGCAACAATTGCAACTAAAATATTGTTCCAATATTGTGCGTAATAGTGACGGGGTTTTCGGTTTAGGTATAGATTTGTAATGATCAGGCTTCGGTTCTCATGTGGGTTTCGTGATGGTGGACGATCCACCATTTTTTTAGGAACTTTTTAAGCCCCCCCCCCTCCCCCCTGGTGATACGTGGTGAGGTTTTAGACTACCCCCTCCCCCCATCCAAAATCACGTGTATTTTTTTGGTAAAAAAAAACCCTCTAAACCTATCCATTCAACCAAAAAAAAAAAAAAAACCCCTCCCAACCTATCTATTCAACCCCCCCCAAAACAAAAAACCTCCCAACCTATCTATTCAACCAAAAAAAAAACCTGTAACCGTGACAAAAATAAATACACGTTATATCTCTCTGTAACCCCTCCCTCCCCCCTTGTGATACTTCGTGATTTTTTCCGAATCCCTCCCCCCTTTCGAGCCTCACGTGATTAATGGACGATCCCTAACTAGGATGAATGCTGTATATTCATTCAATAACAGGAGCGGTTAATGCATTTAAAAGTTTTAAGCTTAATCGTTAAAGGCTTATTAGATGCTGCTGTGATGTTTTTCAGGTACAAAGTTGATTTGTTAATCTTTTAACCTTCTTTCTTTACACTCATACGATATAACGTATACCTTCCTCTAAACTGTGCTATAAAATTTCTTTGTGCTGTGACACGTGACTCTTTGATATTTTCTGACCAATTGGACTAACTCGGGACAGAAACGTTTTTCCTAATTCTTTGGAGGGCTGAGTGGGTCCTAGGAACCGTCTGAAGGAGAGATACGGAATCTACACTTTTTTGTACCAATTATTTAGGTCTAAAATGACTTCTTCTCCACAACCTACAAATCTAAATTTTTCAATCGAAGCTTCTGAAAAAATACGACAATTATTACTTTCTCAGCGCTCTTTCCTGTGGATCGGTGTTTGCTAGTTTAGGCTAATGATCACAGGAACCTTATCTTCTACTGTAGATTCGAGTCCGATGCATTCAGCGTTAACCTGAACTCTGTATACCTGGTAAATCTGAAATGTTTACAACGGTACAGCACTGGTTTTTGGACCAATTTTAAAAAAAATGATTTTTTTTACTGTTGTTACCCCATGCATGAGTAGTTCAAAACAGGCATTTTTTTTTTTTATTAGACTTTGTTTAAAAATGGCGCCCATTGTTGTGTTATACTGGCCGAACACGAGGCGATATTTTGGGACAATCAGGCCCAATTTGCCCCAATTTGATTGCCCCAACCTGAACAATATTGCCCCAATTTTATTGTCGGTACCAAAGGAACAATATTGGCCCAATATTAGTTGGCTCAAAATATTGGTGGTACGAAAGCGAATCAAATGAACGGATGACATCACGTGACAATGCTGACGTCGAAGGAGGCGGTACTTTGAACATCGGAAATTCAGTCACTCACGCCGGCCATTTTCTTTCAGAAACAAGGCTTAAAATCAGCAAAATGGGTCGGCCCAAAACAGATAATTCCAACAACAACATTTGGTCAATTGATAATGAAAGAATTGTAATTGATTTCTACAGAGGGACGGCGTTTAATACTATAGCAATTCTGTACGAAAACACGCTCTCTCTTTAGCTCTCTCTAGTGAGAGGCACCGTAACCATAAAACTTCAGGGCAATATTGGTTCAGGAGAAACTACGTGTTCGCGCTTGATAAAGTTGTCCGCAATCAAATTGGGCCAACTTGTCCCAATCATATTGCCATAAAATCTCTCCGTGTTCGCCTAGCTTTATGGTTTCCGGCATTTTTGGCCTTTGCAGACAGTTGTGGTAAATTTGATAACTCAGCTAAAAAAAAATGATAGAAAGTCGCGGTAAAAAACATTACTTTCAGTACATTTCAAGCTACATTTTATTTCCTATACTTTTTTACTATATTTCTAATGGAAATGACTGAAATTTAGAACCGAACTGATATTCGCTTTTGAACAAAAATCGAAGTTCCGGTTTTTTTTGAGCAGGAAGGAATGAAATATCAAAACTATGAATTTTTTTGAGAAAAGATATACATCCAAAGGTTTAGCAAAAAATATTTCAGCTCTGGCTTCCTAATTTAGTTATAGCTCTTGAAAATGCTCGTTTTTCATTTTTTTCAAAGTTTGAGCCCCAATATCTCTGGTGGGGGACCTAATAAAAATTTGATATTTACAGTATAAAGAGAACTATATGAGAGGTATCTGTGAAAAAAATTTTGAGTTTTATATTTGAGTTAGATATCTGGGTTAGATACATATGTAGACTAAAACAGACCCGAAGATTTTTTTTATTTTAAAAGTTAAAAATTAAAATTTTTTTACAAAGTTAAAAATTACAAATAAGAATAATTATATTCCAATAATAATGCCTTTTTGAAACGAGACTCTGGGATGTATTCCAATTTTTTTCTTGTTTTTTATTTTCATGTTTTTAGGTATTGAGATCATAAAATCAATGTTTCAAAGTTTGCTGATGACGAAGCTATAATGGCAGGAAGCCAGAGAAAAGTTAAGAAAATACTTGAAAAGATAAACAAGAAGACAAGCGATTTATGGTACGAAGTGTAACTTCCCAAAGATAAACGCCATGGTAATAGGAAAATAACAAATGACTTTCCAAATAGATGGCAAGACAATTCAACAGGTTACTTCGTTCTAATATCTGGTGTAACTGATAACAGAGGAGAGGAGAAGAAATAAGAAAAAGAATTGACCAGGCAAAGAGAGAGTTCTAGAGGAAATAGGAGAAGACAAAAAACTATATAATAACATTAAAAACGAAGATTGAAATGGATGGGACACCTCCTTCGTCACAATGCCCTTAGAACGACAAGAGGGCTATTGGTACTCTAAAGAGATGGGCGAACGATAAAATTGTTTCGCGAAATTGTAGTGCTTCACCAACTAGTCTCTCGACTGATGGGCTAAATGATTATTTAAAATTGGGCTAAAAGTTTTCTCAGGATATTACAATTTTTATTCTCTAAGAGATGGAGAAGGTAGAAAGGGACAGTAAGTCTTTGGTCCTCTGATCTCAATGAAATTTAAAATCTACAGGGTGTTCGAGTTATTTTGAAATATGGATCAACAAATTTTCATAAATAGTTGAAAGCACGATATTTGAAATGCTCCGATATTAAGAAATGTACTGAAATCAACATCAATTATATATTTCTTGGTTAATAAATGTGCAAATTCAATAACAAATTATATAATACTAGCAGCAAAGCCTGTCGGACGACAGGCATAAAACAATCTGAAAAATCATTTTATTATCAACTATCAAATACAAAGTAAATGTAATCTAAATACTGTGCTAACTTGTGAACGAAGCTTCGATGGCAAAAATGGTTTTGAGTTTAGAAATCAGCGTAAACAACTGAGTAATTATGCCACATTTCATTAAAATGGATGCAGTAGTAACAAAATTATTTGGTTTGAATGTATGTTAGTGTTCAAGAAATGAAGCCTACGCACCTGTCTACTGAATGACACTAAAATATTTTCAGCGCACGTGAAAGGATCTTGAATTTGAATGTATGTTTTGTTAGAATTTCAGTTGTCGAGGTCAGTTCCAAGAATAAAATTTCATGAAAACAACACGGAATGACACAATGAACTAATATTTTCATCCAATTTGAGTACTTTTGATTCAATGGTACCATTGAGAAGCGTTGGATCTATCTTAATAGCTTAATTACATCGAATTACAGGCAGGCAGACAGACAGACAGACGAACTTAGCCAATTTATATGAATATATATTTGATCGATTGATGATTTGATTTGAATTTTTTTTATTTTTTTTAATGTTTATCAGATCTATTTAGGTGTACTTCTTACCTGTACACCTGTAATATAGGTTCTGATAGTTTAATCTACAGGATCATTTTCCACCATTTTCCTCCTATATCCTACATTTCTGCTATGATTAATTTTAATTGCATTAATTTTTCAGGAATATTATCCTCATTAGACATTTTGCTGGAAGTGTACAAATCCCGTTTTAAATGGGTAATCTTGAGATGTCAACCACATTAAACTTTTCTTCAAGCTCTTTGAGCAGCAAGTATGGATCATTATTTTCTTTCAGAAGTATTCTGAATCTTTCCTCAATCGAGCTAGTGATATACCCGACTGCTTTCTGTGCTTTATTAAGTAATTTATATCTGACATATTTATCTTCACACTCTTTTAATTCCGTCAAAGGGGTATTTGCCACATCCCATAAGCCTTCAAGTTGCAAAGCGGTGCGTATGCTTATTTTCCATCGTGTGTAATTATTGCCGCAAAAGCTCAATAAATTTCCGGCCATGATTATAACCTAAGCACGACAGTACGAAAAAAACTATTTTATCTTTAGTCTCAAAAAAATTTCACTAGTCAGATTATGATCCCTTCTAATGCTTATATGTCTTCTTAACCTCTCTAATTTAACTTGCGCATTGAAATACAAACATTGGGCTGTCTATATCACTTTTTAAACTTATTTGTACTGGCGCATTGGAAAGCGTAAAGGGCCCGTAACCATTCTATTTGTACTGGCGCA
>JAFIDM010001028.1:1617168-1683250 GCA_023159025.1 Thereuonema tuberculata
GTAATAATTCCTTAGAACATGCGGTTTTCGCGACAACACTTAGTCAAATATTTTTTCTAAGCATCTATATAAGTGCCACATTTGGTCACACAGAAAACGAGTCACATAGTATAGTTTGCAATTATACCTTATTTCTTGTTCAATACATTCCTTAATTAAAAAATAAATTCGGTTAAAATTAAATTTAAAAAATTAAAAAAGAATTAAACAACACGATTTCTTCATTATTTTATAAAACCTCCAAGAACAACTATTTGTTTTACAAATGTAATTTTTATTCTATTCAATAAATTTCTTGAAACCACCTCTTCAATGCTATTTTTTAAATAAAAATTCATTGCTGTGTTTTATGTTTCTGAAAATAATATTCTTTTCACATTTACTTCCTGTCTTCCTGTCGTTTCCTTGAATTTCTTCCTTTCCCTTCACTTCCAGCTAACAATAGCAGATCTAACGTAATGATAAATTTTTCAAATCCCTTCACATAATCAGTATCGAGTAGGTGTCACCCTTTAAAAAGATTCTAATTGATGAACATTAATTTGTATAAATCGAATTTGTAAACGTAAGGAGACGAATTTTTAAAGTTGTTAAGTAGCTACATTACACTCTCAGATTTCCACTCAAAGTAACAATTATATCGATGTTGCTCAGAATTCCAAAATTTCACTCGAGGGAAAATATGTATTATCATCGTGAAATTGTTGACATTTCAAATAAAAACTAAAGTGAGAAGTTAAATTTGTCAAAATCTTTGTAAGAATTTGATAAATTTGCTTCAAAAAAATTACAATAAGGAATATGAAATGAAATTTACGATATATCATATAAATAAATGTTAAAACAATACTTTCACTGGTCAATAGTTATTGTATTTTATTAAATTTATAAATGAGAGAAAAGCCACCACACTGGATAAAATTCACATAAATTATATAAAACACAATTACAACTATTTCAACCTGAACGAGGAGGTCTTTTTAAAGTAAGTCACTTGTAAAAGACCAGGTGGTTCATGTTGAAAGCGTTTGTAATTTTATGTCTTAATATAATTTATTTGAATTTTTTCCAGTGTGTTGGCTTTTATTTCATTTATAGACATGTTCCACACATTAGGGGTCGTCCATTAATTACGTGAGCTCAAAAGGGGGAGGGGGGTCCGGCAAAATCTCACCAAATCTCACCAAGGGGAAGGGGTGGGAGAATCAACGAAAGTCTCACGTTAACTTTTTCATTCAGAGAATATACATATTATAATAGATTACAACATTTTGTAATATTAACTTTTTGAATTTTTTGGATTTTTTGACTTCTTGAAATCTCAAATGAGGGAGGGGGGGGTCCCACCACATCTCACCAAATCTCACGAAAGGGGAGGTGGGGGTCCAAATTTTTTAAAAAACACCTTATGTAATTAATGGAAGGCCCCTTAAGTTATTGTAATATATTAAATTTAGTTGTTGTATAAATAAATTTGCATTTATTTGAATTACAATATTTTTATTGTAAAGGTTTGGAGTTAATATTTTTTTTTGCTTAATTTGTAACTCTATTTCCAATGTTTTTTACCTATTTAACAAAAACCGACAAGAACTTATAGAAGAACACAGAATGTTTTTTCACGGACTGTCATCAGTGAAGAACTGCCTGAAATATGTAACGCAAGTCTCTATATTTTTGGAAACTTCATTGTAAGTTCATTGTTACCCTTTATATTTTTAAAATGAAATAATAAAAACACACTATATACATCTAAAAATGTGTATTTAAAAATATTTAAAAATTGCTATTTACATTATATTGTCAGTTGTAGAGAGCTTTCGGATCCTTTAGGCAGCGGTCCCTTTTCAATCTTATAATACAATTACATTAAGAGAATATCTATTTATATACAATTGAGACAATCAAGATTTAAAAAATTCCAAGACATGTGACCTTTATATTGTAATGATATAAGTGATACCTGTTGCCTCAATTAACGAATGTCCTATTGGAGAGAGGTAATAAATTACATTCATTTGTATCTTTATTTTTTACTGTATGAAACTCAAAAAAGGTTTACCTATTCGGAATGCTACTAATTCTTCTAACAAAATGGCATAAAATATTTGGCATTTATAAGGTTGGCCCACTTAAGAAGCCTATTAAATATTAAAAACTAATTTTTTTTAAAGACAGTTGCCCAGAATTGCGAATATAAATTTGAAAAAGAAAAAAGGAATCTAGCAATTAGTAGAAATACTTAGGTTGACGGAATACAAAATGTTAAACATAGAAAAGGGAGAAAAAGATACTTTCAATTGTAGGCGTACATAGATAGATAACTGGAGGATCCGTTCCACGATATCCTCAATCTGTAATATTGGACCGCAACCCTTCTGTTTTATTGGTTGAGTAACTGGTTAAAGGGACTTCGGTCTCCGAAATATTTTGAAGACAAGGATCTTTTTTTTTTCTTCAATTCTTGAGCTCTTGTGAAGGCGGCGATCCATGTGAGCTATTTAGCCGAAGAAGCGTTGCTCTGGAGACGCCACGCCGGTATTGGAGCAAAATCTCGCGGCAAGAATCTCGGGGGACAAAATCTCGCGGCCAACATATCGCGGGACAAAATATCGCATTTACATATTTTTACAGGAAGGTCATTAACATCAGTATTAGATAATGTGGAAGATACTTGGATTGGCCAGCCTCAAAGAAATGGGCGACGCTGTGAACCACTTTTCCCCAATTAATCTGGAATTTTTTTCGAGCAGTAGGAGATGACCTTCCAAGAACAAATTATGCTATTGAAGGTTGGCACAGACATTGTAGCTCGTTATTAGGGGTTCATCATCCATCCTTGTGAAAATGCTTAGAATTTTTACAAAAACATTATTATCTTTACGTGAAGTAAAAATGGAGCAATTGATTGCTGGAGGAAGTGAACCCAAAAGAATTATAAAATACGCAGACACGGCTGCTAGATTACGAAATACTGTAGAAGATTACGGCAATAGAACAATGGAGGACTACCTATGTGATATTGCAGATACATTGCATTTGCAAGTGAGATACATTCATAAATGCATTGTTCACAGGCATTGTGGGGCAAAAGAAAAAAATCCAAATAAAAAAATCAAAAGAAAAAAAAACTAATTAAGAGAAAAGTGAGACGAATGTTTTTCTTTTTTGGTTTTTAGATTGTTTTAGTTTTGGTTCACGCGACATTATATCCACGCGACATTTTGACCATGCGAGATTTTGTCCCGGCGAGATTTTGTTCCGCGAGATTTTGGCTGCGAAATTTTGTTCCCAAACGTCATAGGAAGCAGGTCACATTGTAGAAGAAAGTAACATACATACCGGGATTCGAACCCAAGTTCCGACAAATCTATCTCTTCTCCTGTCACGGTCGGCAACATTACTGCACCGCACCCACATTCCAATCCTTTCTTATGGACGGTACGATTGTTTGCATCCCGCTATGCGAGGCCGTGCAAACTCCGATAACTGAAGAAACGGGATATCAGTCTATCTTTGAGTCACAATATACAGTTCCAAGAATATAAACAACTTCTGGACCATTGAAAAATTGCTGCATAGTGCTCAAAAATGGTCGAATGCTCATTGAGATATTCCTGAACTTCACCCATATAACTTCACCCTTTCTCGCCAAATTTCAGCTTTCTATCGTTATTCGTTTTGGGTGCTGCATTTTCATTTCCCGTCAGTGTATTTTTTTACATTACCAATTAAATTTAACTTTACGACTATTGCTGCAACCTATATAGACATAGAACACTCCGATGATCTTCTGTTTATAATCATAAACTTCATTCAACTACACAATCTTTCTCATTAAATTCCAACTTTCTGTCGTTATTCCTGGGCATGACATTTCATTTTCTGATATTTTTGGCACTATTTAATATGCTATTTGATGTTTCGTGGTGTCAAAAGAAGTTGGCTATTACATTCCTGCAATGGATATTATTTTTGTACAGTATACTGCTGAGTACTAACACAACGGATTTACGTGCACCGCATAACATTGATATCAATAATAGAGCCATACCTGATTAAGCACTAAACAATTTACTTTATGTTCATAAATTGTTTAGTGCTGAATCAGGTGTACGGCTCTATTATTGAAATCAGTATACTGCTGCATGATTATTTGCACAAGACTCCCCCTCAGCAATGGTTGTTCCTGTATCCTCTTGGTTGTTCGAATGGAAGCTTTGCCGGCTATATAAACTGCATTGTGAACAGGGAAAATCAGTTCGTCGTCGACGACAGCCAGCCGCAAGTTGGTCTCCCTCTCCAGAGAAGAAGAGGAAGAGGAGAAAAGTTCGTCAGCGGCAGCAGCCAGCTACCTAGGATCTTTCTTCCAGTGAAGAGAAGAGTTCGTCCACGGCGAAGGCCGCCTTCAGTAGCAGAAGTAGCTGAGCAGAGTAGCAGTGGCAGCCAAATCAGGAGCAAGTCAGTTTCTGGGCGAAGCCAAAGAAATTAGTCCGGACACTCACTAACATCAAGCGATGAAGTGATTCGAGAACGGCGGCAGGCGTTTCCAGACCTCCTCGGAATTACTATAGGAGTTAAGAGATGTTCATGATCTCTGCAAGGAGAATTCCCAGCACCGTATTTGTTTGATTTATTTGGTTCAATGGAAACTACTTTGAATAAAAGTATCCATTCTAAAGCCTGAACCGTGTTAGCATTGATGGATCCTTTTACTAATTATCCGGCAGTGAAACTAAATTCAGCGATTCCATATTTTGATGTTTCCTTACAATTCGACAAAGTGTTCTTTCATCTCTTACATCCAGCTTTGACTTTCGAACGCGGCTGCTTGTGCCTGCAGATGTTTTGCCAGTCTTTGTGTACTTAGATGTAATCAAGGATACAGTCGATCAAATCGGTAACTCGAGTCACCGACGCCCTCACTAGGCACACATCAACAATCATTTCTCTTTGGAAGTCCGTTAGGTCTGACATCTTACGCCACCAAAAACAATATGCGGATTTTTTTTGCACAAGAATACTTCCAACTTTTATCCATAGAGATTAATCTGCGTGACTAGTAATAATAAGAGCGTTGCCGTCATTTTTGGAATAAATCAACTTAATACGAGTGTTGACTTATTCCGTAAAACCCGTGTAGTTCATCCAATCGAACAATTCTCTCATCTTCCGAATTATTATATACGAGGCGTGTTTTTTAAGTAAGAGTACCGTTTTGAAATTAAAAACTCTCAAGTGTACTTTTTTATCAATTTTATTTTTACTTGAAAGCCTATAGTAATATAGTAATCTACTTTTAAACATAATTTCCATCAGTATTAAAGCACTTGTCGTACCGTACAAATAACGTTTGAATTCTATCCTCATAGAAATCTGCCGCTTGATTTGATAAACAATCCCCTTACCAACATGCCACGCCTTCTGTTTTGGATTGCACGGCTCAGTTTAGTTAAGTTCTCACAATAGGTCTCAGAATTTGCTAGTGAAACATGCAAATATTCCACAAGCAACACCACCTTCCTATCCCAAAGCACAATACACATGATTTTTCGGAAAATGAAACGGGACTGTGTATTTATTTGGTCTGAAATTTCTTTAAAGCTTGAATTGAATAAAATTGAGATACCTCCATTTTTAGAACCAGGTCAGAACTTACAATAATTCCTTTTAACAATATAAAAATTATTTTTTTTTTATATTTTCAATCTTAATCAAAGCACATGATTTACAAAAAAATATAAAAAAGTAAGAAATTAATTATTTTTCAGAATTAATAGTTTTCCAAATATGACAGGTGTCCCAGGATTACATAAAAAAATCAATTGGAAGTAAATCAGTAATATTATTGCAAAATCTAACTGTTACTGAATATTATTGTGAGATGATTTTTGAGTCATTAAACTTAAGTGAAAACAATATCTGAAGTACTTTTTGTAATATGTAATATCAATATTATCCAAAAAAAGAATGACCTAAAAGTAACGTAATAACAATGTGTTAATTTAATATCGCTAACATTCTATTATTTACTGAAAAAGTAAACTTCAAACTCTTACTGAGAATTTTATTATTTTTAGTGACATTCTAGTAGAAACAAAATTTCCGATTTCTGCTTTGGATTAATCAATATTTACTATTTTCTAATTTTGGTAATTTCTTAGTGAATATTAGAAATTGAAGACAATTTTGAAATTAAGTAAATAAAAATGGCTAGATGTTTAAATGTTGAAGCGTTTTTGAAGCAAGTGCTGTTCTAAATTAGAATATTTTTTCTTGATGTTCTTTTCATTAAAATTCTGATGAGTGGAATCAATATTAACACTTGAATTTAATGGATTTTGAACTTTACTCTGAATTAATATATCGTTTCATGGTTCAATTTATTAAATTTGAAACTTTCGAATTTGGAATGTTTGACTGCAGTTTTCCCTGATAAAATATTAAAGTTTTGCTGAAGTTAGATCGGTACTTGAGAGCAGATAGTAAAGTAGTTGTGATTCATTGAATTTCATTGTGATTTTTGAGCTGTTAAGCAGTCATGAAATATTTGCGATAAAGGTTTATTTGCATAAAGAGGAACTTATTGTAATACTGCTTTTATATAAAGTACTAGTTCCAGTATCCGCTCATCGTAGGGATGTTACAAAAAAATGGCATGATGTGGATGAGAAAGAAATTGAAATTCCGAGATTACTTCGAAACTTTCCCACTTGGTACCAAAACCATGTGATAGGTGCAAAGTAACGTTATTTTGAAATTTTTTAACTCGAGATCCCCGGATATGAAACGAATATCTAGATCTCAGAATATAAAACTTCCCACCCCTTTCAACCATCTTCACACCCCAATCCTATCAAACCTTCTCCTGGTTGGTAAAAACAATCCCGAGATTAGTACAAATCGATGTTATGTTCTTACTATGCAACACAAATAACCCGTAGAAGTATCCTTCAACAATCTTTGCCCATTCCCTGCATTTACATCCCTTTAGATTAGGTTAGATTAATTGAAAGTGGGTGTCATGCCTGTCGAGCACGTCGACCTGAAAGATCTTCTGAACTATCCCACGGAAAGGAGGACAGACATAGAGAAAGACTGAGAAAGGATAGTGTGAGAAATGCAGGGGAAACGGGAGAACCCCGGGAAAACCTGCCCAGCGCGGATCGCCACCATCAACGAAACCCACATGGGACTCAGAGGTGAGAGGCCAGTGTCTTAGCGACATCGCCAAACGCGCGGCCATTTTACATCCCTTATGGCTCGATATCGAAAATTCGATGAATTAGCATCTTTTCAATTTTAACAAATAACACACACGTTTCGTGTTTCCAACGCAAACGGTTTGGAGCTATGCATATCTTTCAAGAAATATTGCCGTCCCCCCCCCCCGGTTTTCAAATATGATAATTAAATATAGAGATTGATTTTGTATTTAAATACAAATCTGAATTATTGAAATTATCCATAATATCAAAGAGAAATGATTGTGTGTCAGTTCGAAATATGTTTAGCACATTTTCTAACATGCTGCTAACTTGAAATTTGGCTTGATAGTGTAGGCAATGTAAAAAGTATAGAAATAAAACGTTTTTTTATTTTGGGAGAGGGGGAGGGAGGGAGGGAGGTAAATGACCAAGAAATGTGTGACGGCCCCTCGAAACGAGTGTCGGCAAACCTGTAATACACCCGAGTTAAGCGGTCTGAGATGATTTTCCGCTGCGTGGTGGAGGATGTTAGGTGTCAGTGGCTACTCAGTGTTTCAATAGTTTATACGAATTTAACAGTAATTTGTAACTATCATATTCATAATAAACTCATATACAAATTCATCATTTATAAATTACTCATTTATTATTTGTTCCATATCATTACACATGTATTAAGAACGTGCATTTCATACCATTAAATGTAACTGTATTAATGATTCCATATCATTGTGTAATTAATGTTATTGTGAGTAAAAAAAACCGTACAATCATTACCGGTATTTTTTTTATCTCTTAATAAATAACTGTTGGTAACATATGTTTTAAACCGATGGTGATATATTTAATGGAATATAAATCACAAACGAAAGCAAATATGAAAACATTGATAAGGACTAAATTTGTTATTCGGCTCATGCACAACAAAGAATGTTCTATGCAAATGTTGCATATGAGCACTCTGGAAGGAGTTATTCGTAACATAATGAGTATGGCGGCCATTTTGGATTTATGACGTTGTAAAAACCAAACAGCGCAATTTGAAGGTAAACATCCGGTACTACACCATTATGCAGCATAAAATGGAAAGAGATTCCACATAGTCGCACCTTCCCTTCATAATAAATCCCACGGAAGATAAATTTTTGCAGTTTGCCCCTCGACTACTACTTAAATTGACTTCAAACTGAGAAAGAGTGTATTCAATATCTCATCCTTCATATCTTTAGTTAAGATTAAACACATATTATCCACATATCGACGTAAAAACGTAAACACATTTTTTTTCTTTGGTCTTTTTACGGTTGTCTAGTATCTGGTTCTGCTTCCGTTCAGCATTTTTGATTAACTTCATGACATTGCGATGACTGCTGATGAGGGTAACCCCATGAACTATATTGTTATTTAATGATTTCAGGTGTTTGATACAATAATATAGTAATTACCGTTTGCCCAGGAAGACAAAATATATTGTTCCGAAGCTAACTTTATATATGAGTTTAAAACTTAAGAAACAAAACAAAACAGTATGAGGTTAGCACCATCTCGAAGTACAGACAAAATTTCGTACTCAAAAAAGACACTCCGAACAAAACAAAAATATTTCCTTTTGAATGAAAACAAAATTAACGGGCTTATAATGTCAAAACTTCAAAGAAAAACTACAGTAAACACACGATAACTAAAACCACTTTTTTTGTTGTTGTTGATTAGTTATCGTGTGTTTTCTATAGTTTTTCTTTCAAGTTTTAACATTGTAAGCACGTTAATTTTGTTTTCATTACTAATATTTTAATACAACAAATTCTTAATAAGCTATGCGAGTTGCTAGCGTGAATTTGTTTTTAACCTTCTTTTATTGATTATTTGATTTTTTGATATTAGTGAACTGAGGGGTCATTGTTGTAAATGTTTGTCCGTTTGATATATTGTCCCTTTCACTGAGCTGAATTATACTGGGCGGGACCGGGCTGAAGAGTGTGTTGAAATCCGAAACGGCGCCGTCTCCGGTACCCACCAAATAATCTAAAATCAGCTCAGTGAAAAAAATTGTTGTTTAGTTATCGGGTGTTTTCTGTTTAGTTTTCTTTGACTTTCCTTTTGAACAAATTTAATTCAAAGTAATGAGGATACATACATGTTTCATTACTTTGAATTAAATTTGTTCAAAAGGAAATATTGTGTGTTCGGCTAACATTTTTACAACGAACTTGGCGCACGGAAAATCACGGAGAAGAAAAATATATAAACAACAAACCAAGAAGGCACAAAAGGTAAACAAAAGATTTTGCGATTTTGTTTACTTTTGGTGCCTTCTTTGTTTGTTGTTTATTTTATAACAGGCACATTAAATTTTCATTGTAATTGATGTGGCTTGCCATTAGCTTTGCTTTCTTCAATTTCCTCTGTGCCTGACGGATTCGCAGGCCAGGAATTGCTTTTTTCTTTGTTTTGCTTTTATTTTATTGGGAACCCACTAGCGAATTGGTTTGTCGATCTGAGCTTTCAGCTGAGGGTATGTGTGGCTAATAAGTCCATAAAGAGGACGAAACGGCCGTCTCACACCCACCATTGATAGCTCAGAGGCAAAATCTTTTGTATGCCTTTAGTGCCTTCCTGCATTATTGCTTTTATAACAGGCACGTTCAATTTTTATTGTAAAATAATATAAGTATATACAGCTTATGTGATTAAATAAAGTAAATAAAAAAAATAAATTTTAACACATGCATTTATACTAACTATTTTAACCAATATATTTCAAACATTCTAGAAAGATTAAAGAAATTTAACATGCAGAAAAATTATTCAAAATGTAAACCAAGGACTGCACAATGAATAAACAAAAATGCTTCTGGTGTATTATCAGAGGGAAAGGTCGTTTAGTCCTACTTGTTTCTCTTCAGTCCGATCCGTCCTCCCCGATAATAAACCCAGAAAAGCGAGAACATAAGAGCAGATCAAATGCAGTGTTCCCCCCCCCCCTTCCCGAAACAACAATAGTAAATATAGTGGTGTAGTGCACACAAAGAAATCTTTTTCGTAATGAATGGATAGGATTAAAGGCTGTATATTATGAAAAACTCAAACATGCAAAAGGTAAATTAACCCAAATAAAGAAATTTAACAATCAGAAAATTTCTCCAGAATATAAACCAAGGCTACACAATGAATAAACCAAAACAGAAAAGAATTTTTTTTTATTTATTGTGGAGCCCTTGGTTTATATTCTAGAAAGAACCTGACAACAGAATAATACACATAAGTTACATCTTGGTTAAGCCAAGATTTGAACAATAGCAAAACAGGTGTGCTAGAACTAAAGAAAAAAAATTAAAAATGATAATAAGGAAACTAAAATAACAATTCAATATAAGTAATGTGCATTACTGAAATATTTATAATAAAATACAATTGGACGCAAAGCACTATGATTCAGAAAATAATAACTAATTTTTTTCGTATCTTATATTTTTATTAATTTTTCTTAATACTTTCGATCCATTTTAAATATTGAGGAATAAAAGTAAAGTAACTATTTCCACTACGTCTACAAACTCGTTTTTTTTGTCCATTTTTCTTTTTGACTGAAAATACATTAACTGACGATAAAACACCAACGATGATCCAACGTTTTTTATAATTACACATGAGGGGTCCACCTGAATCTCCCTGAAACATAAAAAAAAATACATAAAAACATTTAAAAAAAATATTGTTTATTACATCTAAATAAAAACGTTAGTACGATTAAAAGAAATCCTAATTATAACAACTCTAACTGGATAATCAAAAAGTAAGAACGAAAGTAAATGTCAAGTAAGTTAAGTGTTTTTTTTTGTTTTTTAAAAAAAATTTTAGTTTACAGAATAATTTTTTCTAGTTTAATGAAAAACAATTCAGATTGCAGTAATATTTATTATTTTCATCAGAAAATAAACAAAATAAAAAGTCGTTTTCAAAAATGAAATTTCACAATGTGCACTTAAATATAGAAAGAAAAAGCGAAACATTTC
Source organism: Thereuonema tuberculata (assembly GCA_023159025.1). Lineage (NCBI taxonomy): Eukaryota > Metazoa > Arthropoda > Chilopoda > Scutigeromorpha > Scutigeridae > Thereuonema > Thereuonema tuberculata. Next base: position 1,628,393 of record JAFIDM010001028.1, read on the forward strand.
AGATTGGGCAGATCATTGTTTGACAGGAGATCATAATCCGGACCCAATAGTAGACATATTGTAGCAAATTCAAGATGATACAGAGATTTATAATGGAAACCTTGATAATTAGAAGCTTTGAACTTATCAAGAAGGAAAAAGTTAAAAATATTAATGATTATTCAGAAAAATTATTTAGTGATCTACATTCTACAAGTTCATTCTAGTGTACAATAATGCGAAGTAATTATATGCAATGTTTAATCAACAATCGAAGCCTATGAAGCAGAGATTAAAAAAATTATTTTTTTAAAAAAAATAAAGATATGAAGTATAATTTATTGACCGAATAATTAGTTTTCTATTACAGTTGAAAAAACTTCTACAAAATGCATCAGAATTTGACAAAGTTCTCTTACCAAAAAGATAAATTTGAGTCTTTAAATTTGATAATAGCTAATTTAGTTATAAAAATACAAGATGGCCGTAAAATACAAGATGTTTGGAGGCATCTGCAGCGAAAACTAATGAACGGAATGAAACCAAAATTCAGATATAATCTATTGAGGGCATGGGGAGAAGAATTCTGCAAAAAAAAAAAATTAGTACCAAAAGTCGCCGATAGGAGAAAATTTGGCACTGTCGGAACCAGTAAATTGGAGAATAATTACAATGGACGCACCAAAAAGGATTTTGAAAGTTTTTGAACATACAGTAGAGTAATGAATGGAGTTTGAGACTCACAGAAAACGTTCTGAAACCAAACAATAATCTTTAAACAATAATCTTTAATCATCAAAAGTCACATAGGGTCATGTCCGGGAACGGGGCGGTCATTCAATCGGAAAATATTGACTGATAGCCTTCTCATTCCCGAAATGCTAGCATACCATGTTCTGTACTGCACGAACAATATGCGGTTGTGCTCCATCTTGCATATAACATGTCGAGTGTGAGCATTGTCTTTGTTGCAATTCGGGAATGACAAACGTTTGCAGCATTTGCAGATATCTCTCTCCATTAATGGTACAGGTAACAGACCTGTAGGAATCACTGTCTCAAATAAGTATGGTCCTAATATGAACTCTGCCGTGAGTCCACATCACACAGTTACTTTTAGAGAACATTTGATGAGTGGCATTTTAGTAGCATTTGATGAATCCCTGAGGGACGTTCACATGCCCAGATTCGGCAGTTTTGAGTGTTGACTGACCCATTCATATAAAAATGAGCCTCATCCCCCCACAATATGTTCCGAGACCAATCATTGCTGATATCCATTTGGGAAAGAAATGTTAGCGCGAAGGTCAGACGCTTATTGTAATCTTGAAGGTTTTAGTTCTTGCACACGACTGATCTTGCACGGATAGAAATGCAGCAATTTCCGTAAGATTTTCCAGACAGTCCCATAAGGCATATCGATATAACAAGCTATTGCACGAGCGCTTGGACCACTACTAGTTCCTGTGTCGTCGAACACTGCAATGGCAACATCTGTTACTGTGTTGTCTGATACTGGTTTTTCGTCCTCTGCTGGCTCTCACTCGTAGAGATCCAGTTTCCTCTAATTTATGAATCATAGCTCGCAGTGCTACAGCAGACATTGGACCTTTACGTAGGTTATGAAGCCTTCGAAAGTCCCTAAGAGCCGCGGCTACATTGCACTCTTTAGTGTAAAACAGCTTTACAAAGTAACGCACGTTGAGGTAAGGTAGGCCGCATATTAAGTACAACTCAATAGTCAAAGGACGAACTGCTTGACTGAACGTTCCCCCTTCCCTTTTTAAAAGGACTTACTAGCGCTGCTGTCTCTTCTACACAAGAAAATTTGAATAATCACTCTACGTTTAGAGTGATAGCAGCGCCGAATTCTCTCCTATCGGCGACTTTTGGTACTAATTTTTTTTTTGTTTAAAATTCTTCTCCCCATGCCTTTAATAGACTATGAATTTTGTTTTCATTCCGTTCATTAGTTTTCGCTGTAGTTGCCTCCAAACAGGGGAAGTTATTTTGTGGCCATCTTATATATCTATATTTTTTCCTTCTTTTACTTCATGCATTTAATTAATAATATAGCATCGATCAAATTTTATGAATTCTTTATTAACACGTAAGTTCCGTAATGAACCAATGGCAATACGAAAGCTAAAGAAAGATTTAGTTTCTTCAGATCTATTTTCAGATCTTTGTTTGTTTGTTTTCCTTTTTCTAATTTTTCTGAAAAAAGAAGGTTATTGAATGACTAAGAATTTGTTTTCGCTAACAAAAGCTCAAAAAAAATCTGCCAATAGAAAAATCATTTACTTTGATGCACGTTTTATTAGCAACTCGATATCAGCACATCTAGAGACAAAAAAAAAGTATTTGAAAACTTGTGACATTTATTTCTATTGATGGTATAATTTAAAAATTGTAAATTTCGTATATATTTTGGGATTCAAAGTGGAAACTTTTTTAAAGGGACGCGTATCTCTGAAACCACTGAAAAAATGAAGATAGGCTAAAAAAAATGTGAACGGGAGGGAATAGGTTTTTCGGATTGATCTACAGTACAGCTAAGTGTCCTCACTGATTTATTAACGCACAATCAAAACCGCTAAACCTAGGAACTTGAAATTTTAGGGATGTTTATCCTTATGAAATTTAAATAGAAGATTCCTTTCTAGATTTGTGTTAAACATTTTGTAAGGGCTTGTGAAAGGCCTTAGGTCTTAGGCCCTATAAGGCCTAAGAGAAGGAAGAAGGACAGAAAGTGTTGAGAAGTGTTACGTCCTCCGATCTCCATGAAACTCGATATCTACAGAGTTTTTCGGGTTACAAAACATGAATTTAACGATCACTTGATTTTTTTACCAATTGCGAAAGGTGAGAATTGGTTAGTGTGTAAAGAAAGAAAGTGATCTCTTACGAAATTTGAAAAGCGTGAATATGATCTCCATAAAGTTTTATATCTTGGTGTTTTCTGGTTACAAAATACAATATAACAGTACTTTTTTACCAACTTCGAAGCGATCTCCCAATTCTCATTTCCTTCTTCTCCATATCAGGACAACTCTTTGTTTTTTAAACAGCGCAAAGTACGAGTATTTTTATAGTAACATCCTAACAGACAATTTCCTCTGAATAAAGTCAATACCTAAGTAAGGCCTATGTTAAGACGGGAATCTTTAATAATTAATTAGAAATAAAATTACTTACAAAACATGCTGCAGTCTTTGGATTTACAGTACAAATCATCGAAATGTCACTGCACTTCTGAAGTGTAACTTTAGTTTCTTGAAGTTGGATTGGATAGTCTTCATCTGTTAATCAATAAATAAATATCTTTAATTTTTGAGTGAACAAACTTAAAAGATTCCTGAAATAAGTAAATATCTAGATGTAATCTTGTTGTTCTAAATGAATGTAATGCGTATTTTTGAAAACAATTAACAATCAAATATTATTTGGCAAACAGTTACTTTCAAACAAAAACTAATTATTTAATAAGTACATTTGTAATCAAAATAGTTTGTAAAAGTTGATATTCAAACTAAACACGTACTATATTGATTTACAATATATGTAGGAAGAATTAAAACTTCAAGTGAAACATTAAACTCGCCTTACATACAAAATACTTACCAAAATTTTCATTATATTTAAAGATTCCCCATCCTAAGATGTAACAATCTTTTAGCTTTAAAGAAAAATCTATGGTAGAAGATTCTGGAAGACAAATGTTGGTAATGGAATTTTTAAAATTACGAATTTTCACTGGACGAACTAATTTAATTAATGCAATATCGTGAATCGAAAAAGTATGTTTATAGTCTGGATGAATGTAAAGCTGAAATAAACAAAAATAGTATTAATTTCAAAGAATCAATTTAAGTCTTACTTATTACATTAATGAAATTTACTCAACTATTATTTTTTTGCTTAATTTATTTTATGGTTTAGTGGTCATTCTTCTATTCTTTGTCTGACCGTATTTTTTGATTATACAGTGTTACCTCCGAATAACGGACAGTCATGGGACCGGAAGTTTCGTCCGTTATTTGGAGGTGTCCGCTATTGGGGAGGACTATCTTTTTTTTTCATTTTTTAGCTTTTAGCATGTCATTTAATGAAAAATTACGTGCAATCTTAATTAAATTTCTACAATTACCGTTGCGATATGAGAGAATATAACAATTGCAAATTATTTACTATATTCCTTTTTAAATGAGTGCTAATCCGTTTGTCTTACTTAAAACAATGACAAAATCAATTAAGTATATAGAAAATTAATTTCTAGCCATCCATTTGATGCCTTAAACGTGTCCAATCCTAAAGTTTGACCGAATTCTCTGGCTTTTTCTTAAAGCAAAACACCGCTTATAGGAATGTTCTTTGCATGAGCAGAGCGGAACGATTTTATGACCACTTAGTCGATTTTACTTGTTTCAGTTGTACGAAACTTCAAATTCTTCGAATTTTCGTTTGAATTCACCATCCACATTTTTCTAATCTCATCTTTGTTCTTTAAAAGTTCATTTATCTGAGTTTTTCCAACTTTCAAACGTTCAGCAAGACAACGCACACTCAGCTTTTCTTTTTCAGCAACTTCAAGAACATCAATTTTTTTCTTTTAGTGCCAATCTCTTCCTTTTTGACGCCATTTTAATTCGCACTAAATTTAATCAACACGTTTATAGATTAGCTTTATGAGGTATTGACATATACAAAGTAACTGCAGTGAAAAAAAGGGTCTAAGCTATCACGTTCTCCTGACCTAACCCCTTGCGATTTTTGGTTGTGGGGATACCTAAATGATGTGGTGTATCGTGGAGGAATTGCAACATTGGCAGAACTAAAAGACAGTATCACGCTACATACGCGAACTACCACGGGTGATCACCTACAGTCAGCAGTTGAGCATACAGTGCATCATCTGCAAATGATAAACATTTGTCAGGGGAAACATATTGAGTAATATCACATGACTCGTTCAAACGTCAGAAACTGTCTGAGAAATAAATGTGTTTTTGGACATTCTGTTTTCGTTTTCCTTTCATATAGCTGAGAAAGTGCTTTCCAGCAAACATTTTCTAACTTTTTTTTTTTTGCCGAATCGTTGAGCGCAATCTTTGGATCGAACGTGTACAACGTTTGGTGTCTCTCCGACTAGTGGTTGCAGCTGCAGGATTCTCTAAAAAGGCCAACTTTAATTGTAACCACCTTGTATTTGTTCTCATGAATCGTATTTTGCTACCAAAGATAGTGATTATTGCGCTGTTCTGGCATGGCCTTCTGGTCTAAACACCGCGACGGTTTGGCGAAATGTAGATGTTTCGGAATCTGGGTTCGAATCCCGGCCAGGGACTTGCATGTCTCTTTTTTTTAATGCTTGTTTTTCTTCATAGGAGGCAAAAGTCTGACTGTTACCCTAAGGTCTCATGGAGAATAATATCCATCCGACCGTAAAGCAATAAAAATTCGCTATCATAGGCTGTGTCCCTACGACCAGTGAACCGAAAATGGATCACGACTACCGTAACAGTGATTATCGTAGAGGGAAGTTTTAAAAACAGCAGTTTTTAGACAAGTTTGGAGGGTTTTTTCACAGGTATTCATATTACAAAAAGTAATCTGAATTTTTTATTTTTTTATCTCCGTTGTTTTCTGAATTATTACTAAAATATTTACAGTAATAGTAGAAGTTATTTAATAGTATAATATATTAAGTTATAGAAATGATAAGAAAACTATCCTACACCAAATGCCAGCTAAAGAAAGCTCGAACGTGATTCCTTTTTCCTTTATTTTATTTGTCGCTTTCTTATCTACAATCGTATTGAAATTATATCAAGAAGTTGCTGATAGAGACGTCAGAAAATGAACGGGAAAAAGTTATGCTATGCAGCAATTTCAAACATCCTTTTGATTTGCAACTTAATAACGGAAGCAGGCAAAAAAAAAAAATACGATGCTAAAGAATTACAAAGTGGTAACGAAAAAAGATAAATTTGAAATTCCATCAGGTTTGGTCGCTAGATTAACAGTTTTGAGGAAAAGAGAACAAATAAAAATTATGACATTCTATTTTATCGTTGTTTAAAAGTTAATTTATTTTCGTTCCAATCCACAAAATAGAAGCCTCTATATACTTAAAGCTAATGTAAAGACTCTTTGAGAAACAGAATCAGAATCAGGAATTCTAGATTTTGTTAACAGAAAAAAAAGTAAGAATCTGAGAATTTAAATTTATGATTCCAACAATAATGTAAAACTGATTTCTATGATAAGTTAGTTGTAAGGTAATTTATTGTTGTTTATTTCATGAGTTCCTTATTAATTAATAGTGGATCGTGAAATAATAACCAAACATATCAATAAAATCAATTAGAGAAAACAAAAAAAAATTATAACTATATTTTCATATCTGCTATCAAATCTAGAATATAAATTGTAATTACAAGGAAGAAAAATTTTTTTTAATTGTTATTGAATTATATTATAGATTTATCGAGTTAAATTTCCAGTGTTTTGGCAACCTACTTCAGCAGCTTCGTAACTGTTTTCAGTATCATTACAGTTGGGATTAGTTTGTTTCAAATAAATTTTGTAATCCCTGGCAGTGGTGTTGAATTTTCTGCAAACAAAAAATTAAACAAATTATTTAAAAACAATTACTTTTAACTAATATTTCTTGAAAGCATTTTGTAATAGACATTGATAAAATAAGTATAAAATTAAAAATAAGTATGAAAAAGATTAGGCTATTTTAAAGTATCAAAATATTGTTGCAATAAAATTGAAAGAAAGCATTTGAGAACAAGGAGAGAAAAATAAGAAATTAAATGTAAATTACAAAAAAAAATTAAAAAAAATCATTTTTACTCTTTTTCCATATTACGTTTGCATATTACGTTATTCCCTTTGTTAAGTGATGGGAATCCAGAGTTAAAGATTGAAATTTTAATAAAAATACTGACAAGATGTAGTATATTATCTGTATGCGGTTCGAAGTTTCGTAGTTCTTATCATTTGCATTGTCAATATTCATTACCGACCTAAAGACCTTCATTTCAGCCGCAAAATTCACCTGAAGGAAAAATTTTTAAATTCAATTCAGTGTACTAAATTATGCATTAAAATTAGGATTTAGCTATGTTCAATAAGTTGTCAAGTCCGCAGACGATGTGATATTGATAAATACATATATACAAAAGTGCATAGTGATAAATATATACTTATTTTGCAGTGATATTTTGGAAACTAAAATAAAACAAATCTAAAATCATTGCCTAACTTTTACTCTTTAAAGTAATGAAAATCATTTGTTTGTTTGGTTTTAAACAAAAATGAAATGCAGTAACGAATATTTTGATTCGAATGTTTTATTAATATCGGAATATTTTTTTAAGTGTACTACTCTACATATGGCGAGGCCGTGCGGTCTCGTCGGCGGTCTGCCGTGGCGGCCAGTGCGCCAATACCTGGGTTCGAATCCCGGCAGTGGCATGGCTGTTTCAATTTCCTTTCCTGTGTTGTCCAGCCACTTCTTCACTTTCTCTTCGGTCTGATGTCATTCCTTAATGGCGTCCTGGGGAAGGCCACGGGAAACCACCCCAGTATCTTTCCCTTGAAATTCTCGGGAGTCTACTAGGGGTTCGCCATCTTGGGAACACTAGCGCTCCCTGGAACACGGAGGCTTCAGATACGAATTTCAAAGTAAACTTGCAACTTACGACTGGACTATTAATTAATACAAGATCTAGCGCAGACATAATTGTTACGTAAGTATTAGTAGAGGAACGTATGTCAATATATATTAGAGCGTGGGATTTTGAATGAAAGAATGGTATGACTACTGGGGATACATTTCTTATGGATCATACAATCATGCACTATATTGTGTTTTGTAGTAGAGGGCCTGTGTGATGTCGTAAACTCAAGATGGCTGCCATATCGTTATTCTTCTGTAACTCGGTTTAGATTGGTTCTAGAAAATTTGTCATCAGCACCTTTTTTGTTCCTCGTGAAAGAAGGAATAAAAAAAGATTGTTAGACTATTGGCTATATCTCTTACCGTCTCTGAGATACAATTTACGATATTCATACGTCATTGGAAACCACTAATGTATAATAAATAATGTAATAAATAACATAATAAACATTAAATAATTGTTCGATTAATCTGTGTAATTCACTATTTATTAATACTAAATATCTGTTATATAAAAAAAGTTAGAAAGTCGGGCTTTAATGGTCAACATCTAAATCCAACAGTCCATTGTCATCATCTTAGTCGAAGTTTTCATAGATCCCTTTTCATTGCCAGCACACTAATAAAGTTCTGCGCACTTTTTAGACAATGTTCGACATTTGCAGTTCACAGCACACCGACCTTTGTCATAACCACAACCAGATATTAGCTGCAATACTAATTCTGGTGCACATGGAAACATACTCATAGTAAGAGAATTTCATTCTCTGTCTTCTCCCACCCACATTGCGGATCTGAGAGATTTGGGTGTTGTTGACCAAAGCGTCGTCACTCCATCAACTGGTAACGTGTCTTTAAGATATATAAGAGTTAGGGGGATCTTCTTGGTAGTAGATTTTCAGTTTGCAGTTCTATTTTTTTTTTTTGTAAACTTCCACGTGCGCATTTCACCAATGTCCGAAATGTTTGCTTCTGGCGAATTCACTTTCAGTTTCGTGACATGTCTTTTTTAGCCATAGCTAATTTCAAAACGGGCTTATAAAGGTCAGGATCCAATATTACAACTGTTTTTCATTCGGGTGTGAAAATAGATGTTATTTGTTCCAACTACTTCATGAAAGTGAACTGTGTTTATGTGCTTGTTGGGCTAGAATGTATGAGTGGGCGTACACAGACTCGAGTTTCTTTACTTGGCTTACTTATGATTGAGTTAAAAACTAACCAAGTTGGATCTCTAGTTAGTGTTTCGGAATCTGTCTCACAGTCAACAGCCTCAGTTTCTTCAGCAGGATTACAATCAATATCCTGCAACTCGGCATGAAAAGATTCTTGAAAATCAATCAGGGGTTAAACTTGTCAATAGATGGCACCTTCTCCATTTTTATAAAAAGGTAGACCCGAGCGACTAATTCGCATTTGTATCTTGATAAGTCACCGAATGTTAATGTGGAAATAAATAAATGAACAGATTGTCAATATTTGGCACCTTCTATATTTTTATAAAAAGATTTTTAAAATAAAGTTTTTTAATGAAAACATTAATTTTAAACAATTTGTTTATTTTTCGTCATTAGCAGTGAATGTAATCTTCAAAATGATATCTCAATCATTTTGATGAGTTTTAAGGGAAATAAAAAAAAAAAAAACACCTTTCAGAAATAATATTTGAGAAGTTGACAAATTTTTATGTTTTTTATTGTAATAAATCGTTTATTTTTATTAAAATATAAATCTTTGTTTGTTTTTTATCTGTTCTTATTAAATAAATGATGAAATTATCATTTTAAGGTGCATTTTTATTCAAAAAAGAATATATTTGAAGTTCACGACGCTACAGTATTATTTGAAATGTTGTTTCGCTTTCGAAAGATAAGTCGCTTCTGTTAAAGCGTGTCTTCATTTTTATAAAAAGGTTTTTAAAATAAAGTTTTTTAATGAAAACATTAACTTTAAACAATTTGTTTATTTTTCGTCATTAGCGAAAAAAATGAAAATGATATCTCAATCATTGAATTTGATGAGCATTAAGGGAAATAAAAAAAAAACCATATTTGAGAAATTATATATGAGAAGTTGACAAATTTTTATGTTTTTTGTTGTAATAAAGGTTTATTTTTATTAAAATATAAATCTTTGTTTTTTTTTTATCTGTTCTTATTAAATAAATGATGAAATAACATTTTAAAGTGCATTTTTATTCAAAAAAAGATATATTTGAAGTTTACGACGCTATAGCATTATTTTAAATGTTGTTTCGCTTTCGAGAGATAAGTTGATTTTGTTAAAGCGTGTCTTCATTTTTATAAAAAGGTTTTTAAAATAAAGTTTTTTTAACGAAAACATTAATTTTGAACAATTTGTTTATTTTTCGTTATTAGCGGGGAACATAATCTTCAAAATGATGTCTCAATCATTGATTTTTGATGAAGTATTAAGGGAGTTATGGGGTACCGACACAAAAACACCTATGAGAAGTAATATACTGTATAAGGATAAATAAAATTTTAAGTATTACGATAATAAAATAATTAAAATATGTTTTATAAAAAAATGGCGAAAGCAAAAGAAATCTCTCTACTGTATTATTTGAAATTTCGATATTTGTCAAAAACCTGTCCTTTTAAGCCTTGCTCGTTTTGAATATTATTACTTTTTAAATTTAAATAAATGAACTATTATTATTATTATTATTATTATTATTATTATATCGAAAAAGCTTCAAACCATGGGTTTCCCCAGCTAAGACAATATGGCGGGTCAAGGACCAAAGCACATATTGCCAAGTGTAAAACCCCAAAAAAAATTATTATTATTATTATTATTATTATTATTATTATTATTACTATTATGATTAGTGGATTATGTTACTTTAAATATTGTATCTTTATGAATATGATGTAATGATTTATTAAATAAAAAATCACTTTATCACGATTAAAACAATGAATAATTAATTCTAAGATAATGTATTAACAATAATGAATGAATGTTAATCTAACTATATAAAAAGACAAGACCTGACTCACTGAATGACTCATCACTGCCCAGCCAAAACCTTGGGCCTAGAAAGCTGAAATTTTTCACAGAGGTTTCCTTTATGATGTAGACAAGGAATAAATCCGAATTATTCCCTATTCCATGGAAATTCCCACGGTTCGGGAATAATTGCCGCTTTAAAGGTTTCTTATTTCGGAAATTATTTCCGTAATTATAGTTAGTAGAGACTTCAAATTTGGCATATAAGTAGGTAATTATAATCACTAAAACCCTTTTTTTGGATTTTTGGAAATTCCCTCCGGATAGGATATAAAGCGTTGCTTTAAGTTATAAAGCTGAATGTTTGCTTCCGTTACTATTGTTAGGTTTTAGTTTTTGTTATCTTGACAATGAGAACTACAAAAATATTGTTAAGCAACAAGTGGAGCTAAAATATTGTTTTGCACAATAATACTGCATATGCACCCGGTGGCGACAATGGGAACTATACAAATAGTGTTGCGTGACAATGGGAACCAAAATATTGTTGTGCATAATAGCGACGGAGTTTTCGGGTTAGATATAGCTTTGTAATGATGAGATAATCTTTTACGAACTAGGAAAAGTTTGAAGTGATAGGGTTACGACGCGACGTTACAAAATTCAAATAACCTGGAGCAATGGGTGTACACTGGGAAGACGGTGAGTGGATGGGCAAACATGGTTCCAAGATACTTCTACGAGGTTTTCGGGATAGAATAGATTTAGAATGAGATCAGACCTTTTGAGTTGTTGTTTTTGTACCAACCGGGAAAGTTCCAAGTGATCTCGCACTTGCAATTTCTTTATCATCCATATTAGAACATTTGTTTTTTATAACCCAAGCGAAGAATAGGTCGTTTTGCTAGTAAAAAATAAAATAGTGATGAAAAAAATTAAAAAACAGATTTTTAGATAAAGGGTTTATACTTTTCTCATTTCCTTATCGAAGAATTCTATGTTCTCTTCATTTTTCTGTATTTTCAGAGTTTTATTTTCCTGCTGGCTAATTTAAATTCATCAATTATATATTATTGTCAGAAGCTTTCTCTGTCACCTTATTATTTATTTATGCATTGTTATTTTATTCAACTCATTCTGTTCGTTCTGCATTCTGGCATTTCGTTCGGTAGAAATGTTTCAACTCAATTTTAATTAAGTAAATAGTAGCAAATGTAATACAACATAGATTGGTCGTCAGACCCAGAATTCCCGGAATCGAACAAGATTTCTTTAATCAAACATTTCAATTTCTCAAGAAACAAAATTACTTTACATTAACAAATGTCTACCTTTTCCACACCAGAAGATACACAAAACCTTTACTTTTGTAAACTACTATTGATGTGTTATGCATAGTTCAAGGAATTAAGGAATTATCGTGAGATTAAGACTGTCTCACCTTATTAGTCTTCAGCACAGCAGGACCTAGGAGAGAAAGGGTTTTCGGTGCTGTGAATCCAAAGCTATTGTATTTATGTACCTATGTTGTTGTAAATAAAGTTAGTCAGAAAGTGGTTAGTCGCTAGTCAGTAAAGTTAGTAGTTACTTGGTAGCCTGTCTCCGACCCACGTTATTTGTGAGAACCTAACACTATCAGTCAAAGCGTATAATTATAGATTTACTTACGCAACGCAGTGCGCAGCTGTTATAGCCCATTCTTTATGAATCAGAGAGGCTCCGCAATTGCTCTTTCCTTTAGTACATAACACTGCCATCCAAGGATATTTTACCGTTGAACTGTTCTGCCCACCTATCATTCTGGTAGCTGGTGGTTTCTCCTGAATATTTTTAATGTCATTTGAAATTCCACATTCTACTGATTAGAGAAATTGGAATTAAAATAGTTTTAATGGAAACACTCTTAGAGTTTCCAGTATTATTCAAAAATTTTATAATAAATTTATGACCAACACTATTCTTGAAAAATAAAGAACCGATAGAATGCGAAATTAAATATCTCACTTCTTTTGTTCTTTTCTTTCCAAATTAATAATGCAATCAAAAAATGTTTTTTTCTAGTTCAATGCTCTAACTCAATTGCATAGTTAGTAAATGATGGACACAAAACAGAGAATTTAATTGATATTAGATTATAAAACCAAAATTACAGTTCATAACAAAAATTAGATTTTGCTTGTCTATATTGAATATTGCGACAACATGAAATATTGAAGAAGCTGAAAGAAGTCTTATAGCTTTTGAAAATCAGTAACATTTAAACTCTGACATTCATATTCTCTAAACAAATCTAAAAATTTAAAATTTGCCAGATATTTCAAACTATAAAAATCACTTTCATATGCCATCTAAGATATTTTTTTCATGAAATGCATAAAAAAGTTCTTCTGATGCATTTTTTTTATTGGTTCGTGTTGTTATTTCATTCCAGTAACACTCTCGACTCTTATTTATTTATTTATTTATTTATTTAATTATTGTAAGGCATTCATTAGCCAGGGAATCGAGATGATTCTCTGGCTGCCAAGATGCTAGTTCTTTAGCGTAATCCAGAGTTTACCGCAGAGGGCGAACTTGCTTTTACACCAGTGGAAACGGTCCAGATTCGAACCCAGATACGGACACATCTGTCTCACGGCAAACCGCTGCTCTAGATCAGAAAGCCCTGCCGGAACGGCGCTGGACCCTTTAAGCAGACGTAATCTATTGATTTAAAGCTCTAAATATCCTAGTCAAATTTCACTACTTATTCACTACAGGTAATATGATGTATGGAGATGACGAATATATATATATATATATATATATATATATATATACTCATTAACAAAAAAAAGACGCACCTAGAAGGAGTTGTCCGATGGAGACAAAAATTGGTGGAGAGGAAGATTATGTACAGAATAGAAAATGATTAAAATTTCAGACAAATTGAATGATTTCTTTCAGAGTTACAGAGTTACAAAGTAACGAGCCCAATAAGGTGTTGACCCACCTCTACCCTGAATGCAAGCTGCCCACGACATGGCATAGAGTGATAAAGCTCCCTGATGGTCTCCGGTATTTCTTGCCAAATTTGCTCCAATTGTCGGTCTACGTCATCCACATTCCCTGGTGGATGCAGTCGCCTTCCGATCATATCCCAGACATGCTCGATTGGAGAGAGATCTGGGGATCTGGCTGGCCAAGGAAGTGTTTCACAAGCTGCAAGACAGGTCATAGCAACATGTGCCGTATGTGGTCTGGCATTATCTTGCTGAAAAATAAGGTCAGGGACTGCAAAAGGAAAGGTAGCAAAACAGGTCTCAGAATGTCGTCGACGTACCGCTGTGCTGTAAGTGTGCCGCTAATGACGACCAAAGAGGTCCGGCTATCAAGGGAAATGGCAGCCAGGCCATAACTCCTGGTTGATTGCCTGTGTGGCGTGCAATAGTGAAAGCAGGATCGGCACGCTGTCCTGGGCGTCTCCAGACACGTCTGTGACGATCGTCAGGACACAGTTGAAAGCGGGAGTCGATGCTAATAACTATACGTCCCCAGTCAGCATCATTGTAACCCGATCGAGCCAAGCACCACTGTAATCTAGCCCGACGGTGTGCAGACGTGAGTGGCAGGTGGCGTAGCGGTCGGTACGAGCGTAGATGTCGCTGTCTCAGCCGTCTGTGAATAGTCCTGGTGGACACTCGTGTGCGGGTCGCACGTCTGATGGTAGATAACGATGATTCAGGCGCTGTGACATCTGATCTGACAATCACTCTATCCTCCCGCTCTGCTTTGGCCCTAGGGCGACCGCTGCCTTCACGACGCTGAAATCTGCCATTGTCCACCCATTCCTGCCAGCATCTTCTAATCGCCGCATCACTTCGATGCCTATGACGAGCGATTCTCCGATTTACCTAACCTATCTCTTTCAATCCAATGATACGACCTCTTTCAAACTCTGACAGTTGCACGTAATGAGCTCTAATCCTGCGGGGAGGCATTTTTTCAGTCGTTGAAAGGTATTCTAACTCGCAATGCAACAGAAAGTTTGACCATCAGATTGAGAATCGCTTCTTTTATAGATCTGCTGAGTGAACAGTTCCGATGCGCTGTAGCTCTCGCTATTGAATCATTGGACACCAAAGTTTAATCATTTGCATAGGCGGTCCCAATGTCTTTGCATACGAAATTTCATTACAATCGGACTACTCCTTCTAGGTTCGAGGTGTTTTTTGGTAATGAGTGTGTATATATATATATATATTGTAGAAGTCTTCAATACTTACTATCAGAATTCACCAAAGACGCCAGCAGGGTGCTAAGCACAAAAGTCAGTATTGATACCATGTCTTGATAAAATTAGTTCTCGTAAAACTAGAAGGAGAAAATTGTTTTGAAACTAGTTTACAGTAAATCTGCTTTCAGTCTTAATCATTAAACAAAATCAGAAAAAGGCTTTAAATTGAGTTCTTTATTTTTATTTATCAAGTTTTTAAGTATTCTATTTCGAGTTTACAAGTTGAAGAAGAATTTTAACACAAAGCATTTCAATAGGTCAAGCTTTATTTATAAAGACAGTGCAATCTCTCTGTCTGAACACTCTCTAATGTGAACACCCCGGTATTATGAATACATTAAGACGGTCCCGGCGAAACTCCATAGACTTAACATAAGATGAACTCTCTGTATTCTGAATATCCTCTAATATGAACGCCCCAGTATTATGAACGCTACTTTGATCCCCATTCGACCTTTATCTCTCTGTAAACTTAACGTGTGTTTGCAATCAGAATTCGGGGAATTCCCCCAGCATGGAAATTCGGAGAAATGCCCCGCCCCCACTGACAGATAAAGAGACATTAGGTGTTAAAGGGTTTGGTCAAAAAAAGGATAATGGTTTCTTTTCCACACTCCAGGTTGGACAGCATTGTCGCTTATGTTTCCTTCTTCTGGTTTCCTCGGTAAAGAAAAATTTTATTCGCCATTTCGCTATCGTTGCAGGGAAAGAAGCGCAGCATTTACGCAGATATGTCAGAAATAAGTAGGAAAACGAAAAAAACGGAAAGAACTGAAGCTTCAGGAAAAATACGAAGTTGTTCAAAAATTAAAATCAAAAGTAAGTTAAAAGAAAATTGCATCTGAGTTTGGAATTTCAGTAGGCCAAGTCAACGTCATCAGCAAGAAAGAGAAAGAAATTATAGCTCCTTTTGAAGCAACTTTCCTCAAAGTGTAGAATTTTGGAAAAGAAAACGGGAAACGAGAACATAAACAATCATGTCTGGAAGTTTTTTTGCCAAATGAGAACGAATAATCTTCTTAAACTGGACCTCTGCTAAAGACCTCAATCTCGGCAACTGGCATGGCTAACCAGGATAATTATTCTATACAGTCTATAAACTCACTACGTACATGCATTTCCAATCTATAATGAACACCCCCATAATCTGAACACTTTTGGTCGCTCCCATGAGTGTTCAGAATAGAGAAAGTGCACTATACTAAAACTAAATAGAAATAAATAAAAACTAAAACTTTATTAAAATACAATTATTTACTTTAATACAGTTATTTACTTTATTTAATAGTTATCTAGAATCATGGAAATTTGTTGCTTTTTAGATATTTGTTAATATACTTCCTTTTGAGCAAAACTCTTTGTCTCATTTTTATAGGTACCCCAATAATACATTGGCAATATTATTTCTATTAAGTCTTTCTTAAAAGAAGTATGACTTCAAATGAATTAATGTTACAATTTGTATATATTTTCAATTTGTTTATATTATTAATTATATGGATTACGAATAAAAAAAAGTTATTCTCTTGACGATATCTATTATCAGAAGATAATTCAAATTTAGATGTTATCTATAATTTGTTTCTTGCTGTTTTTTGTTTTGCTGTTTTGAGAAGCAAATGTGAATAACTGATTTTTCCAAAAAGATTTCTAATTACTCTTTCAAAAAACTAGACGATCAGATATGATTTTTTTTCTTGTTCTCTTACAATAATGTTAATAATTTTTTACATAAACGTCAAAACAAAAAAATTAATTTGGAACATATTTACATTTGTTTGCAACTTTTAAGTATATAGGCCTATTCCTAAGAACATTTTAGTTTCATTCCAACATTTAGAAATGTGATTCCAAGATTTGATACGAAATTTAAACTATTTCAAGAAAAATATAGAGAAAGTAGAATCAAGTCCTCACAATTGTTTTATTTTTTTTCAAAATATTTCTGCTAAATTTATTACAGAATTCTCTTCAAGTGATTATGGAGCTCCGAATATCATATTACAAAACAGGAAAATACTGCCGATGCCAGGATGTTTATGTCCTCCTTAACGACTCAGATATTCAATGCCCATGTCAATGAAAATTTAGAATTTTATGGTAAAGTTGTTGAAAATAAAAATCAAAAATCCTACAAAAATATTTGAGTTTCATAAACTTTGAAAATTTCTTAATCTTGTCCTATAAACATCGAATGTAGTTTCAATGTTCAAATCAGTTTAATTACTTTACAATCAAATTATACAGATTTCTGATAAAAAGAATTTTAATTTTGATTTACTCAATAAATATTTAAAAAAAATTCATATTTTATATTATAGAAAATTTCATTTGAACCCTATTATCGAACATAACTTTAATGTATAAAAATTTTTGGGATGTTAAAATATCTTAAAAGTCTTTCAAATAATTGGTTTCTAGATTGAATATTAAGTAATAATATTAAGTAATATGAATATTAAGTAATGATATTATAATAACATTATTATACTAATGTAACACATTACATTGTGTTACATCATTATAATATTTATTACTACTTCATTAATTGCACTGAATATTCAAAGCCCATTACGACGTATTCCTTAAAAAATATTCTTGGAAAAAATTTACAGTTTTATTAATTAAGCAATGGGCATATAGTGATTTAATTACAGGGTTTAAGTTTTTGGAATTGCTTCTCATGAGGTTTGGAATTGTTGCTCATCACATTGTAGATAGTTCTGAGATTTAATATCTCATATTTAATATCTGAGAACTATCTATAATGCCAGGGACGCTGAGCAAAGAGCTAGAATAGCAGGGTTCTAAGATCCTTTTCACGCGACGTTGCCATGGTCGTTATATAGATTTCAGTGGAGCCTTTCACACGCACGAGACAGATTTGATTAAACTTAAGACATATACCAAGACATTTGGTTTCCTCGTGATAGCAACAGTTTGATTCAAAGTCTATCAGCCATAAACTATCGAAACACTATCTTATAAGCTCCATCATCGACATCGAATTAGCATAGTGACATAAATTTTAATCTAGTTCTGACAGATTTGTAAAATAGTTAGGAATAGTTGGGAGGCAATCCTAAGCGAATGAATCTGGTAGCTGTAAATGTAAGTAAGCAGGCTGAATTTTCAGATAACGTAAAGGAAAAGAAATGCTAACGAATCGATTATATCTCCAATTGAATTATTCAAGTTAAATGTGTTTCATGTTCTTTTAGTCAGTGTTATTGATAACTCGTTTTGGTGCATGAAAAGAAATAAACATTGTGAAGTAATTATTTCACGATTTAAATAAAAAGAAAATGCACGAAAACTACAAAACAAATGTGAAGATGATATTAGCGAAGAATTTTCTGAAGAACTGATACATTTAAAAATCTGTAAATATATAGGAAAAATAAAATCTCCTATACAGACGCTCAATAAAATAAACCATCTGAATGTTGAACCACGATTTCTTAATATTGTTTCTGTATTAAGGTTGCTTTGTACAATACTAGTGACTACGGCTCAAGCAGAACGATCTTTTAGTTATCTATCAAGGATTGAAAATGTGTTACAGTTAACTATGGGTCAAAATCGACTTTCGGCTTATTATGAGTCGAGGCTGAGCAACATAAATTTTGTGATTTTTCAAAAGTAATGGATTTATTAGCCAGTCGTAAGGCTCGCAAAGCACTTTAGTCTAAATTCGAGACTCAATCAGTGAATTTTGACTTTGTGATCTGATATGATAGTTCATCGAGATTAACCTTATTATACTAGTGGAAAGTTTTTGTTAAACAACTATTATTTTTGAATAGGAAGAGCAGTGGAACCTAAATGACTATAAACTAAAAACATAAAAACACATTAAAAATAAAGAAAAAGAAAATCCATGTGCTGGGCTCTGCCAGCCTCAAATGAATTTCTTACGGCATCAAAATAAAGAAAAAATGCCTAAAAGATATGTAAACACATTAAAATTTGAGACCAATGTTCATCTGACACCTCAAGACAAGCCTGTTTCACAAGCCTATTATATTTGTTTGAATAAAAATACACACACATTTAAAAAATATTTTTAAAAATATTTTTTTTTTACAAATGCCCGGGCTCATACACTGATCTCTTTCTTTAGGCCAACAACAAGGGGCGATATATGATGCCTTTAACCGATGAATCGTTGCCCAGGGTACGCCGTAGGAGGTAGCATCAAATGATACCCGCAGGAACGGACAGAAAGAGAAAAAAAAATATAATGAAAACATTAAAACACAATTAATTTCGACAGTATGTCCAACTGTCTTTGTCAAGTGCAATAGTTACATTAGTGCTCACATTTATATACAAAACTAAAAATTACATCCACATATTGAGACTGCGCATTGCACACAATTCTAAACCAAAACCAATAACAACAGCCAGCATCCCTACATCGAATTGAAGATCCCCACATAAAACATAAAAATAAATGAAAAAAATAAATAAATAAAAAATAATAATATAAAAAAATATAAAAAATAAAATTAATTTTTTTTTTAAATTTTAAAATAAAAATAAAATCAATAGGATAAAAAATATGGATAAAACAAAACAAAAAAAAAACTATTCTACAATAAAAAATAAAATTAAAAAGAAGAAGGGGAAAAAAATCATTTTGGATTTAGATTAAAAAATCTACTGTTCAATGAGCTGATAACCAGTTATATTCTTAACAGATACTCCCTCAGTGTAACAAAACGTATTTGTAAGAATGTTTGCTGATTCTATACTTTTTCTCATAAAATCATTGTCCTACGTTGACCTTCTCCATAATCCATCTGATGTTTGCTATCTGATCACGTGTTCCCCCTCCCTCTCGTGAAACCAGCCTGTTCGCATAGGCATACTAGACCTGTAATTAATTAAAATGCCTGCTTAGGTAGGTTTTCTATATACATTAGAAACAATTATTCCTTTATCAATTTCCACACTAGTATCTAAAAACGCATTCTCTTATTTTCATTCTCATTTTCAATTTCCATTTGAATGTCATCGTGAATCATATTAAATATATCTTGTATTCCTTCATGAATATCCCTATTTGCCAATAAAAACAAATCATCAACATACCTTACGAACATTGGAATTTCAACCTGTCCTTCTTCAAGAATAAACATAGCTATGTCCTCTACATAAATCATTATCCATTCTGCGATAAGAGCAGATGAAGCAAGGCCCATAAATATACCTTTATTTTCAAAATAATATTTGTTATTAAATTGGAAATATTGCAAACTAATAACACATTTGATTATTATCGTCGCGGCGAAAGTTGGACCCGCAAACACATTATCATTGACTAATTTCTCCAGGATCAATGCCATTAGCTCAGCAGAAAATATCAATCTCAATTATCAAAAATAGGAAATATCAAAAATCTCACTTACATCATTCTTCAAATCGACAAAGAACGTTAAGAATAATTTCCCTACTTTATTTTTGAAACCTTCTCCTCGTCGAAATGTTGAATGTGAATCAACACACGCCATTTTCTCTTACGTTTGAATGTGACCGACAGGTCAGGAAAGGAAAATCTATCATCTGCGTTGCATTCTGGGAGGTTCATTTTTGGACGTGCGGATAATAAGTCAAGCAGCATATCCTTTTCAAAGTCATTATCAATATCATAAATGTAATTACCCGCAATGTTAATAAGATCATAAGAAATAAATGGGAATAATGCCGTTACATCGAGAGAAAATGAACTCATTTCATTATTAATTATTTGTAGATTTCTACATTTATGAACAAATTCAAAGCAGTTATTATTGTCCTCAAAATGAAAGATGACCGGTGGAAGTTTGAACTGCGTAGCTCTTCCGGTAGCTGATCAATTATGTTTTCCTGTCACAATGGACGCCCGTCGTCTGTTTTCACTGAGAAAGACATGTTGATAACGCCAAATTAAAACTTCTCTCGACTATTTACCGTTATTTCAATACCAGTTGCGAACAATAAGTATTTATATAAATAAATAAATATATATTATTTATAAATACAATGCTCTTTTGAAAAGGAACAAGCCTTTACCGTAATGGCGACGTCCTGTGATAAACTCATACGGAAGTGCCTGACCAGAGTAATCGATGATACATGCGCAGATCTCACAAAAACAGGGCGGTCATCATTCACTGGGAGGACAATAACTGCATATTTAGATCTAATATTAATCTTCTTCATAATATTTGCAATATATCTAGAAAAAAAAACTCTATGCAACTATTCTTACAATTAATAATAGGCCTTGCTTTGAAACTGTCATTGATATTTTTTTCTTTATGAAGCTTGGGATGTAACATTAAACATGGTATTCGTTTTATTTTATCTAATGAAGCTTTTTTAACCTCCGTAGAAATTATATCTGTATCATTGGCTTCTTCAATAATTTTTTTGAAAATATTATTTAAACTAGACTCGGTAGCTGGAATTTCCTGAATACCCTCCGTATTTTCTAGGAAATACTCACCCATCTTGTCATAATCTTGATGGTCCATATCCATTATAGTTTTACCCTTATCTTCTGTAGTGAAATGGATCCAATGACACTCTCTTAACTGCTAGGTCGCCTCACGTTCCAAAGGGGAGACGTTGCATTCAAATGTATATCTCTTCTTTGTAATATACGTCCTATGTTTTTCCTCGTGTTATTAATACTTTTCTTCAATGGAATAGTTCTCAAAACGTTTTCAATATTTGCAGTACTTCGATGCACATTTGTCTTTGTTTTAGCAATATTAAATTTAAAGCCTTTTTCTAATAGAACTTTTGTGGCTGCGTGAGTTCATACGAACTTAAATTAATCACTTTATTACTCCTAACCTCACATGGCCATTTCTTAATGCTTAGAACAGTTAATTTCTTGTAATGAATAGTTTTTTTACGCTCAAAATTAATATTGGCATTATAATATGCGTAATCCTATAATCTTAAATAAGTACTATTATCAAGTTCACCATAAAGGAAATCAGCACACTTCCGTAGTTCTCTCTTCATATTCTCCGCCTTCTTTTGTAGTGTATTAATTCTATTGGTAAATAATCATTTTCTTATTTTTACCAATAGATCTTCAATCAGTTCTGGTTGACATGGAACTTTCCATTTTACGGATGTTGGCGTGAGCTGATATTTCCGACACAATTTAAATAAAACAACGGCTTTTATGCTGGAAATACAAATCTGTCTCTTTACAAACCTCCGAACTTCGTTTCTAATATATGGATATAATCCTTTGAATAGTGGAGCAATGGAATGATTCTTCGTAATAGTTTTTTACGTGTGGTTAAAATTGTTTGAATAAAAATACACACACATTTAAAAAATATTTTTAAAAATATAATTAAAACATTATTACGAACTATTATTTTGCACTTATCTATTATTGTATCACTATTATTCAATTTTCGTATTATTATATTATAGAAAAAATAAAAAACAATTTCTATTCAAATGCATTTTTTATCTGTTATCGTGCTTAGAATAATTGTTTTTCTGGGTTCCCTTGCACTTCTCCAACAATTCTTTCTCGGTCTTTCTCTCCGTCTCTCCTTATTTCCGTCGGATAGCACAATAGACCAACGGTCGCGATACTCGGCTTCCTTGCCATCCACCCTCACCACACACATGAACTTAATATGAATTGAACCATAATTTATGGCTACACTTATAATAGGTTCGAGTTGTCTATTTAGTCTCAGTTTCAACGATGTTCGTTATAAGTGTCCACAAAATAAAAGAATATATCCTTAACTATATAACAATGTAGCTCCATTCTAATAGACAGTAGGCTAAATTAAAATTTGTGCTTCACATTATTTGTAATGGTTATTTGCTCTGTGGGGTATCTAAGATAATGTTGAAAGCTAGTGTCTTAGGTAAAGATAAAAATTTGACGAGCCAGAAATATCCTGTTTCGAAATTGCATTATATTTCTTAAGATAAACATATAAAGCAAACATAATAAGAATGCAACTTTCCATAATGAACTTAGTGAAAACTGTTCTTACAATATACTTAGTGAACAGACATCTGAACAATTTTATTTCTAGCTATCATAAAAGCAAAACTGCGAAATTATCAAGAAACTGGATTAAAATGTATTAAAATTTTTAATTTCTACATTATAGTCTATTTCACTAAAATATTAAATTACATACGCTATTATAATAAATTTTTCACTTTTTCAAAATTTGTAATTTTCTCCAAACTTTTACTTATCAACATGACAGTTTATCTATGTATCTACGATTTTCAGACATTCCATTTATCGTTTCCTCAAGCAGTTAAGGTGACAAAAGAAACACGAATGTCACTAACTTGTAAGGAAACATTTTTGCAATTAAAGAATCCAGCTCTCCAAGCTAAGGACTTCGAAAAATCAATAATAATAATAATAATAATAATAATAATAATAATAATAATCGGTCACAGCAAAATTGCATTATGAATTGTACAAGGCACCTTATTTACTGAATTGATCAAGAAGAGAATAACGAAGAATTATTTCAAAAAACTAAATCCTGATAATTAAAAACAAAAAATTTACGCGCGCTTGAATACAAGTACAGTAAAACCCCGTTATTACGGTCGTCAAGGTACCATGAACTACAAGCGTAATAAGCGTGATAGCGCTATAGACGGGAAATGATTTATTAGATGGGGAAACATTTAGACACCATTTTACAGGAGAGATACTTGATTCTGCAATAGATGTAGTGCAAATGTGAGCTTATTTCTTATTAAAAAAATCTTTGATTGTGGTTTGCCGTCTGTGTGTGCTACTGTTATCAATTATGACAATTTCAATGCGGTTCAGGTAACTATTAACATCAATTGATACACCAGTAGGAGCAACACTAATATATTTGCGGAGCTGATTTAGTGCACTGCCCGCTATTTCACGCGCCTTTTCTTGAATGATTGGGCCACTTAATGGCACTGATGCATCACGGGACTGATGAATCCATTCAATTAGAATTTCCTCGGCATCTTAATATTTTCCACACTTTTTTTTTTACGTTTGCAACCACCCTAAGCTGCATTGGTAATTCCATTCTTATTTTTTATTATTGTTCTCAGACTGGATGACGGAATTCCTAGATATTCTGCGAAATCCTTCTGACTTAGTGTTGAATTCTCATCGTACTTACGGAGAATTTCCAATTTTTCACTTATTGAAAGGTATTTCCGCTTAGAAATCTTGCACTAACCTACTGTATCACAGACCCGCACTTCAAAGAGTTCAAAGATTCCCTCCTACCAGGAAAAGAAAAGAATCTTTACAGTGTTACATTTCTTTTCGATACAAAATTTCCGATATAAAAAAAGCGCTACAAGCGGGATTTGAAGCGTTGTAAGAGGGTAAAAGTAGACAGAGTTACATAGAAAATTCCAGGGACCGTATGAAAGGAGCGTAAAGAACGGGATAGTGCTATAAGCGGGAGCGTAATAACGGGGTTTTACTGTATAAAAGGGGACGCCGTCGCACTAGTCATATAAAATTAAAAATTAAAACATTTATAAAAACATGGATTAAAACTACTAGTTTCGGGCCACTTTGGGTCCTTTCTCAAGTTAATTGACTTTATGGAGAAGCATGTTTGTGGCACCGAGGGGCCTAAATGCTTGTGTAAGCTTTTTTAAAAATGTTTTTTTTTTTTTCCCTGGTGAGCGTCTGACGTGTTGGTGAGGTTTATTCAATCACTGGGGGGGGGGGGGGGTTTGAATTGATAGGACATTTTTTTATTATTAATTGCGTTATTTTAAAGGGGTGGGAGGTGGCTGGGTTGTATTTTTTTCTTTTTCTTTTTGAAACCATATTGTTCAATGTTTTGTACTGAGATGTTTTGATTATAACATCCGGGGTCGGTGAGGATATGTAGCGATTCCTGACATTTTCATATGTAGGAATTGCTTTCTTTGCATACAATAGTGGTTCGAGGAAGTCAATTTTATGACCTGTTTGTTTTGTATGTACGGCACTATAATAATTAAGGTCCATATTTTTAATAGCGTATTCATGTTGCGATAGACTGCGTGCCAACTTCTGCAATGTTTCACCTATGTCCTTTTAATGGGGGTTATTTATGCAAGGTTATTTATAAACTAGTTCTTTTTGTTCTTGGGTGTCTATGGATTTTTGATGAAGGTTGTAGTTTACTATTGTTGCTATGGTATTTTTACTTGGCGAAGTGAGCGCTAAATTGAGGTGGTGCAGAAGCCTGTTAAGAGCATTGAAAACTTGAGGGTAGGAAGGGATGGAAATATATCTTTTTCTTTTGTTTGTTGAGGGAATGTGGTCATTATTATAGTAAGCGAAAGATGCTTTTGCAATGTGTTTGTTAATGAAGTGGAGTGGGTATCCATTTTGTAAGAATATTGATCTAATTTTTTCGATTTCAGATATAAGAACAGATTGGGAACTGGAAAGTCTGAATGCTCTAGTGGTAGCCATTTTTATATTGTTAATCTTGAATGATAATGGGAAGTATGAATTAAAATGAAGAGTAATTGGCTGGGAAGTTGGTTTTCTGTAGACGGAAGTATTGAAAGTAGATTGTGATCGCTGTAAGTGTGCATCTAAGAAGGCTATGGAGTTGTCGTCTTCTTTTTCTCTTTCTATTTTAAATTTAATATCCTGGTGTATTGATTCGAATAATTATTAGAGTTATTATAAAAAAGTAAATCATCGACATAACGTCCGTAGAATCCAATATTAATAGCTGCCTTATCAATGATGGTAAATGCAGAGTCGCAACGAATGTCATAGATAATTCGGCTAGGATTGCAGATGCCGATAAGTCCATGAATAATCCTAAATCCTACAGTTTGTTGGTAAATAGTGTTATTGAAGTCAAAGAGCTGCATATTAAAAAGAGCTTGGATTAAGGGAAAAAGATGATTTGTAAGCTATATATTAGAAAAATTGGCAGGTGTTTTACTTTGTCAGTGTAATAAAGCACTGGAAACTAGGTCTATAGAGATGGATGTAAACAAGGCGTCTACGGCTAGTGAACAGAATTCGTAGTTTTCGTGATAATCGAGAGCACGAATTTTTTGTAAGAGGTTGGAATTATTTTTTTTTGCAAATCTGGAATTTCCTTCAATGTGATGTAATTTGTTATATATGAGAGCGGAAATGAGCGTATTGCGGAACAATACGGTTTTTCAAAAAGAAAAAGAAAAAAAAATACAACCCAGCCACCTCTCCCCTTTAAAATAACACAATTAATAATAAAAAAATATCCTTTCAATTCAACCCCCCCCCCCCTCCCCGTGAGTGAATAAACCTCACGAACACGTCACCCGCTCACCAGGAAAAAAAAAAAACATTTTAACCAAGCTTACGCAAGCATTTAGGCCCCTCGGTGCCACAAGCATGCTTCTCCATCAAGTCAATTAACTTGAGAAAGGACCCAAAGTGGCCCGAAACTAGTAGTTTTAACCCATGTTTTTATAATTGTTTTAATTTTTAATTTTATATGACCAGTGCGACGGCGTCCCCTTCTATAAATCCTGATAAGTTTAATGATGTCAAGTAATGATCCCGTCATTTTACTACAGGTATTCTTATTACAGTCAATTCATTAATATCTCTGAAGACACGTGACAACTTCATATATGCTAAACGATTTTAGGATTAGTTACTCCGCATACTTCCGTTTTGAACATGGGTCTTAACATGGCGGCTGCTGAACACACACCGTTGTTCGTTTGTGCCAACAAAACTTTGAAGAGACAATCAAGAGGAATCATTTGGAATGTTATTTTTTATTTCAAGTCGTCTATCTCTATGCTAAAACGGCTAAAGCAACAGATATTTCATCTAATTTAGCGTTCACTATTGTTAAGGAAACCGAAGCCTCGCTTACCACTAAGCCTAGCCCATTGTTTGAAACGCCGCACCTAGCAAGAAAAGAGAGCTGCCGGCATCGATGACAGAAATTGACGATTAAAAATAAGCTTTTCATTAAATCGAAAAGACGAAAATCTCTATATATAAAAAGAAAAGTCCTGATTCACTCACTGACTGACTCATCAACGTCCAGCCCAAACCCAATGACCTAGAAATCTAAAATGTTGCACAGAGGTTTCGTTTATGATGTAGGCAAGGAATAAGGCCACATTTTTTCGAAATTCCCACGGAATAGAGATTAAAGAGGATTTATATTTTCGCTTTAAAGTTGCCTTATCGATATAAGGTGTATGGCGTCAACCCGCAATACATCTTAGTTATCCGGAGAAGGCCACAACGGGCTGGGAAGTCGTATATTTTCCGATCTCGATATTTTGCTAAATAAATAAAGTTGTTGGTTTTATTTTTTTTTATGCTATGCATGCAAGGATTCCGGAGCGAAGCGACGGTAACCGGCTAGTAAATAGATAAAATAAATATATATATAAAATTATTCTTAAGATTGAAAAACCAACAAATATGATAAAAATTAAGCATTGTGGCGCGATGACGAACTTAATGTAAACACCGGAAGTAACTTCCAATGGCATTCCAGACGCAACCAAGCAACAACTCGAGTGAAGAAAGGAAATGATAATGATTGGCTAACTCAGATCGCGTGTCTTCAGACATATAATAATGAATTGACTTTTGTTTTCAATTATAAAATATTAAAAGTAATAAATGATAAGTTTTAACTTTCTACTTATAAAAATTAAAATATTTAAATTTTAATTTTGTTTTGATGTAGTGCAATTGCTATTAATTGCAATTTCGTGTAATTATTTTATCATCTAAAAATTTTGATTTAACTTGGTTTTAATCTAAAACAAATTAATTTTCTTTTTTTTTTTATTCTTTTATAGTAACCTTGGGAAAATGTTCATTAATAGCTAAAAGAGGACAGCTGCACTCATGGAAGGAATCCATCTTCTCAATGATCGATTTTCCATTAATTGCGAAATATTTTTTTTTTTGATCGAAGATATAGCTTAACTAAGCAATTCATCTTCTATCAGTTTATTTTATTACCTCGCGTAGAAGCACACTTAAGAAGATGTTCGTAGGGTAGCATTTTTTGTAAGTAGCAAAGTTTTATTACAATTAGTGTAGATTAATGCTTTTCAAATTTCTTGTACAAAAAGTTCTAATACATTATTTCTTTTTATAATGTTATTGAACTATGAAACTTTATCTATTTATCCGTGGTTATAACTTTACCAATAAGTAAATACTGTATAATAAGGTTGCACACATTTAGTAAATGTAAATATCTACAATAAAATTATAGAAATACATAACTAATCTTATATCTATTCTAATCATCAATATACATTAGATAATGATAAGTAAAAAGGAAAGAAATAGATCAGATTTTTAGAAAGCTTTCTATATACAATCAAAACATAATACAATGGAAGTCGGGTTTGAATTTAGATCTGTTCTTGTTAAAATTAATTTTATAATTTCTAGTGATATAAATCGTATTGGGAATATTCATTGAACCAGCGTAAATCACCAGTAAAGTCTGCATTAATAAAATATCACTTCGTTTGTATAATTAGGATGTGAATATTATGTCCCAGTGTTTCATTTCTTATTTGTTTACAGTTTACTGACTTGTAAATTATTTTGAACTACATAAAACAATCAACAACGGCGACAGCATTTCAATTGAACAATTCCGAACAACATTCTCTTTCGATTAATAACTTAACAAAATTACTTCAATTAAGTTCAAAAAATAAAATAATAGCAAATGAGTTTTAACTAAGTGTTGGATTCCATCTGGATTTAATAAACTGCAAATGATGAGCCATTAACCCCATTGCTCTCAACAACAATTGAGAAATCGCTTTCTGAAACCACGGAAAAGTCGAAAAAAAATAGTAATATATATTGTGACAGTATCAGAATATCTATTATTACGATTATCTCATGCAGTCCCTATACACATAAAGATCTACTCTTTAAAAAATAGTGTTACGTGGTCAAAATGACATGAGTCGGAGACAGGTTAACCAGTAACTACTAACTGTACTGATTTCTAACATTATTTACAACATGATAGGTATATATCAAATAGCTTCGGATTCGCAGCCCAAAAATCTAATCTCTCCTAGGTCTTCCTATTCTGAGGACCAATCAGATGAGACTTCATTTCCAGAAACAGTTTTAATCCCCACGATGCCAGATAATTCCTTAATCCCTTGAATACGCATCATAGCTCCCTCCTCAAGTTTCAGCGTCCCTTGAAAGAACAAAAATAATTAAAAAAAAATTCATCGTCTGGGGTCTGTTTAGTGACTTTGGTCCTGTTGTTCTAGTCTAACTAGCGGCGGGTCGAGATCTACGTATCTCACGTGGGATCTTTACGGAAGATCGGGTCTTATAATGGCAGTGCGGGTCTACACAGCGGCGATTCGCAACGGCTCTTAGGTCAGGGACGGGGATGGTTATTAGCATCGTCTATTTAAAGACGTTCCGGAGATGGGACTGAGAAAGGCTGCGGCGGGGTGGGGAGGTTTGCGTGGTCTGCTGAGAGGGCATGTTGTCCATGACTGAGGGCTAGGATCTCGGCTGCGAGCGCTGGACACAGATGGATCGGCGTCAGGTTGAGTCGGGGCAGGATGTCAAAAGGGTTGGTGGGAAACTCCGTTCTTTCGTCTGTATGTTTGCACTTGGGCTGCGGCGGTGAGTGCGTTGGGTCAGTCCAGCGGCGGCTGCTCCCTTTAATTCTGGCGGCAGAAGTGGCAATGGTGGGTTCCGAGGGCGACCGATGTTCTGGTTAATTCCGCAACCAGTCCAGCCGTTGAAACGGGCGATGTGATCGACGACCCAGAGCCAGGCGAGGGGTCAGTGGATCAATCCGAGAAGGATGCGGGTTCTCATCACTTGATCTAGTTGGTTCAGCGGTCGTTGGTGACTGAGGATCATATAAAATATCTCGTACATTATATATGATCATATGACATATCTTTGTCATATAATCCCTTAATCCCTTAAACTATGCACCACACATCCAGTTCTTTCTCCCTAGAGCTAAATCTCGCAATCACCGCAATAAAAAAAAAATTTAAAAAAATCCGATATTTGGCATTTCCGTGGTTTTAGTTACATGATCCCACAATTCTTGAAAGATAGCCATTCAGAAACTCCATCTCTGCCCGAACCCTATATCATGTAGTACATGAAGAATTAATGTAAATCTTGTAATTTACAAAAGTTACACAAAGTATTTCAGCTATGAAGAAAGATTAATTAATGTAAAATTTATATGGACAAGGATATTCATTAAAAATATTGTGCACACACATATTAAAAAATGATTAATTCAAGTATGAAAAGTTCGAAAAACAATAAAAATACTTAGCAAGGAGTTTCAACCAGCTAACTGTCGTTAATAAGGATTTTTATTGTTTTTCCAACTTTTAATACTTGAATTCATCATTTTTTAATGTGTGTGCTCATTATTTTTAATGAATATCCTTTTCCGTAAAGATTTCAACGAGCACATGTTAAACGTTGTTTTAATCAAATTTATATAAAAGTTTCTGTAAATTTTCGTTTTGAAGAAATATTAGATAGTAATGTATAATTCAAGTCTTACGTTTTGGTCTTTAAATCCAATTAGGTTGCTACAACAATAAACAATCGTGGAGTTTTATTATTTTTTTATAACGTTCTATTTGAAACAAATCTCCGATTACTGATTTTGTTTAACTACTGACTTTCAAATTATAAAATGTTTTTATTGAATATTGAGAAATTGTGAGAAAAAAATCAGTTTTTTGGCAATTTCTCAATATTCAATAAAAAACATTTTATAATTTGAAAGTCAGTAGATAAGGAAAATCAGTAATCGGAGATTTGTTTCAAATACAGTAGAAGATTATTAAAAATAATAAAAACAAAAATAATTTCCTATAAATGACTAGATGTTTACGGAAATAAAAGTGTAATGTTGTTTAAAAATATTTACAATTCTTATGAATCTAAAAAACAACATTTTAAGAAATACTGATAGTTTTTATTCTAAGATAAATTGACTAAAATGTATAATACCGGTACACTTTTCATTCAAGAAATATAAAAAAAAGAAAATAATTTTGCTTAATTTTCATCGTTTTTTAAAATCTTTTCTACCATCTGTAGAAATTTTAAAAGTATAGAAATTAAATTAAAATTCATAGTTTACGTGTTTTCCGTGGTGTAAATGATCGTTTAAAGTTCTCATTCACTAAAGATTTTAGAATAAAGAATGCAAAATTATGTATCTTAATGAATAATTTGATAAATTATTGCAAAAATAATTTTTAGAATATTTTCATTTAATGTAAAATTAATACGTATGTATTATTGTGTATATTACAGTAAGTTTGTGATTTTATGTATTTCCGGAATAATAAATTTTGAATTTATTTTACCCGTAGAAAATCCTTTCTTGAAATTTGTCGAAACTGAAACATTAAGTTAAAATTCTAATAATTGTTTTGAAGAATTCTTCATTTTCCACTGCATTATATTTCTTATTTTAATTCTCCAACTATATTTTTCAACTATGCTAAAATATACAAAATCCCCGTTTAATTCTAAGGAGATGTAGAACTTTACTGTCTTATTCTTATTTTGATGTAGTTTTGTGTGTTTTGTAATATCGTAATATATATAATAAATAATATAATGTTTTGTAAGTGCTTGAGAATTACAAATGCTAAACTAACAGTAGGAAATTAACTATATTTAACATATTTTTCGTTCGCATAGAACCAGTGAAGAAACATTTTCTCTCTCTCAGATGCTTTAATGAAGAGGCCCACACATTATAGAAGACGATCCAAACCTGGAAATTATTACACAACATTCAAAGTTCTAAGATTAGATGGTGCATCAGTTAAATACAGAAAAACTAGACACAACTCAGTTAATTGTAAAAGGAAAAAAAGACGGACGAAGAGAGTCAAAGATAGATCAATTTTAGGTTCTGTTTTTTGGATAAGAATTATCATACAAAAAGAAATTCCACTTTGGTACAAAGCACTCTGGGGTATCGTGTTCTTGTTTGTGGTAACTCTTTGCATCTACGAAATAAGTTATTATCTTATCAACTTCTCTCAATCAGAGAAAATATTTCGATCGAAAATAGAAGTGAATGATACAATATATTATCCAGCGATAAGCATTTGCTTTCGAGAAAAGTACGGATCTAGAGATTTACATCTGGAATACCAGAAACAGACGGGTATCTTGCCTGGACGAGAAGATTGGGCGAAACTAGTAGGTTTCCGTGGCATGGATGTCAATATGGTCTGGAATACTTCGACATCAGCAGATTTCTTGGAGGAAATAAAAGTAAGAGTAAAAATAAGTTTATTACAACTATCTTACAGTTAGAAATCACACAAATGTGCTTGTAAAATAAATAATAATAGCATTTAAAATAAGCTAGGAATGTTATTACGTGGCAATTAAAAGTAAGAATATAACATTATTTCATGGATTTTAGATTACTTGAATTCTATGAATCCTTGGGGAAGATGGTGTGGAAATCATACAATAGCTGTATAAAAATTAATACTTTACTATGTCTGTGGATATAAAGTATCAATGCATTTATTGTCTAATTATTAATGAAAGTAATGAATTTTTATTAATAATCCAAAAGTGACCTATGTCTAAGCAACAGAACTTAGTTTACACTTTTAGAACAAATCTTTGATATAACATAAAACAGCTAATATTATCTTGTTTTTATGTTGACATCATCAACTGAACCATTCCCATTTTAATAGAAACAAAACAGGATTAAAAACATAATAGATCATCAATTGAGAGTCTGGTCTCACTCTTTTACTGTTTATAGATTTTAGGCGCTTTTTCTTTCTTCATATTGCGCATAGAAAAATCCTTTGATGCTACCGAAGGGCAGCACAAGAATTTCCTTTATTTTATTTTTATTGTGTATTTTGTTTTTAGTTTAGATTCGTGGAAGTGCCATATTTTGTTCTACTACCATTTTGTATTGAGACCTTGGGTGTTTACAGTTACTACTTTCAACTGATGATCGCCAATTGAGCGTGAAATAGGTGTTTTGGGATGTCACTTGTAAACACTGGTCTCACCCTTTTAATATGTCAGTTTTAGGCTTATTATAACTGCCCCATTAATTTTTTAAAGGTAAAAAAAAACACCCAAGAAAAAAAGGTAGATCACCATGACCACTTGTATATGCCATTCTTAGCTTTGTTGACGTAACTAATGTATCTTGAAAGAGTTTTTAATCCACAGAAGTATAAACCAAAGCAGTTGAAATTTTTCAAATAGTTTTTTTGTGATTTACAGAAAATAAAAATTACAAAAGGTGGTAAAAATATAAGGTAAATTAATCAGATACGGTGATGAGTTGTCTGTAAGCGTCAATAACCTGTGCCATAACGATTAGTTGCCATAAAGTAAAAAATTACAAAGAAAAATTTAAAAAATAAAGTCTAGATTCAAAGGCTGAATGAATATCTTGCTTTTTGAAATTATAATATATAATCTCCGAGTACGCTAAAAAAGGTCGGAAAGTTCTAATAAAGTGTTTTCTTAGAATTCATAAAGAAGATAAACAAATGTAACTTTGAATGATTAAACAGTAAAAGTTTCGAATAGTGACCTTTTTAAGATTAAGAACAAAAATTGATGAATTTTAACGTGTGCATTAGTGCTTTAAAATAAATGACTCCGACACAAAAATAAAAGCTAAAAAAGTTTAACACATTAAAAAGGGTACAAGAACCGGTTTCGCCTTTGTAAGAGAGCGTTCTCAACTGAATGAGATACAGATTTGCAAGCTCTTAACTACAATTTTAGGCTAAAGAAAATAACATTACAATTGTGAATGTTAGTTTCATTGGCCTAAAATTGTATTGAAGAGCCTGCAAATCTGTATTTTATTCAATTGAGAACGTCCTGTAACAAGGGCGAAACCGGTCCTTGTACCCTTTTCTAATATGTTAAACTTTTTTTAGCTTTTATTTGTGTTTTGACGTCATTTATTTCAAGAACAAAATTTCTTAATTGAATAAATTTAAATATAAAAGCAACATTACAAAAATGTTCAGAAGAATATGATTTATTTACTTTTATTTGAGTTTATTAAAATAATTCTTTCATTTTTCAACTGTGGATGAAGTTAAGTAATTTTTTTTAAATTTCTTAAATTGCATTATAGTTAAAAAACTTATTTAAAAAAATTCAGTTTAACTAAAAGTTTTAAAAACTAAAATTGAGAATAAAAATTATACAAAATAATTATTATTGAAGTCAAATATTATTACTGAAATGTGTTATAAAGAGGAATTGTATTATGATTCATTCACAATATTATATATACTTTTAGTTCCCATTTGCTACACAAATAAAACCAAAAGAAACAGTTATTAAAAGAACACCTTACCCTACATATTTTGGAATTTGTGAAATCTTGGATTTGTCAGGTGAGTTGCTTTCACAATTTTGATTTAATCTTTTCGTAATCTTTCTTGTAAACTACGAAATAATTCTTTTTCTTAAAAATGTCTATGTTTTCACTTAAATTTCAGAAAACGAAATTCTATATCAGTTTGAGTCGATTGGCTTTTTGAAAATTAAGGTGAAGAATTTCATAGAATATCTTGATGACATACAAACATTCCGTGTAAGTTCTATTTCAGATAATCTTCATGTAAGATTTAAGTCAGATTTCTATTTAAAATAAAATTTTAGACAGTTTCCCTGATGAATTTCTTTCTTAGTAAAACCGTATCAATAATTGAGAACATTTCAGCTGCTGTGGATTCACAGAATTTTGATTTTTCGAATCACCGATCACACTTAATCTGGTATCTTATGATGATGCATGAATTCCAAAATTAGATTTCTGCGAATGCACAAATTCACACTGCAGTGAAAAACTTGTGGACCAGCACTAATTCTGAATGTTGCACAACCCCCGATCAAATGAAAGAGCCGGAGGCGAGGTGCTGAACTGTGGATGTTCGGAAGACAGCTGATGCTTTTGCAAATTTTCGAATGGTTATGATAGGGGTCACAGAAACGGATAAAAGCAACAGATCAGCAAATACAAAAACGTATCTCGTTAAAAGTCATCTTCAGTAAATAATATATACCAAATAAGCTTCAACATCTTCAACGGTAGATTCCAATATTTCGTTTTATTCTAAAACTTTCTCAAGGTTCCGATGAATGTAGAAACAAGTCAAAATAAAATAAAAAGTATAAAATAAGCAGGAAGAGAAATCTTTCTCTACTAAAAGATCTTATTATTTCTGCTTATTTTATACTATTTTATTTTATTTTGGCTCTATATTCTTTGAAACCTTGAGAAAGTTTTAGAAACAAAACGAAATATTGGAATCTACTGTTGAAGATGTTGAAGTTTATTTGGTATATTTTATTTATTGAAGATTAGCAAATATTTACAAGCTAAGTTAACGATAAGTACGAGTGCTACAGACGTTCGCTTGGTTTCATACTGTGCTGCAGACCACGACATGGCCGGTAGAGAACATGTGCATAGCTTTACCCGGGGTCGCCCAATTGGAAAGCTCTTGGAAGGACGGTATATAAGGAGTGTGTTCGAAAAGTATCGCCGTAGATTCGCATCGAGTGCGTGGGCGGCCTTAAGAACAACAATGACAGTTGTTCGAAAGACCGGTAGGAGTATTTCATAAAAAACAGCGCCCAGTCAAAATCGGTGTATTCTTCTACAGGCCAAGAGAGAACCGCATCAAACAGCGGGAACCATTGCAAACCAGCTGCACAGCAGCGCAGAATGCAGAATATTTCAATTTCCTGCGGCCAGACGACTAAACCAAGGCCGACTGTTTGCCCAACGGCTTGTAAGCTGTGTCGGGCTAACGTCTGCGCATCGGAGATATTATTTACAGCGGTGAAATGAACACTAGGAGTGGACAACAGCGCAATGGGATAAAGAATTCTTTATTTATGAGATTAGATTCAGACTCAGCAATGATTCTGGACGTCAGCTAATCTGACGAGAGATTTGCATATAATATAGTCCTGTAATTATTCGGAAAGGGATCGATATAGCTGTCGAGGTATTCTCTTCTGGGGAGACATTATGCTAAATGGACATAAAGATCTCCAGATACTTCAATGAGTTACTCCAATTGGTGCTGCACTGAGGTATACCTTGTGTTTCAAGCTGCCGCTGGCTCCGAGTTCGTGTTTATAGACGTTATCGTACTGCAGTTGTTGATATACTGTTGGAAAGTGTAATCATTTTCTATTTTTTAAGACAAGATTTGGGACTACTCGCGATTAAGAATTACAAGTAAAAGTCACAAATCGATTAACTAAATTGACTGAATATATGTAGTAAATATACAAAACTCGTGTTTTTGTTCAGAAAAGAAGTTAAGCTTTTAAATGATTCTGTGTGCAGCAACATTCCAGTGGATCGAGCGGTTCAGAGAATTGTAATACAGTATAATGCATATTGCTATTGGAGAAGTTTTTTAAATTCATTACAATTCGATATTTTTTTAATTACAGAATTTACTTACATATTTAATTACTGACTAATTGTTTCATTATAGATGTTAGATAAATAACATCTTAATAACCTTTGATTTCTGTACATTATAATATAAGAATACAAAAAATAACCTTTGAAATCTGAAATTTTATTTAGATTTTAATTCATTCACCACGAGAAAGTAAACGGCATTTTATACCACGAGAAGGAACAGAACTCCCAATGGGAATGATGTTGAACCTGATTGTATCATATAACAGGGTAAGCAAAGTAAGAGTATATACTGTATAGTTAAAAACTTTGCAAGAAAACACTTGGCGAAATTCAAATATTGTTGACATTTTACCAGACCTGCTTCCAAATAAAGAATAAAGAATCGTAAATCCAAGATTTTAATTTCATATTTTATTTATTTTTATTACTTTTTATTTTTGTATATTTTGTAATATTGAATTTTTGCTTTAGAATAGTATCAACTGTCTCGAAATTTTGAATTAATCTTATTACCATTAATTGTTATTATTATTATAATATTGTAACAAGTATTCTAACATCATACACAACGATGCATTCAAGTTTCTTTATTATAATATTATCAAATTTGCTTACTAATCAGACAGTTTTTAATTTAATTGGAGTAATTTCACTTGAAATCACTGCTTGGCGAAAAAATGCAATTTTGACCAATATAACATCAAAAATCCTTACAATGCAGTAAAAATTGGAAATGTGCAGATTTCGTATGTTTTCTAGAAAGAATACATGAATAGGCTTCCTTGGCGAGAAAAATAATTTTTTAAAATTCAATAAGACTTACAAAACTGATAACCCGTTTTTTGAATTGCAGAATTACAATAGTCAGTATTACGTCAGCAAAAACCAAACATCGTCACTGCTATAAACATAAGTTTACATTCATGTCTATTGTCTCTTTCAGTTTTCTATTTCTATTTAGATATGAAGATATAATAATGCTCTATGTTTTCTGTAAATTTTTCTCCCGATAAGAATACATTCCAACCATCCTTACACTCTTTTACTTTGACAGCTTTACTTTGCACGGAATAAATTTATTCTTCTTTTCCACAGGCCTTATATTTACGAATAACTTTTAATCTAGTTCTGAACATTCAAATCCAGGATATCCTTTGTAATTGAAAAATAATAATTCTGTATTCCCTAGTTAAAAATACAATAAACATTTTAACATTCATCGTTAATAACGATTTTAATTTTAGGTAATTTTCCTGAATACAAGCCAGGACCCATGTTTAGAGACTGTTTCTTACAATCAGTGTATCGATAAATGTCTAGATGAATGGCTAATAGAAAATTTAACTTGCAGGTAAGTTCATTGATTGAAGTTGGTGAAGAATATACTTTTACTTACTAGAATGAAATTGAAGATTAATAAAAAACTTTTATAAAAGTCATAAATCTATTTTTTAGTATTCACCATTGTGAATTTATTATATGCGTAAGACCTTCTATAGATCGCCTTCTCGTATTTCAAATTGAAAAGCTTTATACCATGCTTTTCAATTTGAAAGATGACATTTAAAGCAGAGCCATGGAAAAATTCCGAAAATAAATTAGAATTATAAAATCTATATAAATCTATATCGTTTTTAGAATAAACTTTTTATAATTCTTCAAATTAGTAGAAAAAAAGAAATTAAGAAATTATATGCAATCATTGCAGTATTTTCGTAGATATTAATAAATATATTAAATTGGTAACACTTATTCTTAAAAGAAAATGCGCTGTGTTCCATTTTCAAGATGAATTATTGCTAAGCGGAAGTAATAAAGATAATATTATTTAAAAAGAGTTAATTTAATTATTTGTTGTTTGGATGTTTTTACAGCTCTAATAAAGCAATGGCGAAAATGTTGGCTTAAATGGCGACTATCTATCATATTTAATACATATTCATCTTATTTTGTGATTTTGTTATTATGAGTTCAGTTTGGATTGTAATTTATATATAAATTACTGAAAGAAAAAAGAATTACTAGGTTCAAGAAACTTGTTACCATTATAGAAATCAAAAGAAGTTGATTCGTAAACAAAAGTACAGCATTTGAAAACTAAGAAAAGACCTTTAGTTTGGTGTGATACTAGAATGTGTAAACAAGTAAATTTATAAAGAAAACAAAGAAGCGATAGCGATTAGTAAACCAATCACAATGCTTCGCAACGGCTTCTGATACATGAATGAAGAAAATTATTCAAAAGTTATAAACAGCTAAAAAACTGCTTTAATTGAAAACTTTACAATTCAAAATCCACCACAATAGGCTCATGAACACTAAAGAAGGATGAGTAGAGTACAGATTGAGTCACCTTACGTTAGAGTAGACTGCGCCTGGGTGGTCTAGAAAATGTGCGCGCGAGTCTGTTTGCGACCGCATGCTATCTTACCTACCCCTATTTATATGGAATAATCGTCAGTCTTAACTCATACCTTGTTAATACACTGAATTCCTAATAATGATTTATAAAAAAAAAAGAGATGCAAGTAGCTCCTATCTATATTACGTAAAATACAGAAAAATCACTATTTATATGGAATAGTCGTCATTCTTAGCTCTAATGTTGTTAATAGACTGAATTCAATAACTTTTGAATAATATTCCGACCAGCTAGAGACACAAACTCTATGGCTCTGAACTACTCTTGGCAAGACCTTTTGAACGACACCCTAATCAAGTCTCTAGCCCTCGTGGTTGCTGAGTTGATATATGTCCACAGATAGACAGACAAACCGGGGATGTTAGGCTTAAAGGTATCAGAAGCCTAAAAACAACCTAGATCAGGGAACTGAAAATGAAGTGAAAAGTTCATGAAATAAGGAGCATTAAGAGAAATACTGTGAACAAATCTATATACCATGGTTACTTGCATTTCGAGATGCTACAATGAACCGAAAGAGACTTCTTTCTTTGAAACTCCAAATCAGTTAAATAGGATATGTCAGAGAATATACGTCAAATTAATGCAGTATTGCTTCTAATATTTCTAAAAATTTGTTCTTAATCTATTAAATTTATTCCTATTACAAAATTCCTTTTTATCCTGACTAGATTTGGTCTCGAACTTTTAGTAATGAGATAGTGGAATTAGTTTTCTTTTAAGTTTTGTAAAGGCCGTTTACATAATTTCTTAAACATATAAGACTTGTATACGAAATAATCAAAAATTATGTTATTATAAAAACTGGCAGCTTGTCTGCTGACTAGAGAGAAGCAATACTTCAACAATGACCTCAATTTTTGACTACACAACATATATAACATATATGATTATAAGATGGAAAGCAATGATCCTGTTATTTTTTTTACTTTGTTTTAAAGTAAAGTTTTAATTTATTTTGAAATTTTCTGTGAATAAAGAGCAGAAGTGTCTTCTCGTTTTCGCCTTTCAGTGTTGCTGTGAGACGGTGTCAAGTTTAAAAACTAAATATGTTTCACTGATTTTTGTGTAATTATTTTATTTTGAAGGTTACCCTACATGGAAGCGAACTTGCCTTACTGCAAAGATGAACAATCAACAACTGAAGCTCATAACAAAGGAAGGAAAATCTATGTTGATTCAACCTCTTGTCCTCAGTGCTACCGTCAATGTGTTAATGATATTTATACTTCTGTTATGGCACCCTTTAGGAAAGAAAATAACTTCACAGAGATCCATCTTTTTTACAATCAAAATGTTTTCCAAATTCAAGAAGAAATCAGGGCGTATACATTAGTAAAGTTTATTTCTGATGTTGGTAGTATGCTTGGACTGTTTCTAGGTTTCTGTCTCGTCAATATCCTTCAGTTGCTGGATAAAATAGTGAAAATAGCTGTGATATTTATTCATACAGCTATTAAAGTATGTGTTAGACAGTGCTAAGAATTACGAAGCAAGAGTTATTGAAACAGCTTCACTTGCATCCCTGTCAAATAATATTTTTTCACTCATTGACGTAATCTGAATATTCGGTTTGTATCAGAAACAATAGGAAAATGACACTAGATATATGTTACTGGATAGGAAAATGATACTGGATATATGTTACTGGATAGAAAAATGATACTGGATAAGTTATTAGCCGAATTTCACATTCAATTGTAATAAATGTTTACTAAGCATAACCATGGAGCTTCAGGGATATATTAACTCTTGAGGTTTCAAGCTGTTCTTAAAGTATAACATAAAATTCGATAACTGAAGTCAATAAAATCAACAAATCTGAGTTTGTACTTTTTGGAAATTCCAAAAAGTGCAGAAAGTCGAAGGATCTAGTTGTTTTTCTCAAAATTCATTTCTGAAGTCATTAATGAGATAATTGTTGTTTATATTGTATTTCAAATGTTGTTGCTAAAATTGGCAATCTTGTTAGGAGGTCCGTGTATTTCATAAAAAATAAGAAGAATAAAGAATTGAAAGAAAATAACGACAACACACATACCATCATTGTATAGAATTTAATGTCAGAATAAATTCAAAACAAATAGCGTCATCTTGCTTTACTAAATCTTATTGGTAAATGAGGAATGAAACGAAAACTTGAGTTGAAAAATAATCATTTGCATTCTTTTTCAGTAGTAAAGACTTAATTATATAAATCGAAACTTTGATAATTGCATTGATGTATCTTTCTAAAAAAAAAAGCAAACGCTCAAGGTTATGTTTTTCAGCTGAAAATCTTTCAGAGACAATAAAACTTTCAAAATGTATTTTAATTAATAAAATATTATAAAAGTAGTACTGTATTGTATCTGTAAATATAGTTTATTATTTTTTTTTTACAAAAATTCAGAAGTGTAGGTGATTTTATTTTCTCGGGCTTCCAGAAAATTTTTATTATGCTATGACTGCTAACTATCTCAAATGAAGATCCGATGGAGTTTTTCGGGTTTTGTTTTTGTAATATATCTAATTTCGTTCTTTTCTTCTTTTTTTGTTTTTGTTTTAAAGATTCGGTAAACAACAGACTAGTTATTTTTTTCCAATAATCATAAGTTGGGTTTAAATCAACCTGAT
Source organism: Thereuonema tuberculata (assembly GCA_023159025.1). NCBI lineage: Eukaryota > Metazoa > Arthropoda > Chilopoda > Scutigeromorpha > Scutigeridae > Thereuonema > Thereuonema tuberculata. The sequence goes on from JAFIDM010001028.1 coordinate 1,669,870, forward strand.
GTTCGTAGTTGCATTTTACAGTGAGTTTTTGTTCATTGTTTACTTATTTCGAGGAGATCCTTTTTATTGTCAGAAATTGTGATATATTGCAATTTAGCTTGGGAAAAGGATTTAGGGGAGACCGGGGCAGAGCGGTCCACTTTTTTTTTTGAATTTTTTTTGTTTTTTTGTTAAGAGATTTTCCATTGCATTTATTTTTGTCAGAATCGGGAACTATTCAAGAATGTAAATATTTGATTTCATTTCGTTATATTCATAAATAAAATTGGTATTAATTCGCAAAGCAAAAATGGTAGAGTGGTCCAACCTGACCCGACCACGGGGCAGGCTGGACCACCCCATGGGGCACGTTGGTCCGGGTACGAATAACAACATTTAAAGTAAAATTTTTATTGAATATAAAATAATATGCCATTTAGGATATCATGAAATAAAGTTTAACTTAACATAGACTACCTGAGGTATTACATATTCAAGTGAAAATTTAAAATAATCATTATGCAGTTGAAAGTCGTAAATGAATAATATCAAATAGGTTTACATGGAATTAATTAATCGCTTTCACTAGAGAAATCTTCTTTACAGTTGAGGCATTCGTAAAATAAACCCCGAATATCACTGGGTACGCAGGAACTATGGGCCCATCTCTTGCACTGCGTACATTGAATCCACTCCTGCCATGGTTTGCATTTTAAAAGTTCTTCAAACAGGAGAGGCGCACAGCATCTTCATCATCCCTAATCATCTGTAATTGTTTCCTCTTTATCCCTTTGCCTTTGCTTCTATTTGTTTGTTTTTTTTGTTTATGTTGCTTTTAGAGACTGTTGGCCAGTAATGTTTTTCATTGCTACTCTTTCCTTTCTTTCTTTAGATTTCCGTTGCTCTTCTTGCAGAGCTTTTTTTACTGGCGTATCCGTCAGTATTGCCATTGACCTTTTTTTGTTCTCTATTGATTATTAAGATTAAATGCCATTTTTTAATGCTTTCTAATGTAATAAAGTGTGTATAGAATTTATATTTAATTTAGAGTTTCACTTACTGAAAATTGTATTAGTTCACTTAGGGATGTAATTGTGTGTTTTAGAATACGTTCCCTCTCCTGAAATATTTAGACTGATTGTGTGTACTTTTTGCCCGTGTGTTTCAGATTCATCAACTGATCTGATTTTTCCCGCCTGAGTGTATTAACTTTTCTCTTTTTGTTCCCATGGGAAAACGAAACAGATACCATGTGATCACTCAATCAATGCCAACTGTTTTTTCGAAGTTTTTCTTTTTCTTTCGCACAAACTGTTTTCTAAATAAGCTCAAACCATTAAAATAATATTCAACCATGAAATATCACAATAATAATATACAAGACTTTACCAAATACAAAAATTCAAATACATAATTACAACAATACAATTATTAAAAATCAAAATATATTCCCTCAGAGACCAAGATTTTAATCGTGTCATGTTGCCAATTCCACAACGTGACAGTTTGCATAGTTTTTAATTAGAATTTAATAACAGTTAAATGTGTAAATTGGCTATTTTCGAAGATTAAGATGCCTTCGCAAGAAGTCTTCCCCTATTACGGTACTTGCTGAGAGGAATTACTAAAGGGGTAATATCCTTTAATAATATAGGCTACACACAATATATAATAGCCTACATAAAAAAAATATTAAAAAATGTAATATGTAATAATATAATACAATATAATATAATAGGCCAAATAAATATATAATATAGAAAAAAAAATATAATGTATAGTGCCAAAATATTTTATTGTAAAAACAGCGGGGCAGAGTGGACCACTGTCCAATGTGCCCCGTGTCGTTCGGTCCACTCTGCCCCATCGCCATTTTGGCGTTTCCTTCAGTTGTAACTATCGACTACTTTAAGTATTCAATTCATACTATAGCTTAAAATGATCTTTAGATTGCCGCCTTTAATATGCATATTACTGTTGTGTTATTCAATGCATCGCTGAACGGCAATATTAAAGTAAAAAAACACTAAACATTTATTTGCCTGAACAAAAACAAAACAATCGATCACCTCACTGTCACCAATAAGCCGAATTCACTGACGCTTTTGTGGTAGCAGCGCCACAATGGCACCAACCTTCTATCCGATTTTTGGCACATTCTAGCGTCTACACGAATTACTAAAGTCAACGGTCCACTCTACCCCTAGGTCCACTTGGCCCCGGTCTCCCCTATTCATTTAAGAAAGCGAATGATCTAAATAGAGATATTTTATTATTTATGTATTACTGTTTTTAAGAACCATGTTTTCATTTATGTTTTGCTGTTACTTCATTGTCATATCATAAAATTCATTTCTTTGTTCATTAAGATATTTTTTTTCTTTGATGCGTTTTCTTTAATTTAAAATTTGTCTTATAATCGTGTGTCTTGAGTATTATATAAGTTTTTAAGATTTTTAAATTTCCTTGCAGTGCAACATAAAACTTTAATAAAATTGGGGAAAACATAGCAGCTTTCATTATTCTTGTTTATTAACTAATAAATTCAAAGGAAATTTATTCCGCATTTACCTCTGGAAAGTTTAATATAAACTATTATGATGAGTAGTTTTTGGTATTTTTCGTAAACTTCACATTAATATACTGATTATTGTTCACTACAAAAAATGACTGGTAATAAAAATGGCAACCCGTGAAATATTTACGGAAGTAAAACAGATTCCACATTTTTGAAATATTGTGACATTTTTTAAAAACACAAGATTGAAAACGATGTTCTAAGCTCATTTTTTAAAAGCCGTGATTTCCATAACAGCCCAGATATAATTTGAATGATGACTAAGCAATAAAACAAAATATGTATTTTGATCATGGTAACTCTTGCAAGCATGTAATTATCCATATTTAAAGGTTAGTTTTGAAATATGTTTGAATAGTCAATAAGGTGTGAGATCACGTGTAATTAATAAAACAATATGTGTGTAGTAGTTCATGACTTAAAATAATATATATATAAACAATTGAAACTATAAACACAGAATTGATTTACCTGTTTTGCAGTAGCTAGCTTTCTCATTAAAAAAAAAACCTTTTGCCCTAAAATAAAGTCGATCCAGACAAAGAAATGTTGGTGGCGCCACTTTGTATTTTGTTTCTGAGTAACTACTGTTTCTGTAGCACTATTGGGATGACACGGAAATGCTTGTGGCGCCACCTTGCATTTTGTTTCTTGCTTAAATACTGTGTCTGTAGCGCTGTTGGAAAGACAAACACACAAATATCTGTACATTGTACGGATGTAAAATTTTTGCCTATTAATAGTATGATTTCGGATATAATACACATTTTTAAAAACTGAACTGTGAATATGTTGTTATCTATATTATTAATATAATTATATTATTAAAGAAATAAGTTGCCAGAATTTTTCCTGAAACAACATAACAATTTCGAAATGCTTCTAGCTTCTTTATTTGTTGTAATTAACAATAATGAATAATATTTTTTCCGGAAATTGTTTCTGACTGCAAGTCATTTCCTTTCAAGAAGCATTTTGAGATTTTATTTCTTTGGTAATGTAAATAATTACATTCTTTTTTTCTAAACGATTTAGAATATTTTCTAAATTTGTGAATTATTATTTTCTACATTTTGAATTTGTAATCTGGATGTAGATTACATATGAATTCATAAGAACGTGATATAGGTTTGACTAATAAATCTATATATACCGAGAGAAAGAGAGATAGATTTTGTAGAATTTAGAAAATGAGCCATTAAAAGTGAACATTATGAAATGTCAAATGATTTAAAGACGTCATCGTTGTCAAGTGCATAATGAGAAGGGCAGGCCATTGGGTTTCATAGAAACTGTAAAAGCCTTGAAGCATCGTACCACTTTAAATCAATATTCTCTCATGAATAATAAATGCCATGACTCATCTATCATTTAACGGCAAATTATTCCTAATTTATGTCTTATTTGATGCGTAAGTGTAAATAATGACAAGATTAACAAAATAATTGTCAATAATTTTAAATTAGTGTTAACACTTTTAAAAAATGACTATTTTTATGTCTTTTCAATGGAATTAAATAATAATAATAATATTAATATATTTTTTTTATTAACATAGATAAATAAACTCAGTACAGTTCCGTTAGGGAGGTGTCCCTATCAACGGGTTCTGATATTTACTTTTTTTTTCTTCTTACAATACATATTTACATTTGAAAAAATATATAATTTATAAGTCTACAAGATTGTAAAAAAAAAGAATAAAAAAAGTAAATAATAATAATTAAGTATAGATGGGTTGACATATACAAATAAATGATTAATTATTAGTATTGAAGGTATTCTTCGAATTAATATAACATGCTTGAAATGTCTTGATAAACTATTATATAAAAGTAAGTTAAAGTTAAAGACTCGATCAGGCCCAGAGGACCGCACGAAGCCGATTATTATTATTATTATTATGTTTGTATGTTTCAAACCTTGGGTTTCCCCAGCAAAAACAATATGGCGGGTCAAGGACCAAAGCACATACTGCCAAGTGTAAAGACGTGTGCGAGAATGATTAGGGATGTGTGGTGGTGTCCATAAATTTCCTAACTATGCGTGTAGTGTTGAGTACCACAGCCTTCTGCAGTTGTGCATAAGTGTTTTTGTGAAGTCCTAGTGTGCTGAGACTGTGGTGTAATGTGTGAGGCACCAGACCAGTGGCAGACAGAACGATGGGTACAACACGTACTCGATCCTGCCTCCACTGCTTCTGGAGCTCGTGTGCTAGATCAGTGTATTTACTGACCTTGTCTGCGTGAGTTTTCTGCATGTTCTTGCTGATAGGCACTGCAATATCAATTAGATAGGTCTGTTTGTTGACCTTATCAACAAGTGTGATGTCTGGTCTGTTGTGATGTATGGTTTTGTCTGTGTGAATGGGGCGGTCCCAGTATAGTTTATATGAGGGTGACTCTAATACGCTTTGTGGTATGTACTTGTAGTACGGGACCGTGCTCTTAATAAGTGAATGTTTGTGTGCTAGTTGTTGATGAACGATCGACGCTACCTGATTGTGTCGGTGGAGGTAGTCAGTTTGAGAGAGAAGGGGACAGCCTGATATTATGTGGTCGATCGTCTCATGCGTAGTGTGGCACTTCCTGCATTTGTCGTCATGTGTGTTTGCATCGTGTAGAATGTGTTTCTTATAGTTGCGTGTGGAGATGACTTGGTCCTGTATTGCGATCATGAACCCTTCGGTCTCCCCAAACAGCTCACCACTCGTCAGCCATCTGTTCGACGCTTCCATGTCGACATGAGGCTGGCTGAGGTCGTGATGATGTCTGCCATGGAGTTCCTTACGAGCCCATGATTCACGCAGCTGCTGAGTGTGGGTGTCAGGGGTGGTGAGTGTTGGAGAAGAGTTTTCGAGGTTCAGGGGTGTGAGGTGTGTGTCAGCCTTGACAATGGCTGAGTGAAGTGAGGAGTCTTCTGCTCTTTGGTGGAAATGTTCCCTAAGTGTATGTACTTGTTTTTCGTGTAGGGTGATGAGGTTGATGAGTCCTCGGCCTCCCTCCTTGCGGGGAAGAGTCATCCTTTCCGTAGCGGACTTGGGGTGGTGCATGTTGTGTTTCGTGAATGTAGTGCGTGTTGCGCGTTGTAGTGCTTCGAGTTCGGTGTTTGTCCATGGAATTATACCGAACGAATATGTTAGTGTGGGAACGGCAAAAGTGTTGATAGCTTTAATTTTATTTCTGGCGTTGAGTTGTGTTTTGAGGATTTTGTGAACTCGAGCAAGGTATGTGTTCTTCAGAGCATTTTTGATGTTTGCGTTGTCAATGACGCGCGCTTGCTGGAAGCCCAGGTACTTGTAGGTCTCTCCCTGTTCCATGGATTGGATGGCCAAACCATGGTCCAGTTCAAAACACTCCAAATTCGAAGTCTTCCCACATATTATGTGTAACTTGCGGCGTTTGTCAATTCCAAATTCCATCCCAATGTCTTTGGTGAACTGTGTGGTGGCTTGTAGTAAATTAGTAAGTTGTGCATTGTTTGTGGCATAGAGTTTAATGTCATCCATGTAGAGTAAGTGTGTGATTTTATATGGTGTCACAGTGCCTGTGGTAAGCCTATAACCGTGTTTTGTGTTATCTAGTATATGGCTCAGTGGATTCAAGGCGAGGCAGAACCAAAGAGGACTCAAGGAGTCTCCCTGGAAAATACCTCTCCTTATGGGAATGGGATCTGTAGTGATGGAGGTGTTAGAGGTGCATAGGTGTAATGTTGTGTTCCAACTCTTCATCGTGGCAGCTAAGAATGCCGTGATCTTGGGGTGTATTTTGTAGATATGAAGAGTGTGTAGGAGCCAGGAATGAGGGACAGAATCAAATGCCTTCCTGTAATCGATGTATGCGATATGTAAGCTCCTATTCTTCGCGCGTGCCTGGCGCAGGATTACAGAGTCAATAAGGAGTTGCTCCTTACAACCCTGGGAATTCCTGCGACAGCCCTTCTGCTGTTCGGAAAGAATGTTATATGTCTCGATGTGTGTGTAGATCTTGTCTGCGAGGCAGGAGGTGAGGAGTTTGTAAAGTGTGGGGAGACAAGTGATTGGGCGGTAGTTTGCAGGTTGCTCTGTTTCAGTGTTCTTGCTCTGTAAGTATGTGACACCCTGTGTGAGGAAACGAGGCATATGTTCTGGGTGTTGGATTACGTCAGTGAGTGTAAGCGCTAGTTTTCCATGCAGGGACGTGAACCTCTTGATCCAGAAGTTCTGGACTCCGTCTGCACCAGGAGCCTTCCAGTTGTGTGCATGTTTTAGTGCTGTCTGTATGTCTGCGAGAGTAATCTCATGGAAGGACATGCAGGGTAAGTGTTCAGTGAGTTGCTGTTCCTCTGTTATCCATGGTGCTTTATCATTGTGGGGGATAGGGTTTGACCACAGAGACGACCAGTATTCATGTAAAGCCTCGCTGTTGGGAGTGTTTGTGTTAGTTGCAGTAGAGGAAGATGTAAGGGATCTGTAGAATTTTTTCTCATTGTATTGGAAAGTGTTGTTCTGTTTAATAATAATAATAATAATAATAATAATAAAATCCTTTGGCAATACAAAAGACACAAAATACCTTCTGTGGACATCAAATGAAAATTTGATGAAATGAAATCATTTAATTTGGGCTTAATCTTTATTAGAAGTAGCCTGGAATAATTGTATCAGAATCTTCTGGATACATCCTTCTTTCATTTATCTACTAGCTTAAATACCGTTCTTTGCAAAGATTATATAAAAAAAAAACAACAGATATCCTGATGTGAATAAGAAAGAAATTGAAATTTTGAGATCACTTCGAAACTTTCACAGTTGTTAAAAAAAATATCACATGATAGGCACAAAGTAATGTTATATTCGTATTTTGTAATTCCAGAACCCTAGATATGAAATTAATATCGAGATCGGAGAATATTAAAACTTCCTATCGCTTTCTGTCCTTCTCCACACTCGTATCACTTCAAACCTTCCCCAGTTGTTAAAAAAATGACGTGATCATTATAAATTAATGAAAACCCTGTAGAAGTTTGCCCATCCCTTCACTACCGCACTTCCCCACATCTACACCTGTGAGGGCTCAACATCGAAAATTCGATCAAGTAGCATCTATTCGATTTCCATAAAGAACATTCATCAATTTTCGTGTTTCCGCCTCAAGCAGGTTTTGAGATATGCATACCCTTCAAGAAAGTTCCACTCCCAAGCCTCCCACGCAACCCCTTAGGGCTCGATATCGAAAATTCGATCAAATAATATCTTTTCGATTTCAACAAAGAACACTCATATGAAACTTTCTGTTTCCAACTAAAGCGGTTCAGCAGTTATTATCATCACAGTATGTGAAGGGGATGAAATCATGGGGTGATGATATAGTGTCCAGATGCCAAGACAGTCTATATTTTTCTCAGAATAGTAAAGAGTACTTATGCAAAATTTGGTTTCGATACGTCAAAGAATTAAAAATTGTATAGAGAACATACATACATACATACATACACATTTTAACTTTGATACATGTGTATATATTATGGATCTCACAGTAGGTGACTATTTCTATGTGATTTTGCGACTGATTGCACAGCATTGCTAATTTAAACTATGTGATCATTGTTTTAAACAAATAAAACTTATATAAAATCATTTGATTTGGATAAAATAATTGCAAAAAAATCATTTGGTGCTCTTAATCCTGAAGTCAGTTTTCATTCTTTTATATACTATATGGATAGAGTAATAACGAAATTCAAAATTTTGCACGCATTTTATTAAATAGAAGCCTTCTGTAGATATCTTTTTATTGCAAACTTAAAAGTATAACAAACAGAAATAAAACATATATTTCACTTTAACTGTTTTGCAAAGTCATTAAAATAATGTAATTGTTATTTTTTTGTGAAAGTTCTTCTTCCATCCTTATCAAATCGCATAAATATGGAACTATCAATAACAATTCAATAGACCAACGGTCGCGGTGCTCGGCTTCCCTGCCACCCACAGTCACCACACATAAACATAATAAAAACATTCAGTTTTTCGATAACATCTTTTCGATTTCAACAAAGAACACTCATATGAAATTTTCTATTTCCAACTAAAGCGGTTTAGCAGTTATTGTCGTCATTTACTATAGATCATAGTAAATTAAATGATGATACTATAATATGATGGGCCCGGTAGCCGAGTGGGTAAGGGCGCTTGGCTGCGAGTTGGAGGTGGCAGGTTCCCGGCCTCGGCGGAGGGCGGGAATTTTTCCTCGCTTCTCTCTCCACCAAACGGGTCGTAGGGTCTACCGAGCCCTCTGTAGAATGGGTACCGGGTTTCTTTCCCGGGAGTTAAGGCGGATGGGCGTCGGGCTGACTTCCCGAGCTCCCATGGGCCTGCATGGCCTGTTTATGGGATTGCTTAACTTTTAACCATAATATGATACCAATATAGATACAATATTATCAACATTTACTACAGATATTTACTATCGATCGGTAAAAGATAAGAGCTTTCTGTACATTTATCCTAAAACTGTGAAAATGTTCGCTGGAATGAAATCATCATAGAGTAGTGTTATTTTTTAACCTTTCTCTAAATGAAGTTTTCATTGCTGTAAATTAAAATCACATAATTATCTCAGAACTTATCAGACAATCATAAAAAAATGATTAAAGCCAATAAACTAAAACTCTGATATAAAGACTAATTGTAGAACACTAAATCATTGGCTGGGATATTTCCAATCAGCGTCATCCACTGCCAACAAAATGACTCAGTTCTCGAAGTTATCTCACATGTCAGACCTTAGGAAAATAAAAAACAAAAGAAGAGATAAAGTTTTTATTTAGCAAAATTATAACATAAAACGAAAGATCTGACAAAAATTTCAGAGTGATTATGAGAAACCTAAGATATAGTAGCTCCTTTCTGTCACTTGCCATCTAAGAATTTGGAAGATCTACATTGTTAGCAGATGCTATTTACCGTAGGTTTTGAATGAATAACGGTGCGTGATTGAAAATTTATTGTTTCGTTACAATTTTTCCTGTTCTGATTTATTGTTTTGGTGAATGGAGATGTTTTTGAATTTCATTTTTAAATTCAATTTATACCACAAAACCATTCAGCTAATTTATTGCTGTAAATATTAGGTGATGATAATTGAAATAATTTCTTACTGCTATTATACAGGGTGGTCCAAAAGGTGACGTCCCAAAAAATTTTTTTAGATTCCTGACATCTAGGGGTACAAGATTTAAACCCAATTGATTTTTTTCTCTGGGGATATTACAAAGAGATGGTGTATGCGTGCGAAACCAACACCGCAGCAGAACTGAGAGAACCATTGAGACAGGCCGAAATACGAATCAGAGCAAATGCAGGTGCTTTTCGACGTTTGCAACAAAATCTTGTAAGGCATTGTCGACTATGTATTGAAACGTTTTCGAACATTTTACAATAAATGTTCGAAATTACAATAAATTTCGAACATTTATTGTAAAATACAGTTCCGTCTAACATTTGTATTTGTTTTCTTACTTAGGATTACTGCTCCTTGAACTACCCACCTTAATTATTAGTTATCGATAATAATGGTATCACATCATAACATAATTTTACGTTTTTTTCATTCTTCCTCAATCTACGTTCATTTGGTAATGTTTATTTTGGTAACTGAGCAATTTGCTTGCTTCATAATCTTGTGGATGGCACGTTTACCAATAATACCACCTCGGACAGTTTCACCTTTATACATTTGAAGGCTGATTTAGGCTACAACATGCCTATTAAGCCCAATTTTTTTTCATGATCTAGGAAGCTTAGGGTTCCGCGAAGTTTTTCCACTGCCTTCGATATCATGGAACGTTGTTTTTAATTTTTTTTTTTTTTATGTTCAAAATTGCACTCTGTCTCACTCTACCCTACATTTCTCAGTTTCGATTGAAATTTGTTAACCTTCCCTTATTGGTAGGACGCTGGGTATTTTCTATGTGACAGTATACATTATGCGGAGTATGTTACGACAAAAACATTCACAATATATTCCATATTTTGCAACATACATCAGTTTGACGGTGGTTCCATCGAAAATTCACAAAATATACAAAAGTACTCATAGCTCGAAAACTACACAAAAAACCATTACACACATGGGGTATTTCCTTGTACCCCCAGATGTCAGGAATCTAAAAAAAATTTGTGAACGTAACCTTTTGGACCACCCTGTATATTTCCATTAATTTAGCAATCTTTGTAATATTGCTGTAATATTGTAATATTCCTTTTGTTTTCTATACTAATACAATTTTACTTTAATGCTGTGGTGGAAGGTTTTGCTGGTAGCTTCTTAACAGTAATGAGTTAGGATATATTAAAAATAATGTAAATTACTAATGTTTACTTTAAAAGAGATATTAAAAGAACAGACATCCGAGTATTGTCTTTAGAAGACATTTTCATGTTAAATTTCTTGTTTAATTTTTTGTTTAATTTCTTCGAAATTTTTCGAAGAAGTTGGAGAGAAGGAAACCCTTTTCTCACCTTTAATTAGGTTCTTCAACATTGTCATCTAATATGCAAACAATCATCTTTCAAAAAGAATAATTTTGATGAAATTAAAGAAGTTAGGTAAGGTTAGTAAAGGGATAAGTTAGTTATCAATACTGTAAACGGAGTTTTACAAATGCAAAATTCAAATTCAAAATTTAAAAACACAACTATTTATCAATTCTGAGATGATTGTTAATCAGAGACAAGTCAACTTTGTGGTATTTTGAGTTTCGTAGTAATGTGTAAACTATAGTTATTACATATATTTAACATTCACTGGAAATCATTGTTTTGTTTCTGTTGTAAATGCCAAGTCCATGAACAGCCTAATGCCAGTGATGCAATTATTTCCAGATAAAATTACTCTATGAAGCATCAAATATAGATTTCTGTCAGTTCTCAGAAATCTGTCAGAAATAATATTATTTAATAGCATGTTTTTCATCTTTAGGGTTTTTTTTATTTCCTTTAACTCAGTGTCACATTTTGACAGATTGTACTGACAATCAAATTGACTCAACCAAAATCTATTATTTCAGAAAAACAAACAGCTGTTTTCTTTTTTACCAGAAGCTCCACTGCATTCTGTTTGTATTTCATATTATTCTTTCATTCTAATAGAGGTAGGAATTAAATCTAACAAAATCGTTTTTGTGATTGTAAGCTATACATTCCTCTTAATATCAGTCTTAATAATACTTAAGTAACAAAATCAAGAAAACAGATAATTAAACTTTGCTTGTTAGGAGAAAAAAAAGGTATTTCTTTGCTTATCTGTAATTTTAATGAAGATTTATTTGTTTATTTATTTATTTATTGTTAACCTGACATAAGATCTAATGTAAGTGATTGAATGTCATTTCCTTATTTTTTAAAATATTTCGTCCTATCTTTTTTTTTATATTTAAAATAAATGAGTCTTTCAGTGCAAGAATGTCCCAAGTCCAAAAATATGAAAATTCCAGGTCAAAATGATTTGAGTGTCTTGAAGCATCAGTGCTGCGTTATACGGGGCAACAATATTTCAAGTCCATTGCAATTGCTTTGCTGAGGCTGGCATTACGCAACGGTGACAGCAATAACATCCCAAGTAACGAATCAGACAGTTTTTCTTATTTATCTCAAACTAAAGTTACTTGGGCTTGGGACGTTCTTGCACTGACCGACTCAAATTTCTTTTGTAACTATAGAAGCTAAAGACATCCTACAAAATATACTTTTCAATCGAAATTTATTTCTAATAATAAAAGTAAGGATTTTAAGTTTCGTTATAGATTTAAGAATTCTTACAATATTTCAATTACTGAGTTAGTGATTGGCGCATGAAAATGAAAGTATGTATTGGGATATGAATTTGCAAATAAATTATTTGCAACTTCTTCGTAAAGATTTTTCATGTGATCTCAAAAAACTAACAAAGAATAGCTTTTTACAACATTGAGATTCCTGTAAATACTTCCGTAGTCATTTCAATTATTCTAAATTCATCAGAAATTCGACTTGAAAAAGAGCTATTTCTATTTATAGAAATTTGATTTGTTTTCCTTATTGTCTCATTGAAATAAGTTTCTGCAATTGTCAGTTCTACTTAGCTTTTAGCAAATATTGATGGATCGTAAAGCTAGAACTAAACGGAAGAGATTTTGTAAGAAATCTGTAACTTGACCAGTAAATATTAGAAACAGTTCCTATATCTTTTTGATATCATTCATTTTGAAACATTCCAATACCTCCATCTCAGAAGTCATTCAGAATAGGACACTCGTTCTTCTGAACTTTTTTGCTTAATAGTATCACCTTCCAAAATAATGACCTTTCCTCCTGATATATAAAACAATAATAGCTTTCAATATGTATTAACAAAGAGATAAAGTAAGCTATTTTATCTACTTTTGAGTAAGAATCTCAAAAGAGATTATCCGCCATTTTATTACGACCAAAATTGTTGAATATAGTTAAGTCTGTGTTTGTTCTTAGAGAATGTCCATCCACATACAATATATCCATCCCTAATTAGAAGTCGAATATTCAAATTTAAATATCTTTATTTTGGAAGTAATTTTACCTTTAAAAAAGATTGTTCCAGAAATGAAAAAAATTGAGATCACATATTTCATACATTTTTCGAATGAAATCGTATTGCCATATAATTTGGAACGAAATGTATACTTTTAAATACATATCTTTTTAAAGATAAAGATAAAGTTATGTATTTTTAAACATTCAGAATACCGCAAACATAAGGAATCCTTCCTACAAGAATTAGTCATTTTATTTAATTTGTAAATTCAGAATCACAAATTCATGCTCTT
>JAFIDM010001028.1:1705784-1722577 GCA_023159025.1 Thereuonema tuberculata
GTAATTAACTTGCGTGTTCTTAATGGAAAAATTTTCCATTATATATATATGTCTTGTTTGTAGTTAAATCCCTTCTAACCTAGTGGTTACTAGCTGGGGATTAACTTTTTGCCCTATTTATTTTTAAGTTTCTTGTTAATGCTTTTTATAAGAAGGGCCATTATTTTGTTTACTTGTCTTTTGTTCAAATTTTGTTTCTTTCACTGAGCTGCAGATACTGAATAAATTCAACTGATGATGGCTAATAAGCCAGAAACAGTCTATCTTGAATTCCCGGTATCCAAAATTCCAATTGTAGCTCAGTGGTTTTTATTTCTTTTTAAACCTAAATTTTTATCATCATTGAAAAGCAACTTTATATTTGAAATGGTAACAATCACGTGATAGGCGGTAACGTTTTTTTCGCGAATAAAATTCAATGCCAAGACCAACATAATTTGAACTTCGAGTGATATCTTAATGTAACTGCTTTCTTTTCTTACAGTTTGCATAATCCTTATGTTCACATTAATATCCATTTCAGTTAACAATTATTTTTCATGGTAGACACCCACTTTGAGATTATTTATGTGAAAAGGATTCGAAGAACTCACCTCTAAATTAGATCTATTTTTAGATTGAACTGAAGGGAAAGCGTTGAGGAAAGAAAGAAATTAAAAGGAAGTGAAAAAGACGCAGGAAATGAGATGAAAAGAAATCTAATGCCCTGAAGAAAAAAAAACCATTAAGTTTTAAAATAGCTTGAAAAGTTCTTTTTAAAAATATAATTTTTATCAAAATAACTTTACGTGCACCAAATTCGTTTATACTCAGAAACAATCTGAGCATGATCTGCACCAAGCCGGGTGCATGACATTGTTTCTGAGTATGAATATAATTTTTATTTTATGAATATTCGGAAATATATTTCCCAGATATTCATAAAATAATTATATTGTTAAAAAAAGAATAGTTGTTTTTGAACGCTTTTATGAAACATAGCAGGATTTTTGTTACTTGATTTTTTCAAAATTTTTATAATATCTCTCTGATGGTATTTCAATATTTATTTTGGAATGTATAATAAGGTATAGCAAATTCATTAAATTTTGTTTTACACTCCTAGAAATCCTTAATACAAACAATTTCTTCAATTTCTACGATATTTCATCCTTCTTGTGAGGGACTTCATCAGGTGATTGTTTGTATTAAGAATTTTTAGTAGCGCAATATTAATTATAGGATGTATTAAAGAAGCTGAAATAAATTTTGTTTTGTTTCCTAAATGATCTATCTGTTTGTAAAAGCATTTCTTTTCGTTACATTCAAAATTCTCCAAAAGTTCGTAAGCTGCACTAAATGGACTTCTCCGAAGCTAAAAAGTTAAAGTAGTTCACTACTAGGTGGCCTTCGAGTTCTTCTGGAGTTAATATCTTAATCAGAAGGAGCAACGAAAGATAGTGGAATGGTTTGGAGAACGGTGATTCTGTAGATGATTCTCAGATACTTTTCATTTTGCAAGTCTTTCGAGTATTAAGGGAGTTCTCATATGACGTTCAATATATTTTGAATATCCTGGCCAATCACGAGCTCATAGGATGATGTAATATGTTGACGTACTGTGAAGAAGAGAAGAGACTTGAAGAGAAGAAGAAGGAGCCATTTGTTTTTGTTTTTCTGCTTTAGCTAAACGGAAAGCCGTAATAAATTTGCAGTCACTTTCAGAAACTTTCCAAAACATAAACGATAATTTTAGTGAAATTCATTTGTTCTGTGTATCACAACTTATTAGCATTCAATTTTTACGAAATCTAACAACATTTCATGAAAAGCACAGGCATTTCAGAAAGGATCATGAGTGCTTGACTGCAGTGAAATATAAAATTTTGTCAAACAGTATTTCTATACTTTTAGATATTCTTTTTCTCTCACAATAAGAATGGCATCAAATATATACTCAATGGGATCATTTCGATCAACCCTTCATCATCTGAATTGAAGCCTGAGTAATATAGTCTGCTTTCATCAATTTAACAATTTAATTTTTTAAATTAAATCGTGTTTCTGCATTTTGCTCCTTTCAACGGAGAAAAATTTATTTAAGAAATGTACTTAAGAAATCTCGTATGACAAGTCGAAACAATTCGTTTCTCGAACAAAGGTTTTCACTCAAGTACATTTGACTACGGCGGCTAACTAGGATTAATGCTGTGTATTCATTCAAGAAAAGAAGAGTTTAATACATTTAAAAGTTAAAGTTTATTCGTTAAAGGCGTATAGATGCTGCTGTGATGTTTTCAGGTACAAAGTTAATTTGTTAATTTTTCAACCTTCTCTTTACACTCACATTACTGTATTTGTCATTACCTTTAGGCTTCTTAAACTATTATTTGCTCTATTTCACATTTAACCAAGGTACTTACATGACTATGTAGGGTCAGTGTGCCGAATATGAGACCCTTTTCGATTTTCATCTATAAATAGGAAAATAAGTGAGGAATTACAGTACCAACGTGATATTCTTTTAAGGAATACATTTTACTACAAATAACAATGACAGAAAATTAAAACAACTTTACATTTTGTCTTGTATGAAATTTTAAACACAAATGTTACATTTTGGGGGTTTGAAAAAAGTAGTCCTAATATGAGACCCTCTTCTATAACTAAAAAAATGAATTGTAATTACTAAAAAGTTCGTCAAAAACAAAACTTTAAACAATAATTAGGTAATATTTATCTTCATCGCTAATAGGTAAAAAAGAAAAATGACATTTAAACGAATTAGTTGAAGTTTACTTCAGGTTTTGTTTACTTTTCGTTTTTAGATTCCAAAATTTCACATTGTTTGAGCTAAATCCCTTAATTCTTGCGAACGATGTTGCTTGAAGTTATTTTAGAGACAGTTGTGGGTGTCGTTATAAAAATCCCTTTAACCACTTTTTACCAGCACATTGTTTTTATGATGTTTTAATATACCTCGTTCTTAAGCCATAAAACCTTGAATCAATCTCAATGCAGTATTTTACTAACGAATCTTCAATATGTTGTGGTAAAGTATCTTCCCAAACTAACGATCTTCCCAAACTAACGTCTACTAGTGATTCAGCTGTTTTTTCTGAATCTTTAACATAACGCTCCAGAGTTCCTTTTGGAACTTCAAAATATTTTGCAGCTTTTTTTGTAGCCCATATCATGACTTCTTACGGCTTTGACAGCTCGTACCATCATTACAGGATCCCATTTTTTGCATTTTGTTTCGGAAGGCATCTAAAAAATTAAAAAAAAAATGTAAACAAGCTTTGCATGATGAAAAAAAAAAAGAATGCCTAATATGAGACCCAATCTCATATTAGGCACGACCGCGTTGTCATACATTGCAACGAATTTTTTAGGTTAGGCTTAACATTAGCTTAAAAACAAACCGGCATGTTTATACTACACATTTAAAGCTATCTATCCGATACCAAGAGTTTCAAAACGAGTCTTATCTTAAAGGTGAAAACAGCCAACGAAAATACACGTGCAAAAAAGTCGACGAGCACAAATTCAGGGAAAAAATTACTGAACCTTTGTTTGCGTCAGGAAACACTCGACTGACTCACCGCTGACGGATGATGCATTAGACTACTGTTTCACGCTCCAGTCGCCAGGCGGCAGCACTTAGTACATTCTGTAGGCTGGGGTCTCATATTAGGCAGGGGTCTTATATTCGGCACACTGACCATATATCTTCCTCTAAACTGTGCTATAAAATTTCTTTGTGCTGTGACACGTGGCTCTTGATATCCTGACCAATTGGAATAACTCGGGACAGAAATGTTTTTCCTAATTCTTTGAGGGCTTAGTAGGTCCTAGGAACCGATATGGAATCTATACTTTCTGTACCAGATTATTTAGATCTAAAATGACTTCTTCTCCACAACCTACAAATCTAAATTTTTTGAATCGAAGCTTCTAAAAAAAATACGACAATTATTAATTTCTCCGCGTTCTTTCCTGTGGATCGGTGTTTGCTATATTGAGCTAATGATCACAGCAACCTTATCTTCTATTGTAGATACGAGTCCGATGCATTCAGCTTTAATCTGAACTCTTTATAAATCTGAAATGTTTGCAAAAAAATAACTTTAGAAAAATAAAAAAAAAACAACAACAAAAGAAGCTTACTTATTGGGAAGAATAATCTTCCCTTTTACTTTTAAAATTTTGACACCTAATAAATTTTAAAATTATAAATTTCTCATTGAAATGCTTAAATCCGATTAATCCTATTAAAGAGAACAGAAGTCTAATGATGAAATAAAGGGTTAAGAGGGATTACTCTTAGAAATTAGCAAATCATTAAAAATAATACAATATGTACTAATATATTATTTATTGTACTACGTACTATGTACACTCTCTTTCTAATTTCTTCAGAAGGACTCCCTTTGAAAAGGTTTTTAATAATAAAGTAAGATCGTGCTTGTCCCTAATACGTATGTAACGTTTCAAGAATTCCATAAAGTTGTTTAAAATTTATTAGTGGTTGGCAAAACACAAACACACTTCTGAATCAAGACTCATTGATTTATACAGCATTACTTTCTTAAGGAGACTAAAATAGGCCCGAAGATTATTTTATTTTAAAAGTTACAAATTAAAACTTTTTTTACAAAGTTAAAAATTACTAATAAGAATAATTATATTCCAATAATAACGCCTTTTTGAATCAAGACGCAAGATGTATTCCAATTTTGTTCTTGTTTTTTATTTTCATGTTTTTATGTTTTGAGATCATAGAATCAATGTTACAAAGTTTGCTGATGATGAAGCTATAATGGCTGGAAGCCAGAAAAAAGTTAAGAAAATTGAAAAGATAAACAAGATGACAAGCGATTTATGGTATGAAGTATAACTTCCCAAAGATAAACGCCATGGTAATAGGAAAATAGCCATCGACTTTCCAAATAGATGGCAAGACAATTCAACAGGTTACTTCTTACTAATATCTGGGATAACTGATAACAGAGAGGAGAGGAAATAAGAAAAAGAATTGACCAGGCAAAGAGAGCATCCATGGAGAACTACAAAATACTGACTGCAAGAAATATGAACATCCAGATTAGGAAGAGACTCACAAAAACATTTGTCAGATCGGTTTCAGTGTATGCATCAAAAACATGACTATGTTGAAGCAAGGCTTCAAGCACCTTCCAGCTTTTGAGATATGGTACTGAAGGAAAGTATTAAGAATAAGCTGGACAGAGAAGAAATGCAATACGAGAGTTGTACAGGAAATACAAGACAAAAAACTATATAATGACATCAAAAAATGGATGGGACACCTCCTTTGTCACAACGCCCTTCTAACGACAATAATTGAAGGAAAGATCTTGGGAAGAAGAAGAAGAGGGGAAGGCCTAGGAAAACTTTCATCAGACCAATCTGCCAAGAGGTGGGGGCAGAGGGCTATTGATACTCTAAAGAGATGGGAGACAGATAAAATTGTTTGGCGAAATTGTGGTGCTTCACCAACTAGTCTCTCGACTGATGGGCTAAATGATTATTTAAAATTGGGCTAAAAGTTTTCTGAGAATTTGACAATTTTTATTCTCTAAGGGATGGAGAAGATAGAAAGGGGTAGTAAGGTTTGGTCCTCTAATCTCAAAGAAACTTAAAATCTAAAGGGTGTTCGAGTTATTTTGAAATATAGATCAACAAATTTTCAGAAATAGTTGAAAGCACGATATTTGAAACACTCCGAAATTAAGAAATGTACTAAAATCAACATCAATTATATATTTCTTATTAAAAAAAGTTCAAATTCAATAACAAATTATATAATATTGTTACCTGGAGTGTTTTCGTCGTCTTTCCCTTCAGAAAGATGTCAAATAGCCTCTACCATAACTCGATTCATTGGATCATGTCTGCCTACCTCCCGAGACATCTGGGCACTCCAGAGACGAAAAAGAGGCAAGAATTCGTAATAAACAGTGGAGGTTCTGGGGAGAGTGAGGCAGGAGCCGAGAAGAGAAGAAACTGTTGTCCATCGCCAAGGAAAGCCAGTTCGCTTCCCCGCAGTTGGAGACGAATAAGCCCTACAGACTCAAGGAGAGTCGGCAGCGAAGAAGCTGTTAGCCATCGCCGAGGAAAACCAGTTCGCTTCCCCGCAAGAGACGCAGTTGGAGACGAGTAAGCCCGCCAGACTCAAGGAGATTCGGCGGCGAAGAAGCTGTTAACCATCGCCAAGGAAAGTCAGTTCGCCTCCCCGCAGTTGGAGACGAACAGTTGCGGTGTAGACCATCCGATCACAAGACACCCCTACCTCTTCCTGAATATTTGTAGTGATAATAAATCGCAACAATATTATATGTAAGTTATTGTTTATTTGGTCTTTTTCTGATAATTTAATATTTCTTGTTAACATTTCAATCGTAAATCCATTGTTGAATTTTAAAATTCATCGAGATTTAGCTTTATCTTTAGATTATTCTTTTTAGAAAATTAAAAATGTACTATCTTTAAAACGTATGGGCTTTGCGAAGAAATATCTTTATCGTATTCAGTATTTTTATCTACAGTAATAGCGAAATTAATTAGTAATCATCTGTAATTCTTTTATTTATGTATTTTATGTTTAAAATAATTCTAATATATCTCTAATGTATTTTAAGTTGACAAGAAACTTGGGCTTTCCGTTATCTAAAATCAAAATAATTTTCTAAACAGTGGTGGCAGAAGTAGTCCTATCATATTAACAGCTTTTTAATAATTTCCATTTGTTTCGATTCGTCATAGTTATTTAGAATACAATACATTTGTCATGTTGGGTATGCTGTAGGGCCACTTTAAGTAAACATCAAGCTGTGCCTAACTTTTTTAATTTCCTTTTAAGTGATTACAATTCCAGTTCCCATCAACAGGTGCTGTTTTATTTAGAGTAATAATAACTGAATAATTAGTTTTGTATATACATTTATTCTGTATTTCTTTGTGCCAATTGGTGTTGACTTTGATTTAGTTTTCTTTTTCTGTTGGAGAACAAAAGAAAATTATAAGACTAGATTAAAATAGATAAAAAGATTAAAGTATTTAATATTAATAGTTACTTTAATCATTGAAGTTCTTCCTATTCTTTTACGTTTTTTATTACAAGAATGTGGAATTTTAATGAAAGCAAATTTGTACCGTTTATAAGTAACTGGAAAAAAACCACAGTTGATAAAAGCTTTGTCAAGACCTTTTGCATTTCTAGAACATTCAATTCCGGTGGCTCTTATATCTATAAGGAATAGGTTATCACAGCACAGTCACAGCCAATTGAAAAGTAAGTAAAGTTTTTTTAAAGTTCATTAGAAATTATTTGACAAAAGGACTTTTTCTATACAAAGTGAAAGAACAAAAACTAAATTTTACGTGCAGGAAAATTAAAAAGAAATGAAAACAAAAGATTGCACATAAATAATGCGCCCTTGAGTTTGTCAAAAGACGGAATCGCAACGGCTGTTTTGTTCTTTTTGGAAACTCTTCAGCCCGATCCACCTTCCCTGATGATAAGCCCAGACAGGCGCGAAAACGAAATGGAAATCACTTTCGCTCCCTAAAATGCTCCCAAACAAAACAAACAACATTTAAAAATAAGTGCTGAAGTGCAAATAAAAGACCTTCGAGCAAACAATCGTTACGATACAAATGTATTTAATTATGAAGAAAAACCAAACCAAATCTTATCACGATCATCTACGATGGAAATCAGTTCACTTTTTGAAATTTGGAGGATTTAAACGCTTTTTGTGGACAAAGAAAATATTAGTAGTGATTTTCATTGACAGTTCATTGAGGTAGGTAGCATATTTCACAAATTACGAACAGTTAAATCATTTGTTGTGTGGGTGTAGGACAGCATTTTGAAGTACAGCTTTCGGTTGTAATTGGGCTATTACACGAGGTGATCAACCACCGCAGGGTCCAGTAATCGCCATTCCTCCTATAGGGTAGTTTCTATAGCTCTAAGAGTGGCTAGAGGTGGAAAACGTCGACATACAAAGATTTTCAATTGGATTAAGGTCCGGCGAGTAAGCCGGCCTCTCCATACGTGCAATGCCCTCACTCTTCAGAAAGTCGTCAACGATGACAGCTCTTTGGGGATGCGCATTATCGTCCATTAAAACGAAAGAAGGACCAACTGCTGCAGCGTACAGTTTCACAATGGGATTAGGACTTCATCTCGATACTGTACAGCCGTCACAGAACCTGTAGATGTGCAGGTCGGTGCGATATCCCAATGAAATCCTGCCCAGACCATGATGCTTCCACCGCGGTATGCGTGATGCTCGGTGATGTTCTAGGGTCGATTACGTGTGCCTTATTCCCTCCAGACCTTTATACGCTTATCATCGGGTTGTAGAGGAAATCTGTACTCGTAACGTTACCCCAATCAGACATTGTCCAATTCACATGCTGGATTGGACGGATAAAGGAACACAAACTCGTGGTATCCGGGCGTACAGACCATTCATGTGTATCCTTCGACGAACAGTAGTGGCAGATATCGTCTTACCAATGGCCGCTACAACCATAGATGTTACACGTGTGGAGGTCGATCTTCGATTCCGCTTGGCTACAACAGCAATATATCGATCTTCCGCGGGGATCGTAATCCTTGGACGACCAGCTACAGGCCTTCGGACAACTGTTTGGCTGGTTTGGAATTGCTTCCATAATCGTGAAATGACGGAACGATGAACGCCGAAGAAACGAGTAACATCTGTTATAGACTGTCATGCTTCAATTCGTCCGACAGCCCGCAAGCGCTCAGAATCTTCCAATCGTCTTCTGGCAGCCATAGAAACATGTTTAGCTTGAAAACAAATCGCACGAACGTTCTAAACACTTTTCATCAGCCCTTACATGCAACTCCTGTACCCCTTCACAATGCCGGCTTCTTATACGACTGCCTGTTTTGCATATTTCTCGACGCGGAACCGTGATTGGCTGTTACCTACATAATTTGCATACTTCCTTCTATCTTTGCAGCAAATTTCAGCTTCTTTAATTCAGATTGGCTTTCGGAAATTAACATTTTTGCTCTCCGTGCTTAACTTTTGGAAGTGACTATTTGCTTGTGTGGCGTTGAGCCTTTTTTCTTTTTACTATTTTCTACCAATTATTTTCTTAATAAAGTAATAGTAATCATATATATGATGCCTATTTATATGATTACGATGAATATCCTCTTGTATTAGTAGAGTTCAGTTAAATATGATAGTTGAAACTTCCAAAAATGGGGAAGTTTGGGAAGTTTTTCCTTAACAACTATCGTATTGTCCGGCGTATAAGACGACCTGGCATATAAGACGACCCCCAATTTTTCAAATTAAAATATAGAGTTTGGGATATACTCGCCGTATAAGACTACCCCTCTTCCAACGCACACTAAATAAAAATTAAAAAAACATCAGATTTGATTTCAATATAGTAATTCAAATTCTTTTGACATGCAGATTGTAAAGAAGTGGGTGGATCTGGTGGCTTTACAATAAATGTTTTATTAACCGGATCTATTAAAATTATACACAGTATTAAGTTACTAAATTAATGTAGCGAAATTTACATAAAGTATCAGCTTGATACTTGAATTCTGTTTTACACAAAACAATTCTATTTTACTTAATACTTAAGTTTGGTTTGACTCTTAGTGAAGTTTTCTTTCTTCTGTAAGGATTCGGCTGACGGGTTCTTCGTTCTTCTTTAACACACGGATAGAGAAGGCTTCGAAGGCTTCGAAGGCTTCGAGCGTAGACGGGTTATTCATACTTTCGTGACGGTGTCTAACACATCCTTCGGTACAGCGACCACACGCCTTGTTCAACTCGTCCGTTGATTCTCGTATCTTCGAACTAACCTCTCTCGTTGTCATCGGTCGAACTTCTCTTTTCCATTATCCGCTGTCGAACTCCTCTTTCTCGAGTCAGCTATCGAACTTCCCTCTGCCGACTTGTGGCAGTCCATTAATAGGGGTTCGCCAATCATCTAATTTGCATATTAAACTTACAAATAATAAAACACATTATTTGAGAGATATTAAATTAACATAATTATTTAAATAAATAAACATAAATAATTATTACAATACCTAATTACAAGATACTAAGCAGGAAAACTGTCATTTATAAACATAACGCTGTTTGTCATGAAACATGTTAACATAAAACAGTGCAAAGTGGATTAAACTTTTCCTTTAAAAGCGATGTACCTTACCGGCGATTGGCTGGTTGTTGTATACAACGCCTGCTTGGATTGGTCCAGCTCTCCCTGTCTCCAAGTAACTGTAGCTTTGTTTATTCTGGTACATTATTTTAATGCTACATTTTTTTTAGAATTTCACTAAAATCATAGTATTTCTTAACTGTAGCCTTGTTTCTTCTGTCCCCACTCTATCTCTTTTTTTCATACCCCGCGCGTCACGGACGCCTGCACCTTGCTCCGCCCTTCACTTACACCTTCCCGGTGAGGCGCCCCTCACCTCGTCATCGGGACCACGTTATGTCACTTCTTTCCACGAATCCTGGTGAGTGGATTTTCTTCTACAGTACTTGAAAATGTCCTTGCTGCTTTCATTACGGTTGCCGCATACGGCGGGGATGCGGCCGCGGCCATTTTTTGAGCTCCCCCACTATATGCGGCGATCGCAGATTCTCCAGTCCGGCTCGGAAGTTTCAGCACCCGGCGTATAAGACGACCTCCGACTTTTGAGAAGATTTTCCTGGTTTAAAAAGTCGTCTTATACGCCGGACAATACGGTACTGATTTTGTCTTGAATTTTCTAAACACCCCCGTTCTTGATATAAGACCTTTTTACTCCATGATGTCATTTGACAAAGTATGCTAAAAAGTAATTTTTTTGATATTTATAATTGAATTTAGAAAAATTACATTTTAATTCATTTTAAGGAAAGGTTTATTCTAGTATAATATGCAATTTAAAAAAAAAAAATGTGAAAACGATTATAGAAAAAACAAACTCATCCTTGCTTCAACTTCTACATTTTGAATAAAAAAAAAAAATCACTCTACGAATAAGTACCTACAGTAAAATCTCGTTAAGTTGTCATTCAAGGGACCAAACATTTTTGACGACTTAAACGGACGAGTTAGGCGAAGTGGGAATTTTTGAAAAAAAAAATAAAAAAAAAAAACACTGAAATACAATATTTTTATGAATTACTTCAGGATTCGAAGAGAAAAACGAGATTTTCAGAAATCAATTCATGCAAATGAATGAGTGGAAAATAATAAAAAAAGCACTTTTTATAGTTATCACATTTTAATCGTATTTTAAAAAAAAGGCAATGTCTGTCTTTGAAACGTTCCAGCCAGCCATTGCTGCCGCCGAAATCTTCAACTCCTTAGCAATTTCCATGGCTTTTTCTTTAAGAATCACGGCAAAAATCGCCACATTTTGCGATCTGGCATATTTTAGCCATCGAACTAAAACCTCCTCGATCTCGTCGAACTTCGATTTCATTATTCTCTTTCTTGTGTCTTGGCAGTCAGCTTCTTCAATTACTTGTTTCGACGAAAGAATATCGTTTAATATAGTCCTGGGAATATGGTGTTCTTTGGCAAAAGCTGTTTCCGAAATATTTGATTTTTCAAAAAGTGCAATTAAGTCTTTTTTTTGTTTAAAAGATAACGAGATAAGTTTTCGTTTCCCTGGCATGTTAAAAACGTAATCGAACCACGAAATTGCAAGAGAGAAAATAGCCCTTATAGCGGGGTTTATTCGCTATGAAATGAAGTCACACTCAGGAGCCGTCAAGAAAAACGTCTACACTCGACAGAGTCGCAGCGAGAAGTATGCTTTGAATGATTAGCAGCGAGATTCGAAGAACCCAAATCCCCCTAAGGGGTAGGAACGGAATGAAGTGACAGGCGTGATCCAAAATTCCCCATAAAGGCTTGGGTCTGAAGTGAAGGAGCGGGGCTGAAAAGACAAAACGATGGCAGGAAAAATGAAGAAGAAAGATTCTTTCGGTCATTTTCGAGGGTGACGGAGTAGAATTAAACTTGGTGAGGGTTATTTTACAATATCGTACATGAGACCTTGTCAGCACCAAAGGAAAACGACGACTTGAACGGAGTGACGACTTAAAGAGGTTTTACTGTAATAACAAACTACGTGGAAATACGAACAAAACACAAAAGAATACAAAGCTAACATAACTAAATAATAGTTGAATAATTAATCGAAATTCCCTGTATAAACTTTAAAGATAGGTCAGGAAACCAAAAAAGTACCCATATTTGTAGTGAAACGTATGTCGGCAAATGCTACCCGAATTTGCTAGAAGGTACACTAAGGTTCAGGAATAAGAGACAACAAGTAGAGAAGACAACATGTTTATTAACCGTATGTTTACAAACGGCAGTAAAGTGTACCACTTCATAGTATATGCTCAACCTTTCTTCGCCAACTATCCATGCAGATGCGAGGTCTTCCGTGAACACATCCAGCTGCCATAGCGACTCTTGCGATGAGGTTATCGTAAAAGGCAGTGGGGGTCTCGTAGACGCTGCGTTTGAAGTAAACCCCACAGGAAGAAATTAATAGAAGACGAGTCGGGTGGTACAATCGTACAATGGTTCGTTTGATTCCGTTCGCTGTCCCTTAGGCTAGTTGCATATCTGCCCTCTCAGCATGTATTACTCTTGGTGAAAGGAACTTGGCAACTACTGTGCACGTGTACGTATATATTTTACTGTCTTATTGTAAACATTGGGCTAATAAACATGTTATCTATCTTATATGTTGTTTTATTTTTGAACCTTAGTGTACTGTACCTTCTAGCACATTCGGATGACGTTTGCAAATATGTACGTTCCACTTTGAATACGGTTTGATTTTGCCTTCCTGACCTACCTTTGCAGTTCCCTGTAGAGGGAATTTTTATTCATCCCGTAGAAACAAATTAAATACTATAAAAAATCAAAGTTAAAAGAAAGTTGAACGCAACTTGAGATCACAATTCACTGTTCAGTGATAATAATTTTTGCTCGATATACTATTGGAATTTTTAAATATTAAATGCGAAGAATTACTAAAACTTGTTAATGTCATATTCAATGCTCGTAAGCTTAAGTCCATTACCAAACAATCTGCAGACGATTTCTTTGTTTGGTTAAAATTTGTGAGACACCACTAAAACCACGTTAGACTAAATACGATGTTGGAAAAGATATTAGAACTTTTTTAACATGGACACAGATTTCAGGATAATGTTCTGAAGCTTTCTTTTGTAACCAAAATCTTTGTATAAGAATTATCACATTCTGTTTTCATTTCAATATTTTGTAGCTCAATAAGTTCTTCCTTTACAAAACGTTCGGTAATATTG
Organism: Thereuonema tuberculata; assembly: GCA_023159025.1. Classification (NCBI taxonomy): domain Eukaryota; kingdom Metazoa; phylum Arthropoda; class Chilopoda; order Scutigeromorpha; family Scutigeridae; genus Thereuonema; species Thereuonema tuberculata. The sequence continues at coordinate 1,719,149 of JAFIDM010001028.1, forward strand.
TCAATACTTAGATAATGGGTTTTATTATCCAATCTGGAACTTACAAATTAAGAAGGTCTTCAAACCTCTGCACCATATGTTCACGCAGCTTTTATAAATGATTCAGGAAAATCAGTAGTTGTTACTCTTTGTTTTTCTACTTCCAACAAATTTGAAAACTGAAAGAATTCACGTCGTTCTATGTTGCGTTTAAAAAGTATTAATTTCGACGCTTTAACAGAGTTACGTTTTGCTCGTTGTAATTGTAAATTCGCTTCGTTGAATTTAGTAAAAAAATCTGATAGTTATGCAATATCAGCTTTAATTTTTCGAAGGTTCTCATTGACACCATCCTGCATATTTTCAAAAAACTCCACAACGGTATCAAAGAGTTCATCAAACCTTTCTTTTTAATAGGAAACGAATATCAGTGGGAAGTAAAATAATCAGTGAAGATGAAAATCATTTTCAGTACAATACAGTGAATATTTATCTACTTCTACTTTCATATGTTTGGATTCCACATAACATACTTTTCATTCAATACAGATTGTAATCTTATTATTAACTAAATATCACCTGACAATGAAAATAAAATTACATAATAAGAATTGAAAGCTAAGGAGTACCTATTGAATATTTTTAAAATAAAGGAAAAAAGAACAGTAATATTAGACTTTTTTTTCTGATTTAACTTATTTTTATATGTTCTAATTGACAGTGAATTTATTATTCTTGGTTTTCGAAAACTTGACCTATCTTACTATTGACCTTTTCTGTCATTTTGCTGATCAGTACATCCGATTTTTTTATCAATATGAAATCCATTTATTTTCTTGTTCTGAGGTCAATAATTTTTGTATAATGTCATCAAAATTTTGGGAAGGCTAAGTTCAATAAAAACCAATAAAAACGAAAAGAATTCTGGCTGAATCTGCAGAAATTTCAGGTGGATGGGAGCCTTCTATATTCTCCTATAGGCACCGATACATGAAAGTATCAATATCATTTTTCCTCTTTGCTTTCGACATGGATTGAATTTTTAATATTGTTTTGTATCCTCTGAACAAAAATAGTTCAACTAAAGGTTAAATTCTTTTTAATTTTTCAAATTTACATTCGAAAAACCTTCATTCGAAAGTCTTTTTTAAGAAAATGAGTAAAGTATTCAATGGGCTTCTTATGTCGACCATCCTGATAAAGGCCCAATATTATCTGCCATTTTTGACTTGTTGCAGGGATTGGTAGCAATTAAAATGGATAAAGCTTTTTTGATTTTCTTACAATAAAAAAGGAGAACATAAAATGAATGCGATTAATATCATCACATTCGTTTGTTAAAGCAATTGATATCATTTATGTCATTACAACATAAACTTTAAGAGTACTAAGAATGAAGCTTTGAAAATAAAAAAGAGACTTTTGTGTAAACGTCTAATCCATATTTCCTCCTCATCTCTTCTCTCTTAATAGGCATATTAGTTCGTAAAATACCTCATCACTCTTAAATCGTAAATAAATATTTAATATGCTTCATATGCAAATTTTCGGAAAGATAATATGACTTTCCTTGTAGCTTGATAAAGAAAAGTCGTATTATCTTTCCGAAAATTTGCGTATAAAGCAAATTAAATATTTATTTATGTTTTTAAAAGTGATGAAGTATTATTTTACGAAAAAAGATACTTTATTTACAATTGGCAGGAAGTTCTTCATTTTTTCGCTCGTAAAAAACTATATATTTCTTATTGTTTATAATATTCTAGATGGGGATTTGGTAAAAAGGTAAAAATGATTGAAATTCGAAATTAAAATTAAACGAAACAAAATATTAATGTTGAAAAATTTTTCAATAGGTCAAAAGTTTAGTTAAAGTTTCCCAGTACAGGCCTCTATGGCCCAAGGGGTCGTGGGGTGTAAGGCTCCCGGCGTTCCGTGACCAATGGGACTAAGTTGAGGTGGATGATCAAAAATATTGTAATTGTAATACATTAAAGAAAAAGGGGTTGTACGTGCCCGATGAATCAATGAAAATAGCAAAAAAGAAGGCACAATGCAAATAACAAGAGAGGAAAGGATTCGCACCCTGAGTTTTTTTTTTGCTATTTTCATTGATTCATCGGGCACGTACAACCCCTTTTTCTTTAATGAATTTATGGCATGTTTCTATTTTAAATGCCTTTATTAAATTCCTCTCGTGCCTTGCCATGTGCAGGCCAAGGAATAATTGTATCCTTGATTGATACTAATTAATTGTTAGGATTCCTAAGGGGGGAGATCCCACACTCGGGAGCGAGAACTGGGATTATGGCCTCAACGCACCTTTCTGAGTCCGTCACCGAGGAAGTTTGGCTGGCTGATGAGTCCTAAAAAGGACGAAACGGCCCGTCCCAGTCTTTTCCCGGTGGCGAACTCAGGGTGCGAATCCTTTCCTCTCTTGTTATTTGCAATGTGCCTTCTTTTTTGCTATTTTCAATTGTAATACATGAAAATTTATTTATAAAGTAATTAAAAAAATTAATATAGTGTATAAATACAATTACTACGGTCAGGGTATTTTTTTTTATAGATATATATATATGTAATCTGTATCTTAATTTCATATTCTTCGAAATTTTTGAGGATTCTGAAAATTTTTTTATCAAATTTGAACTTTTGAGGTCTTTGAATCGCAGGCCTTAGGCTGCCATCTAACGATCCTGTGAATAAATACGGCGATTACGCTACATTTCGAATAGCTATTTTGTTTTTCAAGAGGTCAAAAAATCAAGTTAAGTTAAAGTTTCCCACTACGGGCCTCTGTGGCCCATGAGGTCGCGAAGTGTAAGGCTCCCGGCGTTTCTTGACCAACGTAACAAACTGAGGTAGATGATCAGCCCAACGCCTGACCGCCTTTAACTCCCTGGAAAAATCCTATTCTACCCATTTTAGAAAGTACTCATTTTACAAAGGGCTGTGTAGATCCTAGGCCCTTTTAGAGGAGAATAGAGAATGGAGAAAGTCCCCGCCCTCCGCCGCGACCGGGAACCCGTTATCTCCAACCTGCAGTCAAGCGCCCTTACCACTGGACTACCAGGCCCACCAAAAAGCCTAAACAACTTTGGTTTTTATTACAAATGGGAACAATTGTGTTTTAGGCAATAACTATCCTTCTGTGAATAATAAGTTAGTTGGTATTCAGAGCCAATAGCGATGTAATTGTAACTCGATCTGACAGTAACTGGTTAATTATCTTACAATTTTCATTAAGATTTAAAAGTTCGATAACTTCTTGTTAATATTCATCATTTATGAATTGTTTTTGATTATGATTGTGTGAAAAGAATTTGAAAAACTCACTTCTAAGTCAGCTTCTCCTATTTTTAGCTCGAAGTGAAGGAAAAGGACTGAATTAAAAAGGAAACTAACGGAACACAGGAAATGGCAAAAGTAATTTTATCTTTTCAGGAA
>JAFIDM010001028.1:1742794-1776310 GCA_023159025.1 Thereuonema tuberculata
TGTTAAACAATTACAATCTATATTACTAAAATCTTTTAGATCTCTGTCAGTCTGTCTGTCCGGCGCAACAATGGAAAGATTTTTCATTTGTCATTTTTGCGCTATCAAATAATGAGTTCATTCCAAAAGTAATAAAATATCACTTTTTGCAAAAAAAATTCTAAAAAAAATCTAAAACGCTTTCATTGGAATCAATTCTTCTTGGATTAACTCATAATTATCATTGTTTAAATCTCTACTAATTCATCAAATAGTAGAGATTTATGAAAATGGACAATAAGAGAAAGAGGAAGGCAGGAGAAAGAAGAGTGAAGGATATTGAGAGGAAACGGTTGAAATGTTCACAACAGACAGATTGGTTAGACGCTGAACGACATCAGGCAGAGAGAGAGAGAGACAGAGATTGTAGAAGAAAGAGCACAGAGACTTAGATCAGACTCTGAACGAGATCAGGCACAGAATGACGCAATGACAATGACAGAAACAGAAGAAGAGATAGAAGAAAGGCATAGAGCAGACGCTGAGTGATGATCAATCTGTACACGGGGAATTGCTTAGTAATTAAAAAATATTGTAACTAGTAATACAATATAATCTATTATTTACAATAAATATATGTTTACAATTATAAGGTATTATTTATATATACAGTGACACCTGTCAAGTTGACCACCTTTATAAGTTGACCACCTGTCTAAGTTGACCTAATTGACCAGGAACGGAATGGCTTAATTACTTTAACATTGAGTGAATCCTTTATAAGTTGACCACCTGTGTAACTTGTATGCTGACCAGGTAATTAGGTAGAATTTGTCACAAAGCAAAGCTCAAAAAAAGTTGACCGCTTCCAGAATTTTTTTTATGTCTTTCTAACAACTTTTATACTGTATTTTTTTTTTAATTTTCTAAAGAAAGAATTGTTAAGGCACGTTTTAACGTCCATTCCATAGATGAAACCTACTTTGAATTCGCCGACAACTTGGGGATCTTCCCCTGTCTTGATAGTTTCCTCCATCCATAAAATTGTCACCCTCTAGCTTAAAGCCATGTTTGGGATTCTCTTCCAATGGGGAGAGTTAATTGATTTACGATTTGTTTGCTGTCTCTGGTCTCTACGTTAAAACGCTGTCTTTCCTTAGTGAAGATAGATCTCACATTTGCCTGTAAGTTTTCTGCATTTAGGTTTTCTTAAATGGCTCCTAAACGAAAGTTAGTAGAACTGACTTTAAATAAGAAAAAAGAAATCCTTGATCTTGTTGAGAAGGGAGAGAGCCAGAGAAAATTAGCAGACAAATTTGGTGTTGCGAAAACGACAATTGGTAACATCGTCAAAAATAGAGATCTAATTATTAAATCTTGGATAGACAATTGTAGTAATGATAGAAAAAGAAAATTGAGGAAAACACCAAATGAAGAAGTAAATGTTGCTGTTTTGGAATTTTTTAGAAGATGTCGTTCCAAAAATATTCCTATCTCAGGTCCAATGCTTCAAGTTTAAGCCAAGCAAATTGCTAATGAATTAGGACTGGATGAATTCAATGCTAGCAATGGATGGTTAGAAGAATTCCGGAAAAGAAACAGCATCAATTTCCGTGTGCTTTGTGGTGACTCGGCTTCAGCTGAAGCCACTGCAGCAGACGACTGGAAATCTAAACTATCGGAAGTCTTGTTAGGCTATCCAATTGAAAACCAGTTCAATGCTGATGAAACTGGATTGTTTTTTCGACAACTGCCTACAAAATTTTTAGTTGAGAAAAAGAAAAGTGCTTTGGCGGGAAGTTACCTAAGCAAAGGTTAGCTGTTTTATTTTGTTGCAGTGCTAGTGGGGAAAAACTAAAACCCTTAGTAATTGGGAATGCAGCAAACCCACGTGCTTTTAAGCAAAATGGAGTAAAGCCACAGAATTTGCCAGTGATATGGAGAAGTAATAAGAAAGCCTGGATGAACACACAGATTTTTGAAGAATGGTTAAAATCTGTGAATTCGCAGATGAAAGCTCTACGACGACAAATTGTATTATTAATCGGCAATGTGTCAAGTCATGCAGTAAGTTCAATGAGTAATGTCGAAATAAAATTCCTGCCTCCAAATCTCACTTGTGTGCTTCAACCCCTTGACCAAGGAATAATTTGTGCAGTGAAGCAGAATTACCGCAAAATGATGTTGCAGTATTTAGTGACAAAAGCAGATGAATGTAAAGATTCATCCGAATTTTCAAAATCCGTCACAGTTTATGATGCAATTCGTTGGTTGAATACCTCCTGGCAAAATGTAGAATCATCAACGATTAAAAAATGTTTCTACCTATCTGGGTTCCCTCAAGAAGAACCAACATCAGTTGAACTAGAAAATGAGTCAGAGGATATTGAAAACATTTATTTGGCTTTACCCCAAAATATGCAAGATGAATTATCGATTGAAAAAAACTGTGCTTCATTTGATAATGAAATGATAGTTCATGAAGATGTGGGAGACACAGCTGATGAGCTATTTGCTAATGTGCTGCAAAATGCAAAAATCTCTGAGGTTGAAAGAGAAGAAAGTGTGACTGAGGAAAGTGATGATGATGGTTCTCAGCATAGAATTCCTAATTACAAAGAGGCTATTAATTCTATGAAGGAATTACAACGTTATGCTGCAACAATGAGTCCAGAACTTACTGAAGAACTCATGCAGTTACATGGGAAATTTGAAGAACACTGGGTGAAAACAAAACTTAAAACTTGCCGACAAAGCAAGATTAATGACTATTAATGTATCATTCATCTTTAATCCTTATGTAAGTACAATTTTTTTGTAACTAACAGTATGAGTACCCTTAATACGTACACAAAGTTTATTATACCTATGTAAAATGTATTACTATAATAATAGAGTTTCATAATTAAAATAACTTGTTTCTGTTCAACTTACTACTGTAGTACATACAGTAATAACCGACAATATCCAATAATTAATAGGTATGTACACTTAATGTTTAACCCTAATAAGCAATATTATTCTTATTTTGTATCATTTCTGATTTCATATTTTGTATAATTTTACAGTACTATACTTAAATATATGTACAGTAGTAGTACGTAGATGATAAAATATGAAAATCAAAAAATAAGTATTGTACCCTTGGTAAGTTGACCACCTGTCTAAGTTGACCGCGAAAGCGTGGAACCACTGGGTGGTCAACTTAGCAGGTTTCACTGTATTACAAGTTGAGATTCTAATAAGTCTTAAGTGCAATTATTTAAATAAAGAGTTTTCTATCTTAAATATTAAAAGTGTACATATATATATATACATATAAATAATCAAAGGATTAGTATTATTATTAAGAATTTGGTATTATTAAAAAATAATAGAATCTACATTCTGAAAGTATTTTAAAAACTCTTAAACTGTTAAAAAAAGACCCTCCGCACGTCAACCTATAAGAAATTTCAAATAACTTCTCCAATTGCTAATTGTCAAAATTCGTTAAAGCAAAGTTTTTAAAAGTGGTTCAGCCATCAATTTATTTCGTCTAAAAACAGCACATGACAAAATGAAAGAAAACCATGTTTTTTAAATTAAAGTTTCAGGGTCCTTTCATGAGAACTTTCGGTATTTTGTCCACATACAAAGTCAATTAGCAATAATTCCAATAATTTATTCTACATTATACAATGACAGTCGTTGTTTTAGAATTTCAAGTTCCTTGAAAGAATAAAAAAAGACGATTATATTAGCATCTTTTCAGTTTTATAATCATGGGAAAACATTCCTTATTGTGCTATATTAATTTCAATGTATTTATTTATTGAATTAATTGGTTAGCTAGATATTTTAAAATTGTCTGCTGTTATGAATCTGCAAAAATTATTTAAAAAGGTAAACAACTATTTCTAACATTTTTCTTTTGGATTTCTAGTTTTTCATTATTTATTTACATTTAATAAATATTAAACTAAGAAACGTTGTATATTTATTTTTATTTACAGTCTATAGACAGTATTCACAACCTTTAATGTGTTTAGACATTTTTAGGCGCTTTTTCTTTATTTACATGCCCATAAGAAATTCATTGAGGTGGCCAGAGGCTAGCACAAGAATTTTCTTATTCTTAATTTATTACGTGTTTTTATGTTTTTAGTTTAGATTGGTGGAGGTTCCATTTTTTTTCCTACTCTACTTCAATATATCTTCGTTATCAGACCTGCTCTTTCCACAGCGACTGATAATCTCCATATAAGAGTGAAACAGGCTGTCTTCAGATGTCACTTATAAACGTTGGTCTCACTTTTTAAGCATTTATACATAATGTTTTAAATAAGGCAACTTATCAAATATTATTTGCAATACATTTCTTCCTTAGTCGTTCCCTTGTCATAGCAAATGTATATTATTGACAATAATTAACCTGGTGCAAGTGACCTTGTCGTATGTTATTGTAATGCAATTCAGGTCATTGGAACTATAACAACCTTGAAGCATCATACCATAAAACATCAATATCCCTCATGAATAATAAATCTTCGGCTTCAATAATATGGGAGTTCAAAATCGATTTGTTTACAAAAATGTGAACTTCCCGAATAAAATAATTTCAGATCAGAGTAAGCAACAATTTAACTAAAATTTAAAATGTCATTTCTGTCTCCTCATAGAAAAAGAAATGATTTCGACAAAACGAAGTTTTGTCATTTAAATACTTTCATATTTCAAAATAAACCTTTCCATTCTAGAAAATAAAAGCATGGTTGTTTATGATTAAATTAATACAATAGTTGCTTTTTTGACAGGTGTTAAGTAAATAAAAATATTAAGTCACAAATATCTAAAGAATAATAAAGTATATTTTATGAAACAACATAATGCATTTTATTATTTATTGTTTATTTCTGATTACTGTCATAAATAAATGCAATCAGAAAAAAATATATATATATATATTTAGTTTACCAAGTAATTACTACACTACATTAATAATTGCTTTAATTGCTATAATGTTAGACATTATAAACTTAAAAAGTTTCATTTCGGGAAAATTAATGTGTTAATCTAATTCAATGATGAACTTTTGTGTTACTTCTATAAAAAAAAAGTATTATAAAACATTAAAATTAAAATCTGCATTTCATAATCTAATGAATATTAGATTAAGAAATTTAATATTCATGTACGAAATAAAGAAAACAGGAATTTTGCGTAATATTTTGTTGTTCTACTTTTATTGTTCTAATTGCATCTATACGACTTACGTCATTTATATCATTAATATCATTAAGATAAATAAAAACTGTCTGTCATAAGACTAAGTTTTTCCAATTTTGTGACCAAAAACTACAAGAGATAGATTAGTCATGCAAATGGATAAAATGTAGATCTTTTTAAGATAAACAAAATGCTACAAAAAAATCTTTAGAAAAATGTTTTTGGTTTTCAAGATGTCGCCTTTTAAAGGGTTAAATTTTGACTTTTTCTCAATTTAAACGAAAAGTATAAAAGTTGGAAGATAACTTTTATATATGTATATATATGTGTATGTACGTATATGTATGTAATTATAATTTTCTTTTTTTTTTTCCTCTTTCGATTTTTTCTCTACTTTACATATGCGCCCATACGTTGATGTTCCCTTTTTATTTATTTATTTATTTATTATTATTTCTTTTAAACTGTGCTCTTTCACACCATTATGCAATATCGGCCCTTTCAGTTGTTATTTGTTTATTTTGCTCTACTGTATCGTATCAAGTGTTGCAGTGTCCACCTCCATCAAAACATGGATTGCTGAAGGGAACTCAACGGATTCTACTTGCTGACCCCGCGACAATGGTTCAAGCCAAGGTCACGTGTCCCTCCGACTCTCACTTCAAACTCTGTAACTATTGTATTACCTAACCTGAGGAGGAGGGGTCGACCACCCCGAAAGATCTCGTGTAATTCTTAATTTGTATACAAACTTTTTTATTCATCCATGTGTGGTGGCCTTAATTTCATCCTTATTATTAATTTTATAAACACATTAAACCTACAAGTATTAATTCGAACTATCAATTACTTTTTTCCCCGAAATTTGTCCAGTTTCAAAAGGCAAATTATTTTTACTATCACAAGTTTACTAGGTATAAATGAAAGATCCCAATTATTTTTAACTTCTCTCCATCCCAAGATATTCAAAAAACTTTTTAACACGTTCATTGCCGAATGCACGGATCTATGTAGACTGTCGTACTGCATAAGCCGACTGCACGACGCCGTGTGTATGATTAGGAAATTTTTTATTCATTAGTATGCTACCGGCGCTTATAAGAGGAACTATTGTGTGAAGCATCTCAGTAGATACCTCGAACTGTCGTAAATAGTTGTTAGCATCGAACTTTTGTATTTTTTTTTCCTCCCTTTAATAATCAATGATTATTATTGGCGTTGAAAAACACTAGATTCTCGAAATTTGTTGATTATTCATTTTATATTGATTTTTAGAATTCAGAATTTGGAAAAAAAAATATTTGATAAAACACCAAATATAATTTTTGTATAATCTTTTTTCATTATTTTTATTAATAAATAAAAAATACATCCTTTATTCTATCCAATTTACATTTTTTTTTTATTTCCTTACCATATCAGGAAATCATTTTTTTAATGATGAAACCATTAAAAAAACTACTAAAAAAAAATTTAATATTTAGGAGACACCTAACACATCAATTTAACCAAAGGTACCGCCTACACGACGGCCTATTTGATTGGAGTGGGATGGGGGGGGGAGATTGAAATTTGATATGTACTAACTTCTTATTTTACCATTAATAGTAAAAAAGTGAAATAATTTAGTGGCACCCGGGGATCTCCTACCCCTGCAATGGTGGCAGTGAACGTGTTGACCTACAGATCCTGACTCAAGCAACTGCAGGCGACTGCAATACTTATATTTATTTTTCCAAGGCACCTAAAATTCTGAAAATTTAAAAATGAACTTGCGAAGCATCTGGGATTTCTATTTTCTTTTTTTTAATTTTCAAAATGTTCTGCAATTAATTAAATTAAAAATCAAAAACATTCAATTTTATTACTGGGTATTTTCAATTCAAAAAAAATCACGAAAACCTGAAATAATAAAAAAAATTATAAAACAATGATTTGTATTTAAAGTATTTATTATTATGCAATAGTAAATTTTTTTTAAATAATTTAATCTCACACAATTTAAAAAAAACACAATTTTGATGTTTTGAAGAAATTAACTGTTGCACTAATAATAAATATTTTAAAACAAAATTTTAAATATAATATTTTAAACAATATTTTAAACACAAAACATTATTTCACAATTTTTTTATCATTTCAGGTTTTCGCCAAATTTTTTTGAGTTGAAAATACCGAGTAATACCTCAAAAAACCAAAAACTTGAATGTTTTTTAGTTTTAATTTAACTAATTGCAGAATATCTTGAAAATTAAAAACAAGCAAATAGAAATCCCAGATGCTTTACAAGTTCATCTTTAAATTTTCAGAATTTTAGGTGCATTGTAAAAAGAAACCTACAAAGGAAATGAAAGGTTTGCAGTCGCCTGCAGTTGCTTGAATCAGAACCTTCAATTTTAAAATTTACACTATACTTTAAAATGTTATTTTGAAAACCTTCGACTTTCAAGTATTAAAGATTTCGTTTCACGTATCTGCAATATCATCAAAATTTCGTGTGAGAACTCTGCTTTTCTGAATATGAGAAAAATCTACACTATAGTGGTTTCGGATTTTTTTTTCCTCTATTGACAATCAGTCAATCGATATTAAAGATTACTCTATTTTCAGTCAAAGACTGTATTTAGTGGTAATAACTACCCTAAAATATTAATTCAGTTCTGTGCTGTTTTCTTTTTTTTTTATAAAACATGGAATTTAAGCTGAAATATTATTCAAAACAGATATGTATTATTCATGAAGGATATTGATTTGAGTGGTGTGATCTTCGGTGACTATTATTATTTCAATGGACTCAATTCCCTCATAAGAAAACAAGTCAAGTACAATTGCACTGAAACAATAACATTATAGCTTCCTAAGGAATACTAATAAAAATATAAATAATAAATAAATAAGCCTAATCATTAAAGTTAGAATATAAATAAAATTGTCAGCATTGCAGTATAATTTTCTATTTTTAAGGGAAATGTAGTTATTTATGGAAAAATACAATAACTTCGATTAGAATAATATTAAGGAAAGAAATTGAGACTTGAAAATCAGAATTTAACTGATTTTGTTATAAGTCTTTTTTTTCCGACTTATTTTAAATTTTCATTTATTTCACCTTAATTTTTTAATTTTGTAAATTAAATGCCTATTGTATAACTTTAGGGAATGTATTGGGGAGAATGCTAGATAGTTAAACCAAGTAATACGATTCTAGACAGAAAGTAATTTTTAAAGAATTCCTTTGAAAATTGGTCGCAGGAAAAGGAATTTTTCAATAAAACAAATGTTTACAATAAACTACGTCTGAAATCTTCCTCCATCTACCTTTAAGAAATTCAAAGATATGGTAAAAGAGCTTCACTCCTTGAGTTAGTTTATGCCAATTTTCTGTTCTGCACAATGTTACGCAAAATCTGTAGGACAGCAAAGATCTTCAAGCCTTGGAGTATTCAAGACTTAACAATAAACTTAACACAAAACTTATCTCGAAAATGAAGAAAGAAGATACACAGAAGCTCGGTTATAACGTGGTTGTTTATATCGCGAATTCGTATTTAACGCGATTTGGTCTTGAGACTCTATACCCACCCTAATGTCACGAAAATGCGTCAAAAGCAATATATTTGTAAAAAAATACCAGAATCGCGGACTTTTTCGTTAAATCAAAATGAATATCGAGATCTATTTTTCTGCCAATGACAACCAGTAAAGAGGCCCATGTAATCTAATAGGCGCATGAATACCTAGTTTCGATCCATGTGACTCGTCGTTTGTACAAGATGCCAAAATGGCGTTGCCAAATCGATTTTGGATAATATAACCCATCAAAGTGTTGAAAAGTGTATTTATATATAAGTGTATATTTATATAAAATTCTCTCACATAGTTCTGAATGATGTAGGTAATCGCGAAATGACCATTTTAAATCGATTTAAAATCGTGTGGTCGATAATAGGGTGCGATATACGATATTTGACGACGCGATGTAATAAAAGTTCAGTTATGTCGCGATCTTCGAAATTTTGGATCCGAAAGATCGCATTATAACCGAGCTTCTGTGTACTTGAATCGAGACTTTTTTTTTTAGAATGATTTTCTTATTGTTCAAAACAGCGATTTGCATTTTATTGGAACTTCAAACACAAAAACTTGGACAAATGAGGCGTTGGCTTTCGCAAGCCCCTACTTCTTCAGTTTATAAATAGAATGCTATCAGGATGGAAAGCTATCACCATGTCTCTAAACTCCCACGAATAAGCCTGACTTTGCTGCAGACTATAAAGAAGAAAGGAACAATGCATTTGCCATAAGTAAAGTGGATTATACTGAAATAGGACTCCCTGATGTATTCAAATTCTCATAATATATCTCACTTACGCTATTAGTGCGTTTGAAACGGATTCTTAATCAAGCAAAATAAAAAATACATAAGGGAAAGATTTCATATTGAGAAATAATTTACTCCCTGCTCTCGTAAAGGACTTCTCTTTATCATCCGAATGCCAAGTCCATATTTTGATTTTTTTTTTTGTAACCATTCAATATACTCAGTATAGAATTCTTAAAAATTTTGGTATCGCTGTAAATAATTTACAGTAAATTAATTTTAGTTCTTGCAGATAGATATTCAGAATTTAGCAAACCATCTATCTACAAGTATAATTTTTTTCAAATTTTAACCAATTTTTTTTTTAAATTAGTTTTTGAGATTTGTTTTTATTTTCAATGTAGCTCCTTCAATAGACAATAATAATAAAAAAAAACCTTCGAAATTTAAATAAATATTTACATAAATTTTAAATTAGCATTTGCAAATTATTAACATGATTTTGATTAGCCCTAGGACTCACCCAGCGCTCTGTAAAACAGGGACCGACACTCTTTCCGGGGAATCAAATGCAGCCGAGCTTTGAGTTGATCACTCATTTATCAACTAGCATCAACATTAACTACAGACATCTTTGGAGAACTAATTAGCCAGTAACAGCTCGAAGGGGAAACACTACCAATTTATAAGAATATCAGATCTGTCGTGATTACAGCACTTTCAATTTACTTAGTGTGATTTCTAGCTTTATGTGTTACCTACAAGTCTTATATTCAGCAAAATGAAGCTTTTATCTCTTGATATACTTACCAGGAAGTTCCAGCTATCTGTGATAAATAGATTTCGAGATGAAAGGAGGATTCGCTTGTTAAATTGCTTCCTTCATTCCAAAAAGAATTGATATTGTCACAGTATTTTTTCTGTTACAATTCGTACACCTGTTCCAAAAGACATTCTTTGTACTTTACATGTTTTTCAATATTGGAATAAAAAAAATTCCCGCTTATCTAATAACAAAGAAGCAAAAGAAGAAAAATCGATGAAAAGATTCCTGAACCTTAATCATAGGTTTTGTCTACATTATTGTAATGATGCGTAGGTAGTTAAACGTGCAATGAGTAAAAATTAATGAATGAACGAAAACAAGAGAAAGCACGAGGTGGACAATGCTAAAAAAGATACATACATAAAAGCCTATTAATGTATCAATGACGGTCCCACGAGAAACCATTTTCAAGAAGAGAACATGTCAGCTTTAGTATTGTCCACTTTCTACATTTTCTTGTTTTGCTTTAATTCATTAATATTGTAATGAGTGTACGATTGTTTGTAAGATATCCTGTAAAAGATAATGTTGAGTAGATAATTTAACATCTTAATACACAAATATAAACAAAAAAAACCAAGGAGAACAAATTTTACAAATTTATTTTACATACTTATATAAATTGCTGCGATCATACGATGAATTTAAGCATATTAAGCATCAAGTTTTCACCAATAAGTTAGGTTGACTAGGGAGGTTCTTCACAATGTTTTGCAAATCTTACGTGAATGTTGAAAGTAACATCTCCAATGGAGTGCTTCTCTTTGTGTTTCCTCAAGCAGGTGTCCATCACATTGCTGTCAAGCCAAACAGGAAAACGAGACAATGTCCCACTTCGTTCACGGAGACTCATTTCGCATAAACTGTTTCTTTCATGGAATCTCCTGTTTGGTAATGTAATAATTATAATGAGTAACATGAAGGATTTTCCAAAGACATTTCCAGTAGAAGGGCAGCAACCTGGCCGTCATTTACTTGTTTCTATACTGTTAACTGTTACGGCATTAGGGGCTTGATAGTACACTCTAAATTTAATTTAATTCATTGTTATTGTAACCTATTGCGTTTATTGATGGGTTCTGTTTGAAGGAAGGCAATGTCGTGCCTATACACGCGATAAAGTTAAAAGTTGTATTGAAATGCGGACCCTTAGATTGCAATGTATTTATGAAACAAGAAAAAAAAATCATTAATTAAGTTTATCTTCAATAATATAGGGTATAATTGTGAAGGAATATCGGTGAGTATGGATTTTAAAAATACGGAATAAAGATGGTAACGGGAAGAGAGAGAGAGAGAGAGAAATAAATACAACAATTACATCTTTGTTTGGGATGGTTTCAAGGAGGGACAGTTTTTATTACCTATTCATAATGAAAATGGGGAATGTTATAGATTTAAATTCATTGACCTTTGATTCAGAAATATGTCCATCAACGAGTTGTTTATGGTATCAATTGATTAAAAATGTAATTATCAATTTAGCAACTGAATTTTGAAGGGAACTTATTACATTTAGTAAACCAAAATGAAGAAAAATGATCATATTTTGCTTGTTATTTCAATCAGAAATGCCTTTATATTTAGTCATTCAAGCTACTAAAAATGTAAGCAAATTTAAGCTTCCATCGTTCAAAAATAATAGCGCTTCTTGCTTATTTTAAAAGCTTTCATCTTAGCCACAAAACTCCTACATTGATATTCAACTAACTTTCAACTTATCATCAAAAATCCTAGTAAAGTAATAATTTTTATTTCAATATATCTTAAAACAAAGATTCCATTAAACATTGGAATTGTTAAAAGAAAAATATTTACTTTCTATGAGGAAATGTATTTCACCTGAAAACTAATGTTTCGTGAATTATGTTCTTATTTACTTGGAACTACTACTTTCTATTAACGAAGTTCTTAATTACCTACTTGGGGAATATTGTAGTAGCTCTCTGCCAGTGTCCAAAGTGTTTTCTTTCGGTAAAGTGAAATCAATATTTTGTTTATTAATAGAAATTGATAAACATTCATTATTCTAAATAGAGTTAAGAGATATTGACATCTGGATCTGTGTTACACTGAAATCATTAAAATTTCAGTGCATAACTATACTGAAAATGAAAAACAAATTGGATAGATTTTGAAATGCTGTAGTTACTGGATTACACATTGCAGAAGATGAGAAACCTTTTGCAACATTTAACCTCATTATATTTATCCACTCGTACAATATAGTACTTTCCAATTAAATACGACTAATATTTTTTCCACAAGAAAATCTTAATTTTTGGAAGCACATTACTTTTTATTCACAACTAGCGTCTACGCCCCGTAAAACAATGGCGGGAGAACAATATGACGGTTTTTACTGAGATAGAATATTTTAAGTAGAAGTTTATCTTGTGTTTAAATATTATTTTGAATTTCTTAATTCATATAGAGAATGTCTCTAACAATTCTTCAATTCGTCGCTGAGGGCGAGCTTCTGCCAGTTGCGTTTGGCCTGCGCTGGTAGTTGGCTAAAAAAAATGAACATTGAAATTTAAATTTTAAACTTGTAGGCTAAAATTAATGAGTCACATTTTTTCTCTGGATCTTCTCTCATTGCGTCACACACACACACACACACACACACAGGAAGTGATAAGAAATAAATATACACTAATTTATTAAATAATATTAATTTGAAAAAAGTCCCTGTGACCTAATTGATAAAACATCTGACTTCGGATCAGAAGCTTGCGGTTCGATTCCTATCGCGGACGTTTCATTGTAAAATTCTTTCTATTTTCACAGGAAATTAAATGATTTTCCAGACACACAGGAAGTGCGTTGACAGAGACAGATCTGGTAAACTACATAAGAGATACGAATCTTAAATCCTAATTTCTTAAAAAACTTTAATACAATATAAGTTAATTTTGAATCTGAAGTAGAATTTTAAAATTTGAAATCCTCTTCTAAATAATACGTATTTAAGTTACTTAAGTGGTGACAATTGTTATTCTGACTTTTAGAAACTTTTATGATCATAATTGGCATGTTTGTTGATCATTGATCATGAGTATTTTTTCAGCAATTACAGGTCTTCGTCATCTGACGGATCAATATTACGACCATTTCTCTCATCAGCAGAGTTTCATTACAACTCTCGGAAACAACTCATAAACAATTTCATCAACTTAATTTCAGCCCACGTCCTCCTATTGCTCAACTTTTCTTTCATTTTCAAATTGAACAGATTGTAAGTAGATGAAATATTGATTCTATTTTTCCAATCAAAAAATACAGATTTTCCAGACACACAGGAAGTGCGTTGACACAGACAGATCTGGTAAACTACATAAGACATACGAATCTTAAATTTTAATTTCTTAAAAACTTTAATACAATATAAGTTAATTTTGAATCTGAAGTAGAATTTTAAATTTTGAAATCCTCTTCTAAATAATACGTATTTAAGTTACTTAAGTGGTGACAATTGTTATTCTGACTTTTAGAAACTTTTATGATCATAATTGGCATGTTTGTTGATCATTAATCATGAGTATTTTTTCAGCAATTACAGGTCTTCGTCATCTGATGGATCAATATTACGACCATTTCTCTCATCAGCCGAGTTTCATTACAACTCCCGGAAGCAACTTATAAACAATTTCATCAACTTAATTTCAGCACACGTCCTCCTATTGCTCAGCTTTTCTTTCATTTTCAAATTGAACAGATTGTAAGTAAATGAAATGTTGATTCTTTTTTTTCAATCAAAAATTTCGATTGCACAAATTACTTTCATTTTAACTTAAATACGACTTGATTTTAACTTAAATGTGACTCCTTTTCTTTTCAAAACGACTTAAAATTAAGTCGAAAGAAATTTCATTGCTAAAGTTTCAAAGAAACATTACAATTTTATTATTAACGAATAGAACTACAAAACATTTGTTTTTCACCGACTTTTGTTATATATCATTTTTTATAAATTCAATTTTCTTTTTGTAAAGAGTTTCGTGTTCTCATATTTAGTCAACAATAATCACAATATTTATATTTATGAAAAAACATTATTTCATTTCGTCTTATTTTAATTAAAAATAATTATTTTTTGTTTCTTGAATTTAACATTTAACTCCGTCTCAAAACAATACTCTTCATTGCTGATTCTTTTTTTAACCATAGAACTTTATATACCAGCATAAAATAATATTTTGGAATGCAAAAAATTTGAAATTGTTACATAAATTTTGATAAACATACAGAAATTCATATAGTACATTTTATTCAAATAATGTATTTGATTACTTAATTTTAATTATTTATTATTACTTTCATTATCTTGTTATATTAATTTCATTATATTATTATATTATTTTCAATGTAGCTTTAAGGTTTTTCTTAAAATATTTATTATAATTATATTAATTGTATTGTTTTTTAATTAAAAACTAATATAGTAATATAATTATGTTTTAATAATATTTAAAATTAGTTTTTCACCTAATAATTGTTAAATTATTATTAAATCGATTTTAAGATAATGTTATTTCATGACAGCATAAATGTTCTTTTAAAGTCTGGCGGAGACTTAGTTCACAAAAATACACAAATCACTGAAAAATCACAATTTCTTAAAATGAGAGTTGTATTTTTTATAATTTCTTCTCCGTTCAGTAACTGCATTTATGAGAAAGCATCCGAATTTAAGAAGCGAATGTAAAATATATAATTATTTACTATATTAAATAGTTTAACGTGTGTAAAATGTTCCTAGCGAGAAATCAAGGCCACCACACAAATATATTTCAAAATTTATTATAATTATTAATATTATTTTTATTTATCCAAAAATCTGATTATAATAGCCATAATTAATGGAATAAAAATTCAGATTCGTTATTTCTAAAGATTATTGGTTTTTGACGAAGACAAAAAAATAGATATCTCCGCAAATTTTACAACTTTTACGACAAATATTGTTAGATCAATCAGATATTGTTAACGTTTCTCTAACTTTTTACTTACATTTGTCAATTTCGATGTTTTTGTAATGTCTGAATGATTTTCAAGTGGATTTCTATCGAAAGAGCATAGAGAGGATTGTCGAATTGAAAGCAGCTGTTGATGCGTTGATTTATTTCTAAACTTTTATTTATTAATTATTGTAACAGTACACTTGGGTACACTCCGCTGGTATCGCAGCCGTAAGCCTTTCGTTCTAACCCTTTTGTTTCAGATTATGTTATAGAAGGCGGAAGGAAATAGAAGACGAAGCATACAAACACAAAAGAGAAAGAAAACAACCATGCGGGCTGAGGGATTCGAACCCAGACTCCAATGCATCAGCCTCGAAGCAGATCGCTGCTTTTGACCACATAGTTCTGTAGATATTTAGGACTAGGTTGATTAGGTCTGATTCCTCGCTAATTTAGATTCTTCTTTTTCTGTGTTTCATTATTTCCAAAAAAATAATTTTAACTGCCTTCTTGTTGGTCCCTCAGATAAGCAATTATTTGATAACTGTTCCTTGTCCAGTCTTCTTGATTAAACAATCAGTCTTTTTGATTGTCGAGACTGAAGACATAACTGCCTGAAAGTTCGTTAGAAGAAAGTAGGACTGTTTCAGTGATCTCTTATTTCTAGTGTAAGTCACAAATAGTTCAACATCTTGCTTATCCTGCAGCTGTAGTGCAATGAACGATGCCCAAAAGGAAAAAACACTTGATCGTACAGAATCTTCATGGATCCTTCCTCATTCAAGCAATGTGGTACTTCAGTTAATTAATAGAATTTCATCTTCTGTTTATAATGACTAGGTTAAAATCCAGAAAGGAAGTTTAGAAAACATTCAAAAGCAACTCAAACAATTCAAAAAGATTTTCCTAGACATCTACAGGTGTGTACAATTTTGTAACTGCCAGCCATTCGGAACTATTGGGTTGTCTCAAAAGTTTTGGCCGATTCCGGCAAGAGTTACTTCTAGAGACAGTTAAATAGGACGCATCGTAGTAGGAACTATCAAAAGTCCCTGTAAAGTGAATGTGTTCAGTCGATATGTTGAAAAAAATATTTTAGTCAGATCAAAGCAGTTTGTCACGTCATGGAGCAACGCGAAGTGAGATTGGTGATTTTGAAGGAATTTAAACATGGATGTAATGTGTTCGAAACGATTGCCAATGTCAATAAAGCATGGGGTGTCGGTAAACGAGTGACAGAACTGTCCATAGACTGTTTTAAAAGTTCGGCGCCAGTGATGTTGACATCGACCATAAGCCAGGAGCTGTCGTCCAGTTGTATATGACGCGATAAAGTTAAGCAGAAAGTGAAAGAAAAAGCAACGTCCACCGTAAGTGAGCTCAGTGCCGAACTTGCCGTATCACCAGCGACAGATTCCAGACACCTGGCAGCTATGGGAAAGGTTAAAAAAAGGACGGGTTCTACACGAACTCATCGAACAGAGCAGATACGGCGTCTAAAAACATGCGTTGCCTTCCAAACACATGAGGCTAGTACTTCCTTTCTGCATAGGATCCTTACGTTTGATGAAAAATGGGTGTTTTCTGACAACGGAATGCGAACAGCGCAGTGGATCAATAAAGGGGAACCATCGAAACAAACGCTCAAATCCGCCTTGCACCCATAGAAGGTTCTGATCTCTGTTTGGTAGACTGCGAAGACTGTGTTGCAAAATGAGTTTTTGCCGAACGGCCAAACAATCACAACTGCCGTGTACTGCCATCAGCTGAATGTCATCAGAAATTATGCAACAAACAACCATCGCTCGTCAATGGTTTGAGTCCAATACTCCTGCATGATGGAGCCCGATCTTGGAAGCATAAAAAAAATTAATGTCTTGGGGTACGAGGTCCGCCCTCACCCTCGGTATTCACCAGATTTGGTCCCCTCAGGCTTTCGCATGTTTCGTCATTTGGACAACTTCTTGAGGGAGAAACGGTTCACTAATCAGGATGGTGTGATTCACTATTTCTTAGATTACTGTGATGTCATTTGCTACCACCGTAACCTTTTTGTACTTAAAACACATTGGGAATAGTGTATTGCTGCCGAGGGCAGATATTTTCCTGAATTAAATGTACTTTGTCTGTTACTGCTGCTTTTTATTTGTATCAGAATTCGCCAACAATTATGAAACATCCCAATAGAATGCGTAATGTGTACTAGAAAAACATTCATTCTTTACATTTCCTTGAAGAAAATATAGCTTTTAAGGGAAAATGTCCACTACACAATCAATCATAATCCTAGAAATTATTCTTTAAAAGAATTATGATTTTTAAATAATTATTTTAATATGCACTTTTCCATAAAGAAATTAAACTTTTAAAATTTAAATTGAAAGCTTCCGATTGTGCGTCAAAATATATCTACCTATTATAATAGATCTTATTGGGAAAAATAATTAACTATTATTAATATTCCAAGAATGTATCAAGGGTTTATAATTTAGACAGACATCGGTTTATCACTTCTTATAGATCGTTTGCTGTTAAAATATCGATGTTTCTTAATGTTCCATTTCGTAGAAATAACAGTTGATTTTATTTTTCTGGATGATCTTAAGCTCTATCAATCTTCAAGAATAAACATCCACCATGAAACTTCTCACAATAAAGTTCAATACAAGATAATAGTTTCTTTCACGAACACATAGACTTATATTAATTGTGAAATTATTTTCTCACTGTCAATTTTCCTTTCTCCTCTACATTTTTTAATCCACAACGAAAAAAATAATACTCAAATGCTATCTTTTAAACAGATATTAACACACATTATTTTATAGGTTGATATGTACGAAACAGCCATAAATAACTAATTTAATCTAAGTTACATATAGGGGAGACCGAGGCAGAGCGGTCCACCTTTTTTTGTTGAATTTTTTTTTTTGTTAAGAGATTTTTCATTGCATTTATTTTTGTCAGAATCGGGAACTATTCAAGAATGTAAATACTTGATTTCATTTCATTATATTCATAAATAAAATTGGAATTAATTCGCAAAGCAAAAATTTTAGAGTGGTCTGGGTAAGAATAACAACATTTAAAGTAAGATTTTTATTGAATATAAAATAATACGCCATTTAGGATATCATGAAATAAAGTTTAACTTAGCATAGACTACCTAAGGTATTACATATTCAAGTGAAAATTTAAAATAATCATTATGAAGTTGAAAGTCGTAAATAAATAATATCAAATAGGTTTACATGGAATTAATTAATCACTTTCACTAGAGAAATCTTCTTTGCAGTTGAGGCATTCATAAAATAAACCCCGAATATCACTGACTACGCAGGAACTATGGGCCCATCTCTTGCACTGCGTACATTGAATCCACTCCTGCCATGGTTTGCTTTTTTTAAAGTTCTTCAAACAGGAGAGGCGCACAGCATCTTCATCATCTTCATCATCACTAATCATCTGTAATTGTTTCCTCTTTATCCCTTTGCCTTTTCTTCTATTTGTTTTTTTGTTTATGTTGCTTTTAGAGACTGTTGGCCGAGTCATGTGTTTTGTTGCTACTCTTTCTTTAGATTTTCGTTGCTCTTCTTGCAGATCTTTTTTTACTGGCGTATCCGTCAGTATTGCCGTTGACCTTTTTTTGTTCTCTATTAAGATTATTAAGATTATATTGTTATTTATGCCATTTTTTAATGCTTTCTAATGTAACAAAGTGTGAATTTATATTCAATTTAGAGTTTCACTTACTGAAAATTGTGTTAGTTCACTTAGGGATGTAATTGTGTGTGTTTTAGAATACGCTCCTTCTCCTGAAATGTTTAGACTGATTGGGTGTTTCAGATTCATCAACTGATCTGATTTTTCCCGCCAGAGTGTACTTAACTTTTCTCTTTTTGTTCCCATGGGAAAACGAAACAGATAAAACAATGTGATCACTCAATCAACGCACAGCTGTTTTTTCGAAGTTTTTCTTTTTCTTTCGCACAAATTGTTTTCTAAATAAGCTCAAACCATTAAAATAATATTTAACCATGAAATATCACAATAATAATATACAAAACTTTACCAAATACAAAAATTCAGTTTCCTTCAGTTTCCTTCAGCGTTTCCTTCAGTTGTAACTATCGACTACTTTAAGTATTCAATTCGTACTATAGCTTAAAATGATCTTTAGATTGCCGCCTTTAATATGCATATGACGGTTATGTTATTCAATGCATCGCTGAACGGCAATATTAAAGTAAAAACAACACTTAAACATTTACTTACCTGAACAAAAACAAAACAATCGATCACCTCACTGTCACCAATAAGCCGAATTCACTGACGCTTTTGTGGTAGCAGCGCCACAATGGCACCAACCTTCTATCCGATTTTTGGCACATTCTAGCGTCTACACGAATTACTAAAGTCAACGGTCCACTCTATCCCTAGGTCCACTTGGCCCCGGTCTCCCCTACATTATTTATCATAATTCACTGAAAATTATATATTAATTAATGACAAAAGCTATATCAAAATGTGTAACTTGTTTGATATTTTTGGGAAACTTATAAGATAACAGTGAAGAATTATCAGCTCAAGGAACTGAATTTAATGGCCAACAATGTTCATTGCTGTGATCAAGCAGGTATTGTTTTGTATAAACTTGAATTATTGGAATAGACAGCGATGTTTATTTCTCTCCTTCTTTGTCCTTCATTGTTCATGATAACCTGGACTAAAAGAAGTATGCACTGTCATGTTAAGTACTCTATGACTTAAGAGTTTGACAACACTGTTCTTTTATGGCAGTATGTTGCGTGCAGTAGGATTTTCTCTAATTGAGAGATGAAAGATTCATCCACCAAACCTGCCTTAGCTTAATTTTTCAAAGTTTTCTTAAGAATTTTTATGAATTTCAAAAAGAATTTGAAAAATAGTTAGACATCTGCAAAAATATAATATTCAGAAATCAAATTTTATGTTGGACTGTGAACTAAAATTCAAAAATAATTTATTAATAAAATATAAGGGATTGTTACAAATTAGAATGAAACGGATGGAAAAAATGAATAAGCTATGATATAATCTTTCTTTCATCTCCTTCATAAATGTTGTAATAGTATTTTGCTAGAAGAAAATCATTTAGTTAAGTGTAATACGAAGCCATGCGTCGATTCGATTTCGTTCCTGAGATACGGACTCTTTGTAGTACGAAGCCGCATAATCAAAGCTATCTGATTATCATGAGAAGGAATTTAAAAATTGAACTTTAGTCAACAAGAAGGAAAAAAAAGAGCAGAATAAACAAAAGCTGAGTTTAATTTGTGTTCTGGAGGGGATATAAGAAGCTCTCTGTTTCCTTGATAATAAGATAACTCCATTAAAGCGCCTTTGAAAAATTTTAGCCTTTGTTTTAAAATTGTGTGAAAGGAAACAAACATGTATAAAAAGAAATTTATCAAGTTTCTGAATAAATTTTCTTTTTATACATGTTTGTTTCATTTCACACAATTTTAAAGCAAAGGCTAAACTTTTTTTGGAGCATCACCCCCCACTAATTTTAGCTACGTCCACAATGCAGCCGTCAAATTTAATTGAAGTTTGGTGCACTTGGCCATTAGTGTATTAAAAAAACTCGCATTGCAATTTATAAAAATTGATGTAAAAAAGTCGTCGGGTAATATATTAAACAATTGATAACCTATTTCTGAGTTTACACATTGTTGGATGATAAAATAAGAAACTTTTGATTAATTACAATAAATAAATAATTTAATTTTCATTAACAGGTCCCAGATAAGTTGGATTGATTTAAGACGGAAATGAAAATGATTTTTCTAGACCACCCTCTGAGAAAACGATGAGCAACAATAAGAATCGCATTTTAACCGTATATGTTGTGATTCCTTCCACTGTAAACGATCAACAGGTGAAAAGACAATTCCGTATCAGAAGCTCAGTTTCTCAGTTAAAAAATAAGAAACGTACACCCATTTCATACCTGATTCCCTGGATGCGAAATATCACTGAAAGTAGCGTTCCTTTGTGGTATCGAGCCATGTGGACCGCACTCGTCATCTGTATGTTCTTCTATTGTTGTTATCAGTTAATACATAATTTGAATAGATATATTAAGGAGAACAAAACTTTTCGGGATAAACTCATGGTGAATGAGACTGTGTATCTCCCTGCCATCACCATATGCTTTCACCACTTACTTGGATCCAAAGAACTTAGAAAGGAATATGAACAAGAATATAATATAACTTTATCTAATAGAATGAACTGGACAGCTCTCGTCGGATTTCGAGGCAAAAATGTGCTTGATGTTTGGAATTCATTAAAAGCTAGTGATTTTTTGGAAAATTTGTCTGTAAGTATAAATAGAACTATCGTATGTACTTCTATTACAGTAAACTATCAGATTCTTCTCAAAATTAGCATGTATGTGATTGAAAATTTACTCATTAACTTAAACCAGTGGCGTGCGATGAGGATTGTCAGAGGGGACCAGCTGTAAGGGATTGTTATGGCACTATTGCACAAATCTACACAGAAATCCCATTATAAAAATATTAAAAATGTATTAATTATATATTAAATATTATATTGAAATGTATTATTTCTAGCAAGAATGGAGATACGGAAGTTTTTTTACCACAGAACGCCGGAGCGTGTGTAAATGTTAAGTGGCGAGAGGAACATGAGTCTCGCCACTTATGTCCTGTTGGACAGACAATTGCTTGTTGCGGCTGTGGGGAGGGGGGATAGAAGTCAAATTCTACAGGAGCTGAGGGAGGGGAAACCTTAGGGAACTAGCCGAGTCCTACTAGACCATTGACCGCACGCCACTAACTTAAACAGATATTTATTAAAGTTACTACTCTCTTAGTTGTTATTGCTATGAGTGGAATTTTTATATTATTGAAATATATAATAATTGATAGTTGGTAATTAGAATATATAGTTCATGGTTAGTGGGAGATGTAGTTGTAGATTATTATCATTGTAGACCTTAGAGACCAATAGCTAATGAAATTGACTTTACTGTGAATTGAAATTCCCGATCTGCAAAATTTTGATTTCTTCCTTTTTTTGACATTCTGTTCAGTAATTGAAATTCATTCATTAAAAATAGCTCCAAATTTATAGTGAATATGAAGAACAACACACTTAAAATAATTGGATAAAAAGATGAAACATGTCATGGTTTTATCCAATTATTTTAAGTGTGTTGTTCTTCTTATGTTCACTAATTATTTTCGCACACGTTAAATTTTTAATCAGCTCCAAATTTATGTTGATATGGCATTAAATATTTTGTTTCTTCCCTGGAAAATTAATTATAAAGACTATTATCTGATATTCTAAGTCATTTTACCAATATTGTATAGAGAAGTTTCATAGTGAATTACGGCATAATTTCCATGATTTGATCAGTCCACTAATGTAAAACTTAGGTTTGTGCATTATATTTTCAATGTATTAAAGCGCTTATAAAGCATTACATCAATTTATTAGTTTAGAAGTGATTTCTAAAACAATGAGCAATATTCTATAATGATGAATTAATTCTGTGTAAAATGTTGTTTCCTTCATATCTACACGTATATTCAGATAACTTTACGAAATGGATCACTTTTTAATATCGAGTTTATCGAAAAAAAAAATTATCAAATAAAGAAATTGACACACAAAACTAAACTGGATAAAGCATATATATTTACAGTTAAAAAGAACCGGTTCTTTTTAATTGTAAATATATATGTTTTATCCAGTTTAGTTTTGTGTGTTAATTTCTTTCTTTATTTGTTTAAAATTATCTGCACACGTAAAATATTCATAACTAAATTACATTGTAGCCTACATTGCGACTACAATCATTTTCTTATTAACAATCTCAACTGTAGATCATGGTACTTATCCAAACTTATTTATTTGGACATGCACTTTTGAAGACACCGTTCTAGGGGGAAAAATAATAGACCAAATCTCTTTTCTTCAATGATGCTCAAAATTAATATAAAAAATAATACTTTATATGAAGATGTTCGCTTTTGTAATGTTGACCTCCAAACTTAAAATTAAAAACAGTGCAGTTTCCGGCAATAATAATATATAATCTGATGATCATCACAACTCCAAATATTCCTGCAAATAGGATTTAATAAACACTTCAGTGAAGGACTTTTTCATCGTTTTATTTATCTTTGATTTTCCCTCTTATTACTGATGCTGAGTTTAGAAACTCCAGTTTATCTACTGAAAGCTCAACAAACAATTGATCAACAGTTATCATATTAAAAACTCTAGTATTTTTCTATACGCTTTCTATTTTATCTACAATTAGCATCATTGTATTGTAAGGAAATTGAGTGCAAATATATTATTAAATATTTTAGCCCACGTTAAATTCGGAGGATTCTCTATTACTCACTATATGAACAACTGCCTCAGCAACACAGATAAATATTAAAAATTATTTCTCTGTAAGGTGTTAAAATTCCATCTTTATTACCGTTAGATAACTTTTCCAATGAACCATGGCCATTAAAATGATTTTTATTACTATCTAAGATAATTCAATGCAATAAATCTTTGCCTGCCCTTAGGCTAATATTACCGAAAAATAAATGCCATCAAAAGTTTAGTATAGTAGAGACCTACTAGTCCGGATATCCGGTTAATCCGGACGGGATTAAAAAAAAGAGAATTTTTGGAAAGAGAAAAAACTCCCAGAAAAAACTGTGTTGTTCATAGACAATGCACCGTGCCATTCTCTTGAAGAAGAATTGCGAAAGGGGGACATTTTTGTGAAATTTCTGCCCCCGAATGTCACTGCTTTGATTCAACCAATGGACCTACTTTTGATAATCCTTCATCAGTTCGTAGGTTAAAAACTTAGGTGTATATATGTAGTATTAAAACTAAAAGTTAGCTATAGGGAAAGAAAATACACTGATGTTTTTTAGTTTTACCTATCTAAAACTTGTGTTATGGGCATTTTCTGGCACATTCCGGTTAATCCGGACTTTCAATCATCCGGTCAGGGTCTGGCCCCATCTAGTCCGCATTAACGGGACTCTATTTCTTCTTGATAGTAATATTCCAACTACATTAAAAATTAGTGGTATCAGTCTTTTTTCCAATGCTTGTAACTAATCCGAAGAAAAATAGTTCCTTTGAGATATCTTTAATATCAGTTAAAATTGTAGGAACTTCGTGGGAAACGACAGATCGCTCTACACTTAAAGAGGAATCGCTTTCCATCAGATTGTTTTCCCTAAACTCGGAAATTCTTGCTATCTTCTCATCTATAGCGTTTTAAATATGGATATCTTACATGATAATAATTTCAAACCTTTGTCTTTTCAATCTAATTTGATGAAATCAGTTACAGAATAGTCTAAGAATCTTTTCTTACAAAAAAAAAAAAAATAAGGAAGTTCAGCATTTTAGAACACGTTCTTATTTTCATTTTTTTTATAAGAAAAGCTTTTCACATTATCCTGCAACTAATTTCATCCGATCAGTTTGAATAGACTATGTTTTGAGAAAAATATCAAATATCATATCCATATTATAAAGCTTTCCAAAAATAGAATTTTTGATAGTAGCAAACATTACATCGATTCATCTTTCACCTTCTAGACCAGGGATTCTAAGTCTTTTTAGAAACCAAAATTCAAAAATTTCAATTTCCACCATTATTAAGAAAACATTTTAAAAGATGTAATAATTTACTTTAAATTGTGAAATTTTTATGTTTTTATGTTTAGAAATTTCTTAAATCAAAAAGATCATCCGTCTGCTCTTCACGTGATAATATACCAATGGATGTAAAAATCCTGTTACTCTAGAACAGGATTTTAGAGTAACACTAGATTGGGGTTCAAATCAAGTCCAATAATAAAATATCCAAAATTATAATAAGTACGTTTTGCCAGAAAGGAACCACATTAAAGTTCTCTCCCTTAATTAAATCAGCACAGCAATTGAAGTCCTGAAATAATTTTTAGTTTTCTCTAAAAACGATGAGATTACAAAGAATGGTTTCTGAATTTCCATTAGTAAGTAAAATATGAGTATCAGCGCTACTATTATAAGCATTATTGAGATGTTTCAAAAGATTCTTTTGAAGATTCAAGATCTCCAATATTAAAATTAGATTGGTAACAGAAATGAAAAGAAAGTCACAACAAAGTGAATAACTAGATGGAGGAAGCAGCAACCATTCTCAGTATAGATATTTGCGCTTAATTCACTTCACTTTTTACTTCATTTCTTTTCTTTGCACCTAATCGTTTCTACCACATCGCGCTTTTTAGCCTAAGTGCAATTCACAACATATTTTATATATCCCTCGTTAGTCGAAGTGTATTCATTAATTTTAATTAATTTTAGTTTCCATTGGCAAAGTTGGTAAATCCAGGAAAACCAGAAATAAAGAGACATTCGATGGCCACATACCTTGGAATCTGTGAAACTATAGATCTTTCTGGTAAGTAAGAAAGTTTTTATTGTTTCAAAAGTTAGTGAAATCTGTGCGTCTATTGACAATTGCACAAAACTTCCATTAACATTAACAAATGCTAATGGTGAAAAGTTCCTGGCGTTTCTTGAATTATTTTTGTGATTTTACAATACCAAAAAAATTGTTTAAATCATGATTCATGATGTATAATTTATATTTGTTACTATTTCAATCTTTATGAAATTTTGTATTTTTATGTTAGATTAATGGTTTTGATAATTGGAGCAAAATTTCTTTTATTCTTCTTCTAAAAGAAGTGGTCGTCAAAATTGGAACAGTTTTCTTTGAGAAATTTCGAATCTCTTCTCCGTCTGTAGACCTGTCTCTCAAAAATTCAAGTTAAATCTTGAATGGAACAATTACAAAAATTTAAGACTTCACTGCTATTCAACATTTACGTGGTCATATAAATGACACAATATAGCACTAAAAAATTAAAAATTTATTTGAAATAAAAAGTGCTGACACTTAATTTTTAATCACCGTTATAGTCATCAAAGGAGAGGAATTAATGAATTACATCATTAAATAAGTAAAATAAAGAGGCAATTCAAAAAATTTTATTACCGATAAACTCTGGTCTTTATTCTATATTTAGGCTTATTTTTACTGCCTCTCTTTTCATATCTATTTCACAAATTCATTTTAATTAATTTCAGGATAATCATCAGAGTTTCCTTATTTTTGCTGTGAAAATATATTAAAATCATAGATTCAGTTATATAATAGGTTTTGAGTTTGAGATGGAAGATAGAAAAACGGATAAGCTTAAATACACTTATTTCTTTAAAAAAATTTCGAATAGTGCTAGATTTTTAAAGTTCTCGAATGGCGCCAACACAAAAATCTAAATAAAAATTAAGTTAAAAGTTTAAAAAAACATAAATATTTACAAATAAAACAAACTAGTTTCCGCCCCGTTAACGGGTCATCATCAGTGAATAGTGCTAGATTATTTTTTTTGTAAAAAATTTATTTTATATGTGGATATCAACAGGTGGGTTAATGGTGTATGTATTTGCCTGCGAACTGAAGAAAACAGATTTAATTCAAGGCGGGGATCAGATAGATTATTTCTACTACAGATATTTAGGTTCGTTGATTAAAGAAAGAAGTTCAGTTTTGTAAAGAAAACTTTGTAATGATCACCCAGTCCGAGCCATGGAAATGTGAAGTTATTCTTTCTGTGCTCCTATTCTCCTCAGATGTTCTCCGACGGAAAAAATGCCAATATACATTATTTGGAACTTGTAGAACCAATTTAAATTTAAACATCTCCAATAGAGAGTTATCAATAAACTTAAAAAATTGGATTGTTGATAAAATGAAAAAAAAAAAGTTTCTTTTGCGAAATTTGTGTTATTTATTTATTTCCGTCAATCGTATTGCTGCAATTTAATGATTTATTTTAATTTCGTGATAATTTGTCTCTTCGAATTTCCAGGATATGTTTTTAAAACAATAAATGGTAATACAAACATTACTTTTTCAGAGATTCAGATTATATACGAGTTCGATGCATCAACTTTTTTTGAAATTCAGACGACATCCTTCCGTGAACTAGAAGATGATGCAACTAGTTTCAGGGTAAGTTGAACATTCTAATTAAAAAAAAAGAAAACATCGAAAAAAAGAAAGAAGTTATGGAAAAACAATATATTACATTAATTGTGGAAAGATTATAGTGTATTGTAAAGATTGGATGATAATATAACGTACTTTAAAAAGAAGATTTTTTTTATTAATTATACTTGTGATTAATCTTTGCAGTAAATTATAAGCTTTCTTTTCTTTCTTTCTTTCCTTGGAATTTAAATAAATGGAATATTCCGTTGTAAAAATCTCTCATGCTAAAAATTTGAACGAAATAAGTTTCCCAACTTTTCTGCAAGCAGTGATCCCGGTTTTCATTTTACCAAATACTACGTAAGGATCTAGATAGTGCACTTATGTTATAGACAATGTTCTGTTGCTGTAGACTTGATTGACTGATGCCTTAAGAGCATGATATCAATCGGGGAATATTCGGGTACCGTAACCAGTCGAAAGATAAAGAAGATATGCTCAGAAGGTGCGAAAGGATAAAGATCCCACTCTCGCTTCCTAAAGCGGACAAAACAAAAGAAACTACAACCAAATATATACCATAATACAAAAAGTGAGAAATCCCCTTCCTGCGACCGCTAGGCTCAAAAGAAATTTGAAAAAAACATACAGGAAAGCATTTAACAAACCAGTTTAAATAAAAAAAAAATAACATGCCTAATAATACGTAAAATGATAACCAAGGAAGGCGCAAAAGGAAGGCATGCGTGAAAGAGTCCTAAACAGGACGAAACTGCCGTCCCAGACTCATGTCAGTTTTAGCTCGGGTGCGAAATCTTTGTGATTTCTTTTGTATCTTTCTTCGTTATCATTTCCCATATTTTTAAGCACGTTAAATTCTTATTTACAAACAATTATTGTTCATTGAAAAAAAAATAATCGTCTACAATGTAAAAGTTAAATAATAAATTTAATGTGCTGTGAATTTTAACCAATAACGAAATCAGAAAACGAGGGCAGCACAAGAATAAATCAAATTGCCTTATAGATTCAATCATCGGAGGGAATAAGTCCCATGCAGGACGAAACGGCCGCTTCCGATTTTCTCCGATAAGTGAATCTGAAAGGCAATTTTATTTATTCTTGTGCTGCCTTTGTTTTCTGAATTTGTTATCAATGTAAAAGTTTGTTTTCCTTGGTTGAAACAATCTCTTGTGGTTCTAATTTTGAAAATATGAAAAACTTCAGATTTTTTCCTGTACTTTCAAAGAAGAATAGATCATCCTGTTATTCAGTGGAGTTTAATAGTTCCCAAATCCCTGATATACAAGAAATGTTTTCAACTTGATTTCTTTGTTCGCTATCAAGAGAATAAGTTTCTTTAGAATTAGTAATGGAAAAACAATATACAATAAAACCCCGGTTAACCGAACTAAATGGGGGGGGGGGGGAAGTCGTTTCGGATACCAATTTTTTCGGTTAAGCCATGAACATCTCATACAGGTACTGTATTTTGTATTGTAATTACAGTACGTATTTTTGAAAGGTTTTGAAGGTCAAACAAATTAAAAATAAGTGTAATTTTAACTTTAATAAAGAACAAAAGTGTAGCATTAAAGTTATTGAAGTTAAAATTATAGTTAAAATTACACTTTTAGGATTACAGACGGCTACATCAATATACAGTATTCTGTACTTAATAGTTTTTAGTTTATGAATTACTCATCTAAAGGCGTTTCGGATAACCCGGGTTTCGGTTGACCCGAGTTCGGTTAATCGGCGTTTTACTGTATTACATTAAATGAGCAAAGATGATAGTGTATCATGCAGTTTGGATGATAATATAACGTACTTTAAAAATATTTTTTTTATCAAATAAAGTTGTGATTAATCTTTGCAGTAAAATATAAGCTTTCTTATCTGCCTTTCTTTCAATAATTGAAGCTTTCTGGTTTTTTTTTTTACTTTTTTTCCTAGGTTACTGTTCATTCTCCGCTGGAAAGCGGTCGCCATCAGGTGGTCAGGGAAGGAACTGAAGTACATACGGGTTCACAAGTTAACCTTATCGTAAATTATCAAAAAGTAAGTCATATTTATCATTTGCTCAACAAGCGATTTTTGTTTTTGTTTTAGCAAGCAATGTTGAAATATAGAAGAAGACGTGTAAAAACGTGTATAAGAAGAAAACTTTTGATGAAGTTCTGTATGTTGTTACCTTGAAGAACTTAATTTTAAGAACGAATTTCTGTTTAACATTAATAAACTGCGTCGTTTTCTTCTTTTGAAAGATTCTTTTCTTATCAGTGATTACCCTTTTCTTATTAGAGCTGAATATTTATCTTTTGTAAAATTGGGTATACTTGAGTAATTTCAATTATAAAAATTAAAAATGCACAAGACTAAAAGATTTTCACCTTGAGCTAACACGGACGGGAAACTGGGACGGTAATTACTGCTCATTAGACGTCTGCGGCCAGATGTACCCTATGATAAGCCTAGAGTGCGTGCAGCAGTTAAGAATCCCATCTCCGCAACCTAAAATGGTACCTCAACCAAAAAAAAACCACAAGAATAAAAATTAAGCAATAAATAAATTGCTGCTTTTTGGTTGAGATACCATATGTGATTGAGGAGATGGGATCCTTAATCGTTTCGCGGACTCTCAGGTTATCATGGAAGATAAAACGCCTAAAAAGGTAGAAACGGAATGTGAATTTTTGATTTTTGTTTTGTAAGTTAATACTTTGCCCATTAAACTTTAATTCTATTGAATTTCAGTTATAAATAAGGAATTAATATCAATCTCCATTCTAATAAAGCAAAAAGAACCAAAAGAAGAAAGGTATGAAAATGATAATGGAAAAAAAAAACCGAAAAGAAATTTAGAAAAAAAAAATATGGCAGTTAACAAATAAAGAACACATTACTCAGAACAGACAATTGATGTGTAGACATTTTAAATATTTTTTTTAACTGATTTATTTCTTTCAATTCAACATTGCAATTTCAGAGGAATATTTAATTGTGCTGTACATCTCAAAAACATTCTAAATTACATAATAATGTAAGTATGGAATTCATTAGAATTTTAAACAATTTTTTTTTCTTCTGCAAGTATATTAATAAGTAAATATCAGTTTATAAAATACCGGTACATTTTTTCTCAATAACTAAATTTTACATAATTATAAATCAATTATCTTATTGACATTTCTAGTGATTTTTGTATTGCTTTAACCAAGTAGCTGTGTAGGCGAGGGAGATGACAATGTAAGCGAGCAAATAAAGGGTATCTTTTTGTCATTGCAATATTCGTCTTTTTGTAAATTTTTAACTGCGATTCGTATGTTGATAAGATTTAAAGAACTGAAACTTCAAAATACAGTACTGCAGTAGTGAAGTAGTAGATGTTGAATAACTGGATGTTGGTATTGGGTTGGCTAAAAAGTTCGATTTTTTTTTTTACATAAGTTGGCTCTTGTAGCGCTTTAACGTCATTCGACACCATTTTGTTAGATTGTATTGCAACAGCTGTCATAACAGCATGCATTTAAAACAAAAACTGATGAATTTTGTGTCGCCAATTTAATATTGAAGATGGACGCACCAAGAACTATTGACCAAGCAAAAATTGTTATAGCTTGACTGGGATTCATCCGCCGTATTCACCAGACATTCCACCTCAGGATTTCATTTATTTCGGTCGTTACGTAATCCTCCTAATGGAAAAAATTCAATTCCTTGGAAGTCACCAAAGGCACCTGGAACATTATTTTACCCAAAACGACAAAAAGGTTTGAGAAGATGGAATTATGACGTTACCTGAAAGATGGCAGAAGGTAGTGGAACAAACGGTTGATGACGTTGTTTAATAAAAGTAGTGGTGAAAATGAAAAATGTGTCTTTTATTTTTACTTATAAACCGAACGAACTTTTTCACCAACCCAATATTATGGTATCATTTTTGTGCAGTTATTACTTCTGAATTGTCAATTTATAAATTAATTTCATCGAATGCTCATCATATTCTTTTTTTAGACATGTATTGTATAAATAAACTTTCTTCTAGGTTACATTTTTGAACACTAAAACTTCTCCCTGTTTCGATACTAAAACTTATGAGCAGTGTGTAGATGACTGCTTTGATAAATATCTTACAGAGGATCTTTCTTGCAGGTAAATCCGAGATTAATTGGTAGATTCATTCATATCGATTATAGAAAATTTTGATTAAAAAGAAATTAGATTGTTTTGTAATTATTTAAATAAATAAATTTAAAATAAACCGTTATCAAATCATTGTTTTCGACAAGAGAATTCGAAATCAGAAATACAACTGAAGTTCCCATAAAAATACGTCTTTTTAGGTAATATGTATTTGTAATCTTAGAATCATAATAAATTCGGATAAGTGAACGTTATTATTGTCCTCCAAATGAGAGATGGCTGCAGTGTTTTTGTGAGATCTGCGCTTGTATCATCGATTAGTCTGGCCAGGCACTTCCGTCTGATTTTATGACAGGACGCCGCCATTACGGTAATCGCTTGTTACTTTGCAAAAAGAGCATTGTATTTATAAATAATTTATATTTATTTATTTATATAAATACTTATTGTTATCAACTGGTATTGAAATAAAGCTAAATAGTCGAGAGAAGTTTTAATTTGGCGTTATCAACATGTCTTTCTCAGTGAAAACAGACCCCGTCGTCCATTTTGACAGGAAAACATAATTGATCAGCTACCGGAAGGGCTGCGCAGTTCAAACTTCCGCCGGCCACCTTTCAATTGGAGGACAATAATTAGCATTTATGTTTAAGCCAAAACTTGCGGCAAAATTATACATATGAAAATGTAAATGTATCTCTCAAAAATATTTTCAGTTTATTGTCCATTAATTAATTATAATTATTACTTCAATACTAATTACAATATTAGCAATATTTATTTCATTTTGGATTTTGCCAATTCCAAAGATTAATTTCAAACATTAAGTTGATATGAAGATTTTGTACATTATTTCTATGAGAACTAGCAATTTCAACATATAAATATTGAACTGATTTCATTTGATGTAAACACAATAAGTCTTCGACCTTATTAGTGCTTTGTTGTGAGGCACTGAGATCCCTATTTAATTAGCCATTGTGAATTGAAATTTCTGTGAAATCATCAAATCTGTAGGTCTCCATCAAAAATCATTCCATAAAAGAAAAACAATACAAATATAAGGGTTCGTCAATCCGGAAAAACAAATATAGCTGAAGTAATACGACACAGTATATATAAACATTGTCGAATGCAATGAATCAGTTTTCAATGCATTCGATAATGTTTTGTTTTCAATCTTTTATTTTGGTAGACTACGATTAAGGAACAAACAAAATTGTTTTTATTGGGAAATCTTACTTTAGTTTAAAAATTGTTATTAACTTCTGTACTGCAGAGTATAAATTCAGGAAGAGAGAGAGAGGAGAATAGTTGTAGATCTGTAATTTATGTATATTGCTGTCTGCTATTAAGAAATGGATTAAAACTATAAAGCATAGCATTGTTAATTGATGAAGAATACTGGCAAGAGATTATACGGTACATGATTTACCCAAAGAAGTTAATTTTTGTCATCGTAACCATTTAGTAACCAACTTGAAGATTATACTAATGCTAGGTGTCCAGACTTTTTAGTCTTCTGATTACTAATCAAGAGACTAATATTCCCTTTTTGTCTGTCCGTCTGTGACAGGACAAGTATCATTAAAATCTCATTAGCAACAATCACAACAATCGCGACAATTGCACCTTTTACATGCACAACAATCACATTGATAATGCAGCTCTACAACAATCACAATAATCGCGACAATTGCGCCTTTTACATGCACAACAATCACATTGATAATGCAGCTCTACAACAATCAATCATATTGATAATGCAGCTCTACAACAATCACAATAATCGCGACAATTGCGCCTTTTACATGCACAACAATCACATTGATAATGCAACTCTACAACAATTACAATAATCGCGACCATTGCGCCTTTTACATGCACAACAATCGTATTGATAATGCAGCTCTACAACAATCGCAACAATCGCGACAATTGCGCCTTTTACATGCACAACAATCACATTGATAATGCAGCT
>JAFIDM010001028.1:1785602-1801824 GCA_023159025.1 Thereuonema tuberculata
ATTTTAACAATAGAAATAAAAAGTTACTAAAACTTCATCGTCACGAATAAACTTTAAAAAAAATCAATTAATACTTTAAAAAAAATTCGTAATCAAAAAAGAACTTTAGATTCTTTAAGAAATGGTTCAATATGACAAAAATCAATTGTTTCCCTTATTGATTACATTTTCAGGCTAATCTTTGCTTATCATCTTTCATTTTATTGACAATAAAATTACTCAAAATTCCTGCATGGCTTTCAGTGACAATTGTAATTTATTTTTTTAATTAATAATAAATGTTTTAATAAAATAAAAATTGCAAAAACAGTTTTCATATTAAATATTGATAGAATATGGATTCGTATTTCTACTTAATCTTTTGTAAAAATAGATTTTAAAGTATCTAAAAATTTTCTTCTAATTAATAAAATTCAAATATTTCTATTCAAATTATTTTTCAATTTAAAGGCTTATAAATTCTTCCAAATAAATTACTCAGACCATGAGCGAATTGATTTATTATTTTATGACTTACGAATTGCTGCAGCTTATTGTACTACAGTAACAATTACTAAACCGTTTTTGTCCTCTATAAAAATTCTGAGTCGATGTCCTTGGCATTACTTACCTATATTAACAGGAAATTGACAAAACAGACTTTCAATGGGCTTAGTATGATAATAGCACATTAGAAGTATTCGCATTTGTAAAAGGATTTCGATATACCATAAATCACGAGTTATATTTACGAAAATAACGACTCATCTAATGGATCAATATCGTAACTATCGTTAACATGAAAAAAACATCAAAACAGCATTTCCATTCACGCCTGAAGTCGAGTCGCTAGAAGAGCATAAACAACTATTAAAAAATACCCCACTAGCTAATTATGTGTTTTCTATGGAAGACTTTGAGCAGTGCATTCTTATTTGTATTACATCGCTGCAATAATAGTAAGTTTAAAATATTAAGCAATATCCATTTTAAAAAATATTTTTAAAACTATCTTATCGTTGTCATATATTAAATGAAATTCATCTACTTACTTCCGTAATACATTTCCTAATGACTGAATTAAATCGTTATCAAAGGAGAATGTATTTCTCTTGCTTCTTTATTTTTTTTCTTTATTATAAAATAGTTCCATTAGGTGTATTTCACACAAAATACTCGTCTGTTATAGGTGCTGGTGTTTTAATGTACGACGTAAAGAAAAGTTAAAAAAAGTTTCTAATTGTATTATTAACTAGATCATAAATTAATTTTTTAATAATATATTATGATAATGTATTAATATGTTTAATGCTTATTATAATTCTCCCACTTAATTTGACTAAATAATTTATAGTAAATATAATAATCTAATCTAAACATCAAATTATTTTTTTGGCTTAATAATTTCAAAAACATTTAACCAATTATATCTAGTAGAAATATCAAAATTATAATTTTTTTTTATTTCTAATTTGCTTAAGTTATTAAATTTTTCTTCAATTTTTAATATTTTATATTTATATCTAATTTTTAATTTTTGTTCTGTAGTTTTGTTTTTATAATAAATTTAAATATTATTAAAGATATTAAAAATCCTTTTGTTAATATTATCATTTTGATATTTGTTTAAAAATATCCAGCAAGTTAAGGCATAATCCAAAATAGAACCAACAAATGATTTAATGATTATGAGCTTCTGTTTAAAAAGGTAAAGATGCTTTAAATGATAAAACGTAAGTATACGCATAAAGTTTTTAATAACGTAGTTATCATAATTAAAATTGAGATTTCACATTATTAATATCCTTTCGTTAATTTAAGGAAATAATTATTGATAAGGAAATCAGTTGAAACGTGAGCCAGAAATTTTATTGAAATTTTTTTGTCGAAAATGGCAGCAAAAATTTGTCGTAATTTCTATATGTTCTTCAATTCATTAGAAGAAATTACGACATAAAGAAAAGTTAAAAAAAAATTCTTATTGTATTATTATCTATATCATAAATTAATTGATTTTTTAATATGTTTATTGCTTATTATAATTTTATTGAATTCATTCAAGTTATCGTTAATTGAAGTTATCATTAAAGGGCAATTTCTTTGCCATGGATTAAAAATTATCATTATTTTTAATTGAAGTTAATGCATATTTACTTGAAACACTTTTAGTACAAAATTCAGGTGATACATCTGAACCTGGGTTCGAAACCCAGCACCCGTATGGATGTGAGTTTCTTCTGTTGTGTTTCGTTTGTTTCTAGGATGTAATGTGAACCTCCTGTGGTGTATCAGGAGCAATGCTTCTTCGGCAAAATAATTCACTGTTTCTGCCGCTTGCTGAGGCCTAAACTTGAACTGCTTGACAACGCAGTAAATCCGTATATTTTACTGTAAATCCGTATTTTTCTGTATTTTCTGATAATCCGACCTTTTTTTGCGTTCCGATCATACCTCCAGTCCCAAAGGTGACGGATTAGAGGTGTTCTACTGTATATATAATCACTGTCGAGCTTTCTTTGATTTCTTACTTTTTTTCTCTATATATAAAATAATATGTAATAATTAATCTTCTAAGGACAGATTTAAAACCCTAATCTCGTAGTCTTACGAGAATAACAATAACAATTACAATAAATTTACGATTTCGAATTTTAAAAGAGATAAAATTAACAGTAAATTTAATATAACTTCTTATTTCCGTTCAAAAATTTACCGTAAACTGGTAAATAATGTGAGTAAATTAATAATGTAATTCTTAATGTAGGAAATAATGCTGAGGAGTTTATAAGGTGTATATTTGTTTACTACACTAATGGCGACGAAATTTTGAACTCCGTCTTGCCCTTTCCCCCAAAATTCTTATCTATTCACTTCA
This sequence comes from Thereuonema tuberculata, assembly GCA_023159025.1. NCBI lineage: Eukaryota > Metazoa > Arthropoda > Chilopoda > Scutigeromorpha > Scutigeridae > Thereuonema > Thereuonema tuberculata. The sequence continues at coordinate 1,788,457 of JAFIDM010001028.1, forward strand.
TTCTTATTTATTTAAAATTGAAGTTCGACAATTTTGTACTTTAACCTCCATTTTAAAGAAAAACTTTTTAAAATTGAAATTTTTAGTTAAAATTTTTGAATTAAAATTTGAAAACTCCATTATGGGTCATTCTCAAATTAAGTGCCAACTCGGTGTCCCGCCCATATGATTAAACATAAAACGAACACAAAGTATTTTAGGTGTGATTCGTTTCGGGCCAAGAGAAATACAATAAATTTTAAAATAGAATATCCCATAACATATTTGTGAAATAAATGCATTTGTCTATAAATTTCAATAAAGACAAAGGTTGTGTAGTCAAATGGCATGTCCCTCGCCACATTGTGGGCTTTCTGAACTAGCCAAAACGCGTTATTTAAAATGACAATTAAAACAAATATTCACCATAAGGAGTATCGATGTGCACTTTTTCAAATAAATTTAATTTAAATAAATCCCTTTATTATGAATTTGGAAATGAATCTTTTTAAATCGTCCCGTAGATTTTCTCATTTGCGTTACTTTTAAACTTTAGGCCTGAAATTCAAATTTTACCGCGCGAATTAAAATAGATGTCACTACTACTATTTCGCTGGTCTTTGTCGTGTCTGCTGCCATGTTAACAATGGCGGCTACGATCAGCTGAACGCCTCCTGAAACTGATTATTTCGCAAGTAAGGTAAGAAAAGTTAGATATTCTATACTTTGTTACGCTATTTTTAGATGAATTACTTTGCACATGAACAAATTGGTTGTTGTCACAGTAGCGTCGGCAATTATCGACCTCATAGAGAAAAAGACTGCCGCAAATAGCAACCTAAACTAACTGCAACAGACCGAAAGGCGGGAAAACTCAACTGTGTTACTTATCATCTGCGTTACCAAGCTGAAGTAACGCAAATAAAAATAGAGTAAAACCAATGAGGAATTAACAACAAACCGTGACAATAATAGTTATTATTTTTTATTTTCCAGCAGAAAACACAATGGCTCCGAAAAAAACAAAGAATGTCAAACACAGAAAAGCAAAAGGGAGTGGCTGATGGAGTGGGGGCTGTAATAAAATAATTAGCGAAGTGAAATTCGGCAAGGACATTCTGGACGCAATGTGTCTTTTCGACACTCTCAAAGGAAAAACTAACGTCCAACTATTTTATGTCTCAGAAGCAGACATCAAACAAGCCAGGGACAAAATCGCAGGAGATCTTGTCCCTATCAAAGGAATCTCCGCTATTCACCAACTTGACAATTTAACAAGTGGCAAATTAAAGTACCGGGAGTTGTCATGTTTTTGTAACAAAAACACATTGAGTGATCACTGTTCTTCTATTTTTGCAATGAAATCAGCAAACCATCTTTTGGATGACCATGCACCGAAGAAACGCTTTAGCGCTAGCAATGTGTACACAACTACTGATGACAAAACTGAGCTCAGTTCTTCTCAACCAGAACATGAAGAAAACCCCTCAGAGACTGAATCCCAGGAGGAGTGCTTTGAAGAACCTGAGATCAAAATGACGAATTTGAACCTGGGTTGTTTGTGCTCACAAAATTTGAGGGAGGGGGGCGGAAAAAGGTCTGGTACCGATATGTGTGCGTCATTGAAGCTGTAGATGGTGAAGACGAAGTGCAACTCATTGGACTAAAGAGAGTGGATGACAGTAATAAAAGATTTGTAGTCGATGAGTCCGATAGGTCATCAGAACCATTTGGAAATATTTTAAAAATTCTACATACACCAAAAGTTAAAAACTTTAACAGAAAAACTATTTACCGTATTTCCATGAAAAATCGATAAATTAAATGAAAAAAAAAATTGTATTTTCTTATTATTTTTCTTATTAAAATATGTTTACTGCCCTTAAAACCTCATTTGTGTTACTCATTCTCATTAGTGTTACCCATTCTCATTAGTGTTACATAAGTCAGACTTAAAATATCTCACTTAGTATACATAATATGTTTATTAATTTATAACCACGTATCAGCAGACATAGAAGTAGACTAACTCTAAAGCCTGGTTAGGATTCAAATCATTTGGACAACAACTTAGAAAGAAAATTAGTTGATAACCTTCTGAGTTGGTAACACAGTTGATAAAAAACGTGAAATACTGTAAAATTGGTAAATAATATCGAAAAGGTTCTTGGCCTGACAGGTTCAGTCACGCCTAGGACAGCTTTTCACGAATTGAAAATACCATAACAGTTGCAGGGGAAGGGGTGATTTAGTCTTAAGAGCAGATAACGCAGTTGAGATTTTCAGACATTTTTAAATCTAATTCGAGGCATAAATCATGCAAAACTCATGTTACAACATCCTTTTATTGAGAAAGGAGAGTTGAAATGCGGTTTTTGTTGGTCATGTGTTTTTGATGTAAATTTGAAAATATTTTTTAAACTCTTGCCAGCTTCATGATATTAGCACTTAATTTGAGAATGACCCTTATGTCAGATTTTAAAATATGATTAACTTCTATATTACAGTGAAATTCAAGTTTTATTTCTATAAATTCGTAATTGGTAAGTTTCTAGAATAGATTTTAACGACAGTACCTATATTCGACAGTACCTACATTTACGTATATTCGATTTTACAATTTTTTGTAAAATAGAATATAGGTAAATAATAAGTTTCAATTTATTTTATAATCCGCATCTCACCTAGCAATAAATCATTTATCCGAACTAATTCAAAGGTCACATTTAGAATAAAAAACCAAATAACTAAACGCTTAATTAGATTTTTTCTATTACTTAATTAGATTATTCATACAATTAACTTTAATTATATCATAAAACGGATACAATGGCTTATAAAACGAATTAATAATTGAAATTGGCATATCTGAACTTCATTGCCTAACTTTTAATGTTTATGATATGAATTTTCATAACTTTTAAGTATTTTCAAATAGAAAAAGTAATTGTAAGTTTGATTGTAAATCTAGATGCCTTGCTTCAAAAAACTCCCTTCAGCTATTCAAAAGGTTGTTTTTATTTACAATGACGCTTGCCTCCGTCTCACAACTTCATAAACATACTATTACATACACATTCTCACATCTTCATAAACATTCTATTGCATACACATTGTCACATCTTCGTAAACATACTATTACATACTGTTCGGTTTTGTTTACGAGAGCCTTCAACGCTTTTGCGCATGCGTAAGGTCTCCTTCGATTTCATGAAAAAAAAGTGAGAAGAAATTAAGAGGGTATATTTACTTTTTATCAGTGTTAGTTTACTAGTAGCTGCGTTCTATTTGGGCTTTTTGGGAAAGAATTATGGAAAGAATAAATACTACTACAAAAATAACAGGTACAAAAAGAAAAACAGGTCTTAGGAAAGTGCCCATCTCAGATATCACCCCTTTGGGGAGTAGAATCGACTGTGAGTCGTGGTTCTCGCTTTTGAATACGAACAGTACGCATTCTCACATCTTCATAAACATACTATTGCATCATAATAACTTTCATATATCTTCAAAATATATATATATAAAATAACGAAAAAACACATTCTTCATTTCTTTAACAATCTATATTTCATCCTAATTAAAGGACTTGATCAGGATTAAAAGAAAATACAAATAAAAAAGAAAGAGAAAATCCTTCTCTTTCTCTTAAAATCATAATCGAAATGTAACAAAGAAAATTTCAATAACCATAACTTATTACATTAAATAATTAACATAATATATTACATTCAATAAATAGCAACAAACATTATATTTCAAATAAAATAACAATTTTACATTTACAATAAATCAATTGTATGGATATGTGATTATTTTACAACTAAAAAATCTTTAACTCTCTTATTCTTCATAAACATACTATTGCATACACATTCTCACATCTTCATAAACATATTATTACATATACATTCTTACCAAATACAATGAAATAACACCGTTACTTTTAATTGAAGATCTTCTTCTCACTAAAAACTTAGCTCCAATTCTCTTCCAAAAATAATGTAAAACAAAACAATTAATAATACTTGAAAGAGTATTTTTAATTTTCATTTGAAATAAGAAAAGTGCTTAAATTTCCTCTAAATTATAAGAAAGATTTAGGTAAATTGAAATTCTAATTTTATTGGTTGAATAATTTCAGGCGTCAGACGTTATTTTCATGATGATAATCAGAATAGCTCCAATGAGATCATAATTGATTAAAACAACTTGAAGGTAAGGACATGTTTTTCATATTAATGACAGCTCATGATCAATCATTATACATAGTTGAGAATATATATATAATATATTAAGCCATATGTAATAGAGTTGTTCTTTCTATTATTTGTTTTAATTATAGCTTTGCTTTTGTTTTTTTTTAATATTTTTGTCATTTACTATATCTAATGAAAGTTTTTTAATAATTTTTAAATAATAATTTGATTTTCTTAAGAGAAAATTTATTAAAAGATATTTTTACATACCAATAATTATAGTTTTGTAATTTTCAGATTTTAAGTTTTTTGATTTAGTCTTTTATAATTATTTTCTATAATTAATTTTAATTTGGTACTAAATTTATATTTAATTCCTTTGAATATTTTTCAGTAATATAATACATTAAAAATAAGTAAATTATATTAAGAATATTCTTGTTGATTATTTAAAAGAAAGCATATTTTAATAATCTAATTCGGCATAATTATATAAAATTTGTTATAAAGCTTAAGTTCGATTTAGGTTTTATAATTTTTCTTTAAGCTATACTTTGCTTTTTTTTTTTAAATATCCTTGTTTGTGAATAGATAGACAATAATAATTTCAAAATTTCGGGTATCATGAAAAATACAAACTTAATGAATACAATGTAGAATTTTTTTCCTATTATTTTCTTCTTTTGATTCAATAATTTTAATATAAAATTTTTTAATATTATATAAGAATTTGCATACAAATTATTTTTTTAAAAAAAATTTGTATGCAAATTCTTATAGTGTACTAAATTTTTCAGATTCTGCATAAATAAGTTCTAAATACTTTAGTATTATCTGCTGATGTTGTTATTTAATAAAATCCCTGTAAGGAAAGTTGTTAGATTAGTTCTTTTTAATGACAAATGTATTTTTACATAATTAAAACTGCAACAAAAAAAAAGCATACTAACAATGATAACTTTGACTGTAATTCATAGAATATGATAACTAATGTTTGTTTTTCAAAGCTCTGTTTTTTTTTTTTTTTTTTTTTTTTTTTATTAATATGCAACTGGCTTTTTTCGCTGTTTGAATAATATAATTTTTATCAATTGAAATAATTTATTCATAAAGTTTGAATTGTTGTTTTCAAGTGAGAAGCAAAATGACCCAAAAAAATACATGGTAATAAATGTAATAAAGAAACATAGATCAAATATACACCTTTTTTTTTTTAAAGATTTAGTTTATGAACCTTTTTTTTTTTTATTGTAATACACGATCTATTCAACAAAACGTTTACGAAATTTTTAAAATTTATCAAATCTTTATAAATTCTTAATAGATAAAATAAATGCCGAAATACTGAAGTAATATAAAAAGGTTTAACAGACGAAAAATAATACAAATGGTTTCTTTATAAATTCTTTTATAAATGCTAAAATTTCTAGAAATTGCAATTTTCCAATTTTAACACATAAATAATAGTAAATTATAAGCAAATTCAGTGATTAATATTCTTTAACTACATGTTTTTTGCTTTGTTTCTTTGAAGTAGATGCTGAACCTATTCGAAGAAAATCTAAAACCATCTAACAACGCAACATCTTCAAAATGCAAATGATACACAAACCTCAGAATCGGGTTCTTACTATTTACTTTGAAATCTCCGCCACATCTGGGCAGCAAGGAAAAGCGCCGCTTCGGATTCGAAACCTTATTCCTGTACCTGAACATCCAGTTCATAGAAAAGAGGAAAAGCCGCTTTCCAATACAATACCATGGATGCGAAACATTTCTGAGTGTCACCTCCCGTTCTGGTACCGAGTGATTTGGGCAGTGTTATTCATTTCCATGTTCTTGTTTTGTTGTTACCAATTAATACGAAATTTGGACAGGTATCTTACAAGGACTAAAACTTTCCGATCAAAAATTATGGTAAATGAAACCGTTCACTTTCCTACTCTTACCTTATGTTTCCACAACGCAATTGGCTCCAAAGAATTAAGAAGTGAATACGAAAAAGAACACAAGGTAGTATTGTGGGACAAAACCAAATGGATTCCTTTAGTTGGATTTCGTGGCAAAAATGTTTTGGAAATATGGGACGGATTGAAATCCAGAGATTTCATAGAAAACCTGTCTGTAAGTTTTACTTCATTTTTTTAAATAAAAAAAAATATTACTTTTGTAATTAAAAAATATAAATAATAATATTTAATAAATTTCGCACTATATTTGAGAAACAAGATTATAAACTTTGGTTTTTTAATAAATAACATCTTTTGGCAATCGAAGTTGATCTCAATTGGTTTTTCAATTTCGTTTTGATAAAATCTTGATTATTGATGAAATCGGAAATTTACGTGCGTCTTTCCTTATTTGATTTTGTAATTTTAATTGTCATTTAATCATTTTATAAATTACTTTAGATAAATAAAATCATCTTATAATAGTTGACGAAAGAAGAAAAATAACGCTTGATATGCTGCTTAATTTAGTATAGTTTATATATGTATCTGTTTGTATTTCTTTCCCAAATTGAGCTTTCTGTACCATTGAATTATATGTTGACTTTGACTTTTGTCAAGTTTCTGTTCGTCGTGACTTTTTGACTATCTTCAATCCATGATTGTCTACTTTTCCTCCTCCTTTTTTCTTTTCTGGAGGTGATCGTTTGAAAGCCTGCTTCGGTAATTAATCATTACTCAGTTTCATTACATTCCCACACCAAACCAATTCCCTTTTTTCTGTATCATTCATTATTGTTTCATTAACTTTCAAAATTTTTATCATATTTTTATTTTTTCTCTGTTACTTGATCTTTTGATCGTTTCATTTTTATTGCAGAGATCCGTTTCCTATCCACTTCAGTTATCATCTTTGCCTCATATAATACAATGCTGTTAAAAATTATATATTTCATTTTTCTGTTCTTTAAAATTTCAGTTTTCAATCAAATAATGCTAATCTTTTTATAGATTTCCATCCATAAGTTATCTTTCTCTTATATCTATTGATTTTATACCTTTCTTATTTATACATCTCCTGAATAACAGTGGTTATCACATTCTTCTCTTTTTTCATTATAATCTTAATCAAATTTAATATCAGTTTCTCCAATACATAATACTTTGCCTTATTCACATTAATGGTTAAGCTCCATTTTTTTATATTCTTCTTGTATTTTCCGAGTCATGTACTGTAGTACTGTACTCATCTTTATTTTGGACAATAAGAACTTGGTTATTTCCAAATTGTATAAATTGTGTAATTGTATACAATGGTAAGTATTGTTCGAAACAGAAACCAAGGTTGCACACGAATAAACACTAACGCCTTTCGAGTTATCGCGAAGGGCGGATCGGGCTGTTGAGTCCCAAGAAGGACAAAACGACCGTTCTCGATTCCCTCTGATGATAGACACAAAAGGCGTTATTGTTTATTCTTGTGCAGCCTTGAATTCTGTTTGAATAATTTTCTGCACGTCCAATTTCTATATTTATATTTCTTTATTTAGATATATACTTTTTGTCACCTATTTGTAAAACAGTTGACTTCATATCCGTCTTACCATTCAGGCGTAGTTTTGTGTTCAAGTTGTCGTGCGGCTGATATGTCTGATCTCGAATCTCGGCATACTTGCGAATTACTTCTTTGTTTCATCTGTTTCTAGGATATAATGTGAATTGCCTCCTATGGTGTAACGGGAGAACGATTCTTCTGCGAAATAGTTTATAATTTCTATCTATTGTTGAGGCCAAAGTCGTAAGTTCCAAGAGCCTTGCATTGGAAAAAACAAACACAAATTAAATAAACCTATCCGTTTCTAATCTTTCAAAGCTTGCTTTAAATATATTTTAAAAGTCGTTTTAGAAGTGCTTTCTTTTTTAAGTCTTTAGTTATTGAATAATCTTTCTATATGCATTGATCCTGTCAATTTTAGTTATTGAACCTTTGAAAGTTCCTTTAATGTATCAAATTCTGACTAATACCCGTGTTTTCTAAACTTCCGCACAACTTTATGCTGCTATATTATCATAAGTTATAAATTTCAAACTTCTGTGCACTTTTATCCTCAAATGTACATTTGTACTTCCTGACATTTCTTTGCTCTTTTTTTCTTTAATAGGCCTACAAATTTTTAATAGGCCATTCGATATAGGTTTCTCTATTTTTCCTCTTTCTAAGTATTCTACCGTTTCATCAATGTTGATTTCTTTTCATTTATATATTTCTCCATAACATCATTCCACCTCCGTTTTATTATACTTGGAATATTTTCATATGATGTGTGATGTAAGTCTTTTTTATATGGTTAATTAAAGTTTAATACATAAAATTAACGTGCGTACAACATGATTAGAAAGAAAAATAAAATTAAAAATGCACAAGACTAAGAGTTCACTGAACTATTTTTCTTTTTAATTAAAGTTTCTACATTATTTTATTTTATTTCATTTTAGTTTCCAAAGGCTAAGCTGATTAATCCAAATAAAACGGATATAAAGCACAAAACAGTAGCAACTCTATACGGAATGTGTGAAGCTTTGGATCTTTCTGGTAAGGAATTAATGCTACATCTTTTTAGTTGAGTATTTGCATTGTAAGAAAATCTTGAATACCCACTTAACGCCTTTCTATTGATAGATATTTTGTATTTCCCCGAGTTCATTGTGTTTTTTTATTCAAACTATACGAAAAATAAATTAAAGACAGATATTGAAGATTTCAAACCTCCATTTAAACTTTTATTTATTTTTATTTTATTATGAATAGAATTTTACCTATAAGCACAAAACCCTCTGTTGGGTAGTAAAATGTTAAGATAAGCTATTTATCGAGGATTTACTTGAAAAAAAAAAGGAAACAGGCATTAGAATTTATACAGTACTTTTGATTCTAAGGATGTAACATTGGAATAACATTGGAATTATATAAAGAATTGAATAAGCGAATCTTACATAGGTGACTCCATTGAGACAATCGAGTTCATTTCGTGACATGATTCATAGTTAAAAAGTTTTCCAATTTCTCACTCAGATACAGTCTAGAAGCATGTAATTTGTACTGACTTACACCTCTTTAAAATCTTCATATATGTTCTGCTTTGACTGCCATTACAATATCCATGAAATATGAATTACTTTAACATGTACACTTCTCATGCATATACTATCTCTCCATTAAAACAAAAAAACTAATAATTTGCAAAACCTTAAGTGATTTTTAAATTTATAAATTTATATTTGAAAAATGTAACATTTATAATATATAACTAAATATATAATACTAAGATTTAATAATTTTCCTACAGTAACTAAGGAAGAAAACATTTATAGCTAGCAGAAAACGTGCTAATAAAATGACTTACAATTTTATGGTAAAAACACCATCAGCAACTTCTAATTAATAATCACGTGATTTAAATTATTTATTCTTTTTGCATTATTTGCAGATGAAGCTCTCACTCGGTGGCAGTGTAATTAACAACATTCATCAAAACAAAATTTTATAAAAAGGTCAAACTTGTTCAAATGTAGAAATGGATTCAGATAGCTATGAATATATTCTTCGGAAAAAAATCATTATTTGTTTCAATAATATTGGATGCATGATAGTATTCTCAATATATATGCATATATTCCATTTATAAAGTCTTAAAAAAATAGAAATTTTAACACATATTTAAGAGTACTTATTTATTTTTTCGCATATCATGTAAAAATGTAACTCTACTGAATAGGCAATCTAATTTTTTTTTTATGTTTTACTTTCTTTTAGAAGTTGAAATGATATACGAATATGATTCCTCCACATTCTTCCGAATTCAGACAAAACACTTCTATGATTACGCAGCTGGATTTAGGGTAAGACCTTATTGCAACGGTTTTTCAAATTTTATTTTATTTTACATTTCATTGATAGTTTCCTCTTCCCTCACTGGATGGCAGCACCATCTAGTATAAATGAAATAAAGCATATATGAAGCGCTCAATCGATATATGAAGAAATATCTTTACTTGTTCATAAATATCATTCTTCCCACGTGATTTTCGAAGACAAACTATAACATTTCAATGAAAAACGTTTTCATTATCTTCGCTTATTATAAGTAATGAAATATTCTATGAGAAGATTAGAGAGATTAAGAAAAATTTCATATTATGTGAAAAGAAAGCAACTAGTGATAGGAATAGATTATTATTAAAATGATAAGCGGAAATTTTTACATAATTTATCATTAGAATAATACATCAATATATCAACGATTGAGGAAACATTATAAAAAGAATTGTTTCAAAATTTTAAACGAATCTTTATAACACAATATTTAATAATCATTAGTAATTTCAGTTTGTAGAAATAGTTATTTGTAAAATTTGCCCTTTTGATAATAAGAGTAGAAAAGGAAATTTGTAATAACATTTGATATTCAAATTGAGGACTTTTAAGTCCTAATTAATTAAAAATATTATTTCTTAATAAAAAGTCGTTTAAAAAATACTCCCACCATTTATTAGCGACCCATTTGGGAGCTATTGTGAAAGCAACCAAAATCGGTAGCAATTGCATTTGTCCTGTCCATTTGTCAATTCGTCCGTCCGTCCGTCCACCCCTAACAACTTCCGAACGGAATGTCGGATTGACAAACTGATTTCATCATCTTATTCAGAGGACCAAACAACGTCACAATCGAGTGTTTTCAGGGGCCAACGCCCCCCTCCCCTATGTTCGAGATAATTGGTATTGATGTCGTTCTAGCCCTCTTAAAGCTCCCGAATGAAAGGTCGGAGTCGACAAACGGACTTCACCAAAGTATTCAGAAGCCCAAAGAAAATAAGAATACGGTATTTTAAGGCCCCTCCTCCATGTTCGAGATATTTGCCATTGTTTTCATTGAATTTCCGCTTTTAGCTTAAATTTTAAAATTACAATCATCTAATTTCTGTTCTCAGCTTAGCTTGATTTGGAAGCTTTGGGACTCAAAATGAAGTTGTCGTTCGAATCCCAATCTACTTGTTTATTTTCTCTTAATCTTTTTTTTTCTTATTTTCCAAACTTTTTTTTCAATATTTTTCTAACTTTTTTTATTTTTCCTTACATTATTGTACCTTCTTTTTTATTATTTTAAAGTGTTTTTATTATTATTTTTAATTTTTTTTATTATTATGGGTCGCCCTTAAATTTATGCTTCAGCACAAAACTATATTCACTTGTTACATAAAAAGGCCACCCTCTGATTTCCTATCTCCGATTGTTACAAATATAGTGAAATAATCACCAAAAATAAAAAATACACATAATTACATTATTTCACTCTGTAAACTACAAAAATTAAATTAGTTACTGATTATTCAAAGAATATATAAGACCCTTAATGAAACTTTACTTTAAATTCTTCCACAATAACACTTAAATAATGTCTTTATATATCATATATATATATACATATATATATATCTCACACAGCAGTGATAAAGATTAATAATAACGTAATAAAAATTGAAATTAATATGAAAATTCTTGCAATTTTATGGTTTTTTTAACAAATTATTTACGTGGATATTTACTTTTTATTTGCTAGTCATTTTCAAACGATTGTCAGTATTTCAATCCTGTAAAGTGCATAATAATTCCTTTATTTGTAAATGCTTTTGAAAGATTGAAATATAAGACAGAAAGATACAATTAAAAAAAAAAATTATTCAAATTGAAACTGATGTTTCTATTTCTTTTAATGGCTTCATCAAAGCGGTAATTTTTTTTTTTCCATTTTCTTAATCACCTTGATGTGTATAAGTTTTTTAAAATTTTATCTATGTCCTAATTTATATATATGTAATTTGTTTTAAAGAAATTTAAAATGTTTCTTACTATAGCTATATTTTCTTGGAAGTCTTCAATTTAGTATCATAAATATGGATGAAAAGAAAATATTTATAATAATATAAAAAATTATATTTTTTTTTGTAACTTCAATAACTAATAATTTTAATTGTTGATATTATCTTAGGTTAATGTTCATTCACCGCTGGAATCTGGTCGCCATCAAGTAGTGAGAGAAGGAACTGAAGTACCCTTTGGTTCAAAAATTAGTCTAATTTTAAGTTATCAAAAAGTAAGAAAAAATCAATTTTTTATTAATAGACCAGTTTTTTTTTTTTTTGATATTTGTTTTATTTTTACTTTACATTAAGTATTACTATAATATATTTCATTAATAGCAATATGTGTTTTCTACCTTTCAATTTTTTTTTTCCATTTTACTTTTCTTTTTAATCTTTGCTTTCTAGTATTTTACTATTACATGTTTTCGGAATTTTCTTTTACTACTGGATATTTTCTTACAAGTGAAACACTCACAAAATCTGCCGATTTTAATGGAGAAAGCTATTATTTCAGATGAAGACGAGGATACGCGGAAAGACTATGAATCAAGAATGTAAAGGTGGGGCCAGACCAAGTTCCAATGCAAACGAACGCCAACTCTGCCGAATGTGTTTGGTGTGGTTAGGGTTGGAAACGATTCGAAAGGATTGTGATGTTGATAAAATATTGTCATCCACATCGGATTTAGTTTTGAATTGGAAACCGTTGGTTGTGGTTCGGTCATTTTATGCGGCAAGGTCAACTGCAATTCTCTGCCGAATACCAATCTTCTTTTTTGAGAGTTTATAATTACTATTAGTGGGATCCCATCATAAAGGATTGTCGCGGTATAGTTCAATTAGTTTCAAACACAAATCATAGTCCCATTCCATATTGACAGTAGCAAAAAAAAATACGTACAAAATTAGCAAATACTTGCCAACGACCTAAAACGTTTTAACTCGTCCACACCGATCGAACGCAGGTCAACGCCAACAATCGCCTTGGTAACCGCATCCCAATATCTCTCCACATGTGGCTTGATATGCTTTGGAGCTTCTGTCTGGCCCCACCCTAATACCTGCTGATATGAACTTAAATGCGATAGTCTGTAGAAAAAAAAAGGTGTTGTTAAATTTTACATTTGTCTTGTATCCACCGTTAAGCTCAAATCAGAAATATAAAAGAATTTTAACTATATATCTTTCTCTCTAAAAAAAAATCAAAAAACTGTTGTTTCTGAAAAAGATGTATGACTATTTATTGTGTATGACTATTTCTAAACTCACACGGGGGTTTGCCACAAACACACTTCATTTTTGCATGTATCTTCCAAACG
>JAFIDM010001028.1:1814286-1847271 GCA_023159025.1 Thereuonema tuberculata
TCAGCAAAATATTTAGTTTTGATAATGAAAAATAAGATAATCATGCAAGAAAATGATTTCGTAAATCATTATCGTAAAAAGAATGAAATCAATTAATATTTTATAAAGCAAATGTAGACGCTTACAATTTTCCTAAAATTATCCCTATATAATGAAAGATGAACATATGAATATAACAAAAAATAGCATTTTAAAACCTTTGAAATTAATTTATGGCAAATGTTTTATTAAAATATAATTTAATATTAGATTTATAATTTACATACTAAAATTTGCAATTATTATATTTTAAAATTTATTAATTATTTCGATTTTCAGTTTAGAAACTAACAGTAAACTGAATGAATATTGATAAAAAACAACAGAACAAAGAGATATAAAGACAGTTGTGAAGAATAGAAAATATTTCAATTCCAACAGGAGGTTGAAAAAAAAAATTGTGTAAAAAAATTCTGTTATAATAATAATTATTCAGATTTATCAAAAAAAAAAAATCAATTGATGCAAGTATTGGACGAAAATCGGCTAATCATTGCACACGATATTTATACATATATTTAATATATTTTCATTTTCTTAATGAAGCTGTTGTCATTTAATTTCAGTTTTTTGTTTTCTAATTTAGGAATAACTTATTAAGAATGTAAAATTTAAGTTATACTTATTATTATATCATAAAAAGATTTTCTATTATCTTCGGTCTTATTATAGATTTAATTAATAATATTAAATTAATATTCAATATATTTTTAAATTCACAAATTTCTAAATTAAGTTAAATTGTATAGAAAATATCATTTAACAGTTATTCTTGATTACTTCAGTATTTTTGAATTTTAATGTATTTTATTATTTAAACATCGAACAACAAATAAAAACTAATGCACGCATTTAAAAACTAACAAAAACCACGTTACCATAAGCCATGACGTTTCGATCTGCGAAAAACTGCATGGTCATCTTCAATTGAAAAATTGTCAAACAAAGAAAGCGAAGAAATTTTTTATTTGTTGTTCGATTTTTGATAAATGCTCATTCCACAGGTTAAAGTTGATTTTATATTTTTGTAATATATTATGATAATACAAAAATGAATTAATACATCTTTACTATATTTTTTTATTATAATAAATATTTTTTCAATTCTTTAATTAATGAAGCTTGTAATACTTAGGATTCTTCTTTAGCATTTTATAATACCCACAAATAGTAAATAAAAAATTATAAAAATTTAAATCCAATAATATTTTTTGAAAAAATAATCTTTTTCTGTATCTATCCTATCCGTTGTTTAGAAACTGATGATGAATGTTGTTTTCATGTCTTTTTTTTACATTTAAGTCCATCGCAGAATCTGTAAAGTCATTCACCAAAGATTGATTGATTTCGAAATAGATTCCTATACATTTGTTATCAAGACTTTAATCTTGATTTGTTATTAAGATAATATTTTTTTAATTGCGTAATAAGTTTGTCAACAAATTGTAAGATAGTTATTTTATTACCATGTAATCCTTTTCAATTAAAATATTGATCATTACAGAAAGAACTTTTTGAAAATGTTTTTCAAAATAAATATTGTAGTTGATTCACTAACAAAGGTTTTTCAACACATAAAATTGCAAAGATCTCTGTAATAAATCTGAGAAACATCTCGAAGATTACAATAAAGTTACACAATGAACAATACAAATTAGCATTGGACATTAATAAACTATATAGATATACTCAGCAGAAAGAGTTTGGCACTTCCATCAATTCAAAAAGGGATAGCATTGTTGAAAAAAAATAAATAAAGAAAAGGAAATTCAGCACTTGCGTAGAAAAGGAAATTGCCTTTCTCATACGATTACGGGAAGGAATTGGGAACGGCCGTTTCGTCCATGGACATTACGACGCAGTGAAGAGAAACGACTAGAAGCATTTGAAATGTGGATATGGAGAAGAATGAAGCATGTGAAATGGACAGACAAAATAAGAAATGAAGCTGTGCTAGAAAGAGTGGGTGAAGAAAGAATAATGCTGAAACTGATCAGGAAGAGAAAAAGAAACTGGTTGGGTCACTGGCTGAGAAGAAACTCTCTAATGAACACTGGAAGGAATGGTGAACGGTAAAAAAGTTCGAGGCAGAAGAAGATTTCAGATGATCGACAACATTATGGTAAATGGATCTTATGTGGAGACGAAGAGGAAGGCAGAAAATAGGAAAGATTGGAGAATGCTGGGTTTGCAGTGAAGGACCTGCCCTTGGCAGAGAACTATAATGTTAATATTAATGCTTCGTCCATCTACGGACTCAACAGCCCAATCCCCGCCTTCTCTTAACAGAATCAGAAAGACAAGATCTTGTTAGTGAAAGCCACCGCCAACCTGGCAGTGATCCCACAAACAACAAAAGGCAAGAAAAACAAATAGCTGCGTCTCTCGACGCCAGCAAATATATAGCATTGTTTATTTAAGTATGTAGCTATAATTTAGTGTTTAATTCGGTAAGATTAAGTATTCAAATACTAAATTAAAAAAGATGAGTATCTGATTATTAACATATATTTTATATATATTTATATTTATGAAATAATAAATTATATTCAATTTTGAACTATGTTCTGGATTGCTGGATATTTATGAATAGGAAGCAAATTGAAAATATCAACAAGATTTCTTCTAAACTAATAAGTAATGTTTTTGAAGATTTTAATAAAAAAGGTAGAGATGAAAAAAATTTTATCAGAAAAAAATTTAAAATATTAACAATAGAAGAAAAATTCATATATAAAGTAATAATAAAAAATTTCTTTGAAATAAAAAATGAAAGAAATAGATGTAGAGACGAAAAAAAAACTAGATATAACTGGCTTAGCACTATAAATAATAATAAAATCAGAAATAATTATGGATATCGATTGAATGGTCACATAATATACATCTTATGTAAACAAATTAAATGGGAAAATTATGAGTTTCAAAGAATTAAAGACATAAAGGAAAGACTAATTTCTGACATTATTAATGGAAAGATTAAGCTATAAATGCTATAAGATAATATTAAATTCTTTAAATCATTATAATATTATTATAATATATTAAATGAATTACTATAATAATTATTGAATTATTTTAAAATAATATTAATATAATTATTAAATTTATTTCTTTGTAATTTAATTAGCATTTTAAATTTTTAATTAATTAAGTTATTTATTAACTATTATTAATTTTACTATATTATTAATTTTATTTAATTATTTATTTTTTATATATTTAAATTAAACAATCAGTTCCTGTACTACAGATGTGCATTTGCATAAGCACACCTAATAGGACTGAGGAACATTAAAAAAAATATAACATATAAAACATATATATATATATAATTATAACATATAAAATGCAATTTATATAATTTATGAAATAATAAATGTAAAAAAATTTTACATGCAGACATATACGAACAATTATATAAAGATAACCAATTATGTTGAAGAACCTGAACACTATAACATGAATTGGAATTTTAAAAGTATATAATTAATAATAATAATTACAATAATCTTGTATTATAAAATTATCTAGTGGGATTATTGATCTTGATAAAGTTAATTTCTGAAATTTATTTGCAAATTTCCAACTAAACCCCAGGTATGAATGGACAATTTATGAATTACACGAGATTTCTAGTCCAAATATAAATGATCGAAGATCGGTATTGTGTTAGAAAATATGCTTTGTAAAAAGTCTTTAGAGAGAATAAAACTAAAACTTTGAATAGAAGTAATAAAACACAATGGAACTGATGGAGTTATAGAATATACAATACGATTTTCGATTAAAATGGACAGACTGATCTCCGATAAAAAATATCAAAAATGTTCATGTTAAGCATCCAGATAAATTAAATATTTCACTTGGAATTGCATGCAATTAAATCGCTTTGGAACATTTAAGTTTTTTGGTAACATTAGTAAACGCTTTGTCAACAACTTGAAGGATGTGGAGAATTCCAAAACCGAGGAATAGACCTAAAGATCCCCCAACGTCAGAGACACATTGCAAATAACTGTAAGCATCAATCTCTTCATTGGTAACGAAAACATTGTCTTCGTAGAAGATTCGAATCTCCAAATGATCCAGACCAGTAGCCACGGGCATCGCTAGAGCACCGTAGGCGTCCTGAATACATTTGCGGTTGCAGGTCCTGCATTTGAAAGGATGATACAGAATATCGCCAGTAGCATTGTGTACCTCTCGCACTGAATCTTCTGTATCACAATAAGGCAAATCAATCTTCATGTAGGGAAGCCTAATTCACAAACAAAAAGAATTAATCATAAAAAGTAACAATGAATCAATAATATTTGAAAAATGAATAGGTATATTATGGTCAGTAATCATCACTAGTAATATCGTCAGTAACAATTAACTGTACCATTTAACACGCAAAAGGTATTTTTGACCTCCTTATAATAAAAGAATTCAGTATTTACTGAAGTTTTAATAACCAAGTTGTGTAGATTCTACCGATTGAGGTATTTACCTTGCTAATTGTTTATAATAATACCTGTTTTAGTTTTTTTAAATAAAATTATTTTAGTTTTATTACTTTAATTTTTTTATGGACGTGGTTTTTATATAATAGTTTATTAGCAAAATTATAGATTAAGGATTTTTATTGCAAAGTTCAAGAGTTGAACAATTAGCATATTGTGCTCCCAGTGAATGATGGCCGCCATGTTTTTGTGAGATCTGCGCATGTATCATCGATTACTCTGGTCAGGCACTTCCGTATGAGTTTATCACTTGACGTCGCCATTACGGTAAAGGCTTGTTACTTTGCAAAAGAGCATTGTATTTATAAATAATATATATTTATTTATTTATATAAATACTTATTGTTAGCAACTGGTATTGAAATAACGGTAAATAGTCGAGAGAGGTTTTAATTTGGCGTTATCAACATGTCTTTCTCAGTGAAAACAGACGACGGGCGTCCATTGTGACAGGAAAACATAATTGATCAGCTACCGGAAAGACTGCGCAGTTCAAACTTCCGCCGGTCATCTTTCATTTTGAGGACAATAGTTATAGCTATGAAAAATGTTTGATGTATTGACAGGGAAAATCTCAGAAAAAGCATTGATACATGACTGTGAAGTTAAACATGTGTTCCCTCCAGTTATAAATTCAAAATGTCAAGAGAAAAGCGTATTAGTATAGGAAAAAGAAAAAAAAAAGATTAAAGCAAAGTTTAGTTAAGGTGAGTAATTGTACAGCATATATATTATTTTATTTTTAATAAATTAAAAAACTTTTTAAATAAAAAAAAAGTTAAGGATAAAAGTTATTTATTTATTTATTTCAAATCGTATATTTTTTTTCTGTATAACTGGGGGGAAAAAAGAACAAAATCTACATTATCTTACAGAAAGAAGAGAAGAAAAAGATAAAAAAAAGAAGAGAAAACAGAAAGGAAAAAATAAAGAAACAAAGAAAAAGAAGGTTTCACCTCTCCAGAATCCAACCTCGGATCCTGAAATTGTTAGGCGGAAGACTTATACACAGGACCACACCAACACTTGTCGCACAATCTCCACAATCATATACCATCTCAACACACACTATCCCACAACACCTTGACAATATCCAAAGAAAAGGAATTGAACAAAAGGAAGTTAATAAGCAAATTCTCTAAAATCGATGAAAGCAATCTCAAATATCTCGAAAACGTTTCATGGTTGGCCCCAACCCATATACATTTTTGTAGCACTCCATGTGTACTATCATCCCACAAAATGGCATTGATTTTGAAGAGAAACAGGGCATAACCTCTCCTTGTTAGTGTAAAGTTTGTCAATAAAGAAATGTCGATCCCTTTTTCTTCTAAATCTTACATTTCATTAAAATTCACATTAAATCTTTTAATAAAGCAAACATTGGTTAAAACAACCTAATGAAGTCGCTAATTGCGAAAATTCATATCTTTAAAATTGGGAGAGAACGGGAGAAACTTATAGATATCACCAGTCTGAAAATGCTATATTTTAAATAGATATAAAGCTGAATTCCCTGAAACTCCTTAAATGTAGTAGAGTTTCCAGCTAGTTTTGAAAAATTTGCAAAAAAAAATCCACATCTCTGCTAGAATTGATCAAGAATCTTTGCTAAATAGAGATAGAGGACAAGAATTCAAAAAATGATTAGGAACTTCAGAGGCAATTTCTGAAAAGATATAATGTTTTTTGGGATAAGTTTTACCTACATGTAAACAGTAATATTTTCAAATTCTGAAAGTAAAATTACAATGTGAAATTTCTGGATGCTGCATATTCTAATAATCTAAAAATGATTAATATAGAAAAAATTCAAAAAGTTTCAGAGATTTAAATAAAATTTCAAAATAACAAATAACATATGAGTTTGTGGATTAAACAGCAATGAAATCGAGATTTCATTAATAATAAAACTGATAATTTGATAATAATCAACAATCTGTTAGGTCAAAACAAATAGAATTAGACCAATGTTAAGATGAAGGAAATTCTTAGAAGTACAAAATTGGATTAAAACCTTTAATGCATTCGCTAAAAAAGCCTTTATTTTATTACTGGGAACCGGTCAAAGACTTGTTACTTCTGATAAATTAAAAATTGGAACACGCACATATTAAGATAAAAACAATTTACTAAACAAATAAATTAACATAAAAATACACGATCGATTTCAGTTAGCAACCGCTAACTGTCGCCTAGTTATTTCTAGTTACTTCGATATCAACGGCACAGAAGGTTAAGTAAAGATTAATAATACCTTGCAAAAATGACATTATTTATGAACCAAGAGACGGATCAGTTTGAAAAGAACCCTTTCACGTTACATGGAGAGAATAACGACAGAGATGTATTGATATTGAAAGCTTAAGAAATTCTTTATTGATATGTAGAGAATTGACTGGTCATAAATAAAATACGCCATTCTAAACTAAACAATTAATTATACTTCAGAACTCAATAATTCATTTATGATGCCATTTTTTTCACATTAATAACAGTTGCGAGAAGATTATTAAATCTTATCATCAAAATATTGTCATTTTCTTTTGAAGGATTACAGAAGAACATTTTTTCCATTAGAAAATCAACAGATTCTTTTTAAAGTCA
Source organism: Thereuonema tuberculata (assembly GCA_023159025.1). Lineage (NCBI taxonomy): Eukaryota > Metazoa > Arthropoda > Chilopoda > Scutigeromorpha > Scutigeridae > Thereuonema > Thereuonema tuberculata. The sequence goes on from JAFIDM010001028.1 coordinate 1,821,441, forward strand.
TTTTAAATTTTAAAGATATTTAATTTAAAAACATTTTATGTGATCACATTTCATCATTTCAGATTTATCGGACTTAAATTTGTAACTGCTAATTCTTTTTTAATTTTAATTAAAAAATAACAAATAATCTTATTTTAAAATATATTTAATAAATGTTTGACTCTATTAAACAAAATGATTTTCTTCAATATTGTGATCGTAATTTTCTTGAGGTTCTTTGCCTTTGGGTTGCAAATGAATTGGAAAAAGACAATGTAGACAAAGTGCTATCTAAAGGCATTATTTTATTTTGAGTTTCATATGTTAATTGAATGATAATTTTAAGCTTGATTATCTATAAGCATTGATTTTCGGTCTTTATGATTACTTATTAAGGAGTCAAGCAAGGATAGGCTGTATACAATAGATGATCGAGCGCAGTAATATTCTCAGGAGCTGTTCAAGTTTTACGTAAGCATTCAAGAAGGGGGGAGGGGGTTCGAGCTTTGCTTCGTTTGGCTGACAAGGGGCGGGGGAATCACAGCAATGCATAAGTAAGACAGACAAACTTTCTGTTTCCTCAATATTTCATTTGTATTTCAGTATTTTAATGATATTTACTGTTAATAAGTTAGCAAATCTTATTCACTATGGTATTCAGAGGCCCAAATACTGTAGGAATGGAGTATTTTCAGGGGGCAATGTCCCTCATGTTCGAGATATTTGGCATTGTTGTCATTGTACCTCCCCTAAAAAACTCCCGAACGGAAGGTCGGATAGACAAACGGACTTCATCATAATGTTCAGAGGTCCAAACAACATAGGAATAGGGTAGTTTCAGGAGCCAAGCCCCCCCCCCCCCCCCATGTTCGAGATATTTGGCATTGTTTTCATTGGATTATCCCCTATTTGCTTAAATGTTAGAAATGCAATCATCTTTTTTTCAGTTCTAAGCTACAGCTTGATGCATATGGTCTCGGGCTAATATACTGAATGTTATCGGTTCGAATCCATAATTTTATTTCTGAATCTGTTTTTTTCACAATGTCCACGGGGTTTGTTCTTATTTTCCTAAACTTTTTAAATTTTTTACCTCAATTTTTTTTTCCTTAAATTTTATTGGATTTCCTTTTTTCATTATTATTTTTAATTGCTTTTTGTATCATGGGTACGCTCTTAAATTTATGATTTAATAAACTTGGTAGGGGTCTGACAAAAGCAACGGCGACCATTTCCTTATCTACTTACCATCCACAAGCAAATCAAATCCCACGCCTAGCATACACATCTCCTATTGTTCAACTCATCCTGTCTCATCTTGACAGTGGTGAACTATGGGAAATCAAAACCATCGACTACATATTAATCACAATTCTATTTACATATTCTTCACACCTTGTTCATTCTCTTGACCTCTTTAAATTGTTAATTACCACAATGGTTTTAACTCCTAATATTAAAAGTTTTCATTTATCCTCCATACATATAAATAGATTTTCTTTTTTCGCACAAAAAAGATCAAACCGAATTATTTCCATTCAAAACTACTTTCGAACCTTTTCTGTTTAATATATCACAGTGGGCACTTTAAACAACTTACAATGTTAAACTATAAGCTTAAACAAGGAACAAAGTTTAAATATTATCAGCTTGATGAGACGTTTGTCTATCGTTTTGATTACAGTAACAAATTGCAATATTTTTCAAAATTCAGTTGGAAACTGTTTCTAGTTCTTTAATGCAATTATAAATTATAAATTATTCTTGCAGATGACCCACATTCTATTATGGGAGATGTAATACATTTTAAATATCAAGTTTTAACAACAATTAAAAGAATTTCCGCGTACTTCACATTTCCATACTATTGTCTTTAATTTTTCGAATACAAGATTGCTAATTGAACCTTCATTTAATTTATTAGCTGTACATATTATATCTTCCAAATTTTCTTATAAAAATTTTACAAAACATATATGTATGTTTCATAAAAGCTAGTTTCACAAAAGACTCATCAATCAACATCACTCATCGGATGGTCTATTGATATTACTAATACTTAAGACAAAGAAAATAGTAATGGCATGAATAAACAAATAAAATTCTATTGAATTTCAATCAAATGCAGATTGATTGAATCTGCTTTGATTATAATCTCAGAGTATGAAAAATCATATTTTGAAATATATTTATATAGAAAATAAGAGTTTTTGTCTTTGATTTCTGCCAAACAAAGGCAGTAACATAAAAAACAACAAAAACAACTATCAATGTAGTTATGTAGAAACTGTGAGATAATCAGAGCGTATTTTAAAAGAGTTTGATTGATTAATTGTGAATGGCAGGGAAGCCAAGCAACGCGACCTGTAGGGATATCCCACAGAAATAAAAAGAGAAAGACAGAGAAAGTATGGTGGGAAAAGTGTTGAGGAAATGGGAGAATCTCGAGAAAACCTGCCCAGAGCGGATCGTCCACCATCACGAAACCCACATGAAAACCGAACTCCGGTACTCAGAGGTGAGAGACCAATGTCTTTGTGACAACACCAACCACGTGGCCTATTAAAAAGTTAGCTGCATACCTACTAATAATGTTTGGAACCTGAAGACTGGAAGTTATTTGTTGTTGTTAGAAAAATTTTAATATGTAAATTTAAGGACAATCTGTGATATAGACTTTACCTTCGATTACCTAATAATTCATCATGTTCAGGTATTCTGGTCATGGTTTTGGAATATCGATCTTCGCTTTCAACATTCAACTTCAACAAAAATTTGCTTTTGATTGATAAAATCAGTAGCATAATTAGGGCAATGAAAAGACGAAATTAAGAAAAGTAATCTTCTAGTAATTAAACTTTGGGAGCCATAATTATTGCGTTCAAGTTTGCTGTGAGGCGATATGATTTTTTTTTTTTAATTTCATTTCTTTTTTCTTTTTTTTTACCTGTTTGTTTTCTCTTCTTTATTTATGATAATGAATTTTTGTTTTAGTTTTCCAGTTATCTCATGATACGATTAGAAATAAATAATGTTCTTCTTAACTTTTGTTTTAAATTAGATGTACTGTAATTTACAAAAATAAATTAAAATAAATAAGTGAAATAAAAGAAACAAATAAATATTATATTTATATGTATATAATAACTTAAATATTATTTTTAATATACTAATATGCTTTTCTCTTGGTGTTTTGTTAATATTATTAATGGTTCAAATATATACATAGGTATTCATAAAATCATATTATCTTGCAGCAGATTTGAACCCAATAATTATAGCTCCAAATGCCAGTGTTTAATCGCAGCTCCATGTCAACCTTTCCACCGTGGAAAAAGAAGTAGTTAATAAACCAATGTCTGAAAATTAGTGAAAACAACACTGAATATCTCAAAATCCGTGAAGGGTTGACCCCCAAACCTATATATTTTGAAGTAATTCATTTGTACTTTCATCTCTAATGCCCTTTTCATTAAATTCCATGATGTAGAGGGTATGACATCTCCTTATAAAATAAATCGCTTCAATTGAAATGCTTAAGAAATAAATAATAAGGACTTCTTTATATTGAAAGAGTTTTACCTGCATGGGTGTCCAGCTGCTAACCAGGAATTGATGCAGATATCTTCGCATTGATGGAAGGTCTCATCATCGACACATGGCTTCTGTGTTGTGTTGGAAAATATTACCTATTCAGAGGCATTGTATTTAAACAGTACTAAGTTTAATGACAACAATTGCATTTTACCAAATATACTTGAAATAACTACTACACTGCGGTTTTTTGAGGTTTTTCTGGAGAGATTAAACTAAGCAGACACTTCCAATGATCCAAGACATCATTAGTTCTTTTCCCTCGAAGTATTTTACGCTATTTTAAAACTAACCATTTTATATTTTTTTAATTTTCAGAAATTAATATAACATCAAAACAACTAGTGTTTTTAGGTAAGGAAAAGTTGTAAGCAATTTTAATAACCTAAATCTTTTTTTTAACATTCCAAAAAAAAATAAAAAAAAATTACTCACTCGTTCATAAGATATGAGAACATCCACTATCATTCCATAGTGAACATCTACTCCTTCTCTTGGAATGGTATGATCAACTTTCTCTGTTGGTGAGTGGATTCGAATCTTCAGCATAAAAGATATTAACAAAAATTATTAGAAATATAAAACTGATAGTTTATTAATGCTTAGTTTAAGTCATTGACATCTAAACTGTAGGTATGCAACCTATCAAAATAGTATAAGACTTTCGTGTATTGTCATTGACATCAATGCTCGTTTAGATACTGTATGGGCTATTTCATTTAAATGAAAGAGCCTTTTTTCAATCTAAGGTATTCCATCATTTCTGAACATGATAATTCACTTAACGATACAGTAACATATGGATCCAAATAAAATCCAGTGGCATTTGCTAAATTAACCTCACTTACTGGTTGCTACTTACTGGAACCTTTCAAGTTATGCCCATCAACCATTTTAATATTAAATATTAGCATCAAAAAGTTTATGTAATAAGTGTGCTATAAAGAATATATCTATCTGTTTGTAAAATCTTCGACGTAAGTTGGATCTCGGAAAGTGATTCATGAAAATTAGATTTACTCTTCTAAGAGGAATTTTTCGAATCCTGGTGAGGTTGACGCAATAATTTTCACTTCGTCAGATGACAGTGTTACACGGAGCTTAGCTGTATTGTTTTGTCAAGTTTTAGAGAAGTTGGTTATCTTCTCCGAGACATTGACCAAACAGTATTAAACCCCATGTAACGCTCAACATCTGACGAAAGTTCAAGGAACCGACTAAACCTCAAGAAGTGGAAGTGGGAAAATTCCCTCTAGAAGAATAAATCTAATTAATCTTCCACCTTTGCAAGCAATTCTCTCAAAATCTTTGCTACATGATCTGCTTTTTAAATTTCATCGTACTTGATGTTCTCCCCCCTGCGATTAAATTCGACAGAATTTAATACTAACGAAAGAAAGTGCTTTATTTTACGAAATAAAGTGCTAACGAAATAAAGTGCATTATTTACATATTTTTAATTATAGATTTTGCTTTGAAAGTGAAATGCATCCAAGAAAAGAAAAACAAAATCTATGACATGGAGCGTCTATATGTGCTATATTATATATCGAAACGAATAAAACATCTCAAAATTTCAAATTAAAAACAAAATTTTTGTTTCATTATTTTGTTCAGTCATGAGTATTGAGTTTTGAATTTTTGAATATTTCATTTTGAATTTTTTTGTACGCACTATTGTCTTTTTCAAGAAAGATATAGTTTCAAAAAGTATGATTTTAGGTAATAAACAACAAAGACTTCAAAGTTCTTATCTTAGTCACATATTGTAAATGAATTGCAGCATGGATAGCTTACTTTTTTGGAAGAATAATCAGAAAGATTGACCTATGGGCAGGTAATTCCTTACTTACCTTTAAATGTTCTCTGTGTTCAGGGAAATCTTTCACAAAATTAGTGGTAGTAATCTTAAAGTGGATGATGTTTCCACTTTCATATCGAACCACATTCTCTGAAAAACCAATAGAATTACAAAATATCCAGAATAAAAAAATGAAAGTATTAATCAGACATTTACTATTATTTTATTTTATTGTTACATTTTATTATTATATGTTTGAAAGAAAGAAACTTAGAAAGAAAAAATGTACCTGATAGATCTAAGGTCTCACAGAAACCTAAGAACGAAGGAAAATTATGTCTTTTGATCTTCACTTTGTTAGGGCTTATTAGAAATGCTGAAGGGAACTAAGAATAAAGAAAAATACAGATAATTAAGCAAGTACCAATTTAATCTTAATCAAACTGATAAATTTGGAGAAACGTTGATTCATGACACCTTTCGATATCTGTTTCTTATCAATTCTATTTATCCGAAAGAGTATGATTTTAAAAAATAGTAAGTTCTCATAATTAAACTTGGATCTGGGAGTATTCTACTTAAATGTCGTACAGTAAATTCTTTTATTAAAAAGCCTGCTACAAAGGTATTGACAGATATTTGAAGGGAATTTCCATAATAAATTCAACTTAGCCAGAATTCAGACAAGATTTTACTCATAACTGTTGCAGAAATAATACATTTAATTATATATCAAGGCTGTACTTAATTTCTCTAGCACACTAATTTAGGAATACTATGTTATATGTAAGTATAATTTAAATTGTCTATTAAGTTTTATGGAAGCATACTGATAGAAATTAAAAAATTGTAAGATTGCAATATAAAGGAATACTACAAAGGGAAGGAATTCTATATTGTAAAGTTAAAACAGATTGTTATGGAGTATGGCTACCTTACCTAACGGTCCCAAAAATGAAACTTATATTTATATTTTATTTTATAAGATTTTTAATTTTACACTAATTCTCCTCTCAATTTACTTTAAAAAAATAAATGCAGAAGTATTATTTAAAAACTTTTTGATTAGAATCTCAACACTTGTGTGCCTACAAATATCACAATATCAACGGCGCACTTAAAATTACATGAAAAGTTAGCAAAGAAAGTCATATCACTTACTTCAGTTATATTGATGATATCGGAAGTTTTATAGGATTCCCAGACTTCATAGACGTTTCTTCCTCGATGACCCACCATTCGTCTCCAATCCACATGATGTGGCAGTTCTGTCCCTCCTTTATCGGTTACATATTCCTTCCTTAGTTTCATGGACCCATAGACTTCTTTAGTGCAGAGAGTAACAGCGGGTAGCCGGACAGAGTCATTGACAGATATCGTTGTTCGAAACACTTTGTCTTTACGGAGAAAAAGCCCTATTCGGTCAGAAATCTGGTAGAAGCAGAAGATGAACAGGATCATTAATAGCGTCGCCCAACCCACGCGATAAAACAAGGGGATAGTAGAATTAGAGACGATATTCATTCCAGGGATAAAATCCACAATTCGCATTTCTTTGGCGATGGTTGGAGAAACAGCAGTCTTTTTAGTGTGGACAATCTTTTTTCCTACTCTTCGGAGATTTAGGTTTATTGACATCTTTGACGTGCTTCGCTTCCGATAAGAAAGCATTTTGAAGCAATAACAGTAATTCAGATTTAAGAATCCTAAGAAAAAATTCATAAACAAAAATTAAAATTGAAACAAGTTCCTCTAGTTTGTGATAAGGATGACAATATGATACAAGGTTGCAAATGATTAAAAACTATCTTGTACACTTACATACAATTTTTGTCAGCCATGACAACAAGATGAAACCTAAAAATTGCCAAAGAAGTCTCTGAATAATTATAAATTAATGCTTCTACAACTGCGTTTTGATTAAAAAAATAATCATTGTTTAATTCAAAAGTCATTTTAATAAAACAAAAACAAAAAATAAGAAAATATTTTTAATTAATTTAATAAAAAAAATTGTATTTAATTTTTATATTTTGAGTTTCTTGGTTTTCAGTTTCTATAAATCTTGACCTGTAACGATTGTTTCTCGAAAATTCAAGTTGCTTTCCATTGCAGATTTTCAGGTCAGAATTCTGTTTATATTTCAGCTTAACTCTGAAACTTTTCTAGAAACATCTAAGTCAAAAGATGAACATTGTGAAAAAAATTGGCATATTCTGAATATCAATTTTTGTAATCAGTAATTTCAACATTCTTTGTAAAAATGGTTCCAAAGTAGATATCAGTAAGACTGATGTTTGATTGTCGTAGGCATACTGATAGAAATTGCATCGTATAGTATTGATGAATGAGTCTCATGCGACGATACCGAATCAGCATCTAACAATGGCTAAATACATGAAGGATGCTGCTGTTTCCACGAAATTGCTCTCCATCAGATGCTTCGGAGATGTACCCAATTATTCCATCTGACTTATATTACAGGCACAATTAGAGCCGAGGTTGTACATTATGTCATTATCTCAAGTTTTGTTGTCATTATCTGTGTGATAACGCAGAGGCAATTTTATATCTGGGCAATTTCCAACAAAAAAATCCGGGCCATTCCATATCAAATCATCCAGAAATGTTAGGAAATGACACCCACCCTCACAGAAAACCTTGAAATTTTGTGTAATAGAAGTTTACCTAGATATATGAACATTTCCAAAATTTAAATATTGTAGGTTAAGTACTTTGTCAGTAATGATCTAAAGAAGTTACATGGATCCAGGCTCAGGTGTTCCATGGACGAGCTCCTTGAAAATTTAAAAATGCAATAGTTCCTACAGTTTTTGCAGTAGAACCTTGAATATTTTTTTAAATTAAAGAGGAAGATTTTTAGTTTTATGTTAATGCTCCTAATATTGAATACTCATAAGTTTTTTTTTAGAAAAAGAATGGTAAATAATTTCTTTTAAACAAACTCGATAAATGGGCTTTATAATTTTTTTAAGGCATTCCGCCCTCGGTGATTCCTTTAAAAGTTTTATAATATTATTATAAATCTTTCTTTATGTCAAACAAAAAAAATCAGTTTGTAGAAATGATGGGAAGTGCAGAAAAAACGCTATTTCAAAAACATTAAATTGGTAATTTAAGACTATCATGTCACCTGTAAAGTGAGCCCCAGCAAAAATACATATGAACAGAATCGTCTTGTTGTAAGTAATTTAACTGAAATATTCTCTCTATAAAAAGAAGTATTCTGAAGACAAAGTAGGATTTCCAAAATTTGCTTCTCTTCGACCGAAACAGTGTTTACAAGTAGCATCATCAGGAACACCTACTGTACGTGTCTGCACTTACAGCCAAAATATTAAATTGCTTCTAAATTACGTTTCTATTAAAGTAACATACCATGATCTAATGAAAATAATAACGTGATGTAATTAACTGAGCCTGTATGCTCTGTCTGTGAGATAAATGTCCCCCCCCCCCCCCTCCTTTACTTCAAACACACTTAAAAAATGAAATCAGAATAAAAAAATAGAAGACTGATTCTGATGAGATGGTTCAGTATAGTCAATCGGTATCAACAGATAGAATGACTTCAAATGTTCAAATCACCACTCTATCAGAATTCTGCGACCCACTAATTAAAAAAATTGAAAAACTTAAATCCACACTCGTTTATTGCTCAATCACAGTCTGATTATCTGAAAATGAAGAAAGAAACACTTGATGAAGGATCAGTGTTAATTTTAATGGATTTCAGTGAAAATCTCAATGTTGTTGTTCAAGATGAAGTACTGGGGTACCATTCGAACAATGGTAGCTGCACTCTTCACTCTGTTGTTATATATTACAAAAAAGACCAACAGTTGCAAGAAAAAAGTTTTTGTATCAGTTTTGATGATCTAGAAAATGATGAGGCCCTGGTGTATCAGACTCCGAAGACTGTATTGAATTTTTTGAAGTTTGTATTTCCTGAAATTCCCCTTGCTTATGCTGAATATTTCACTGATGGATGTGCTGCACAGTACAAAAATTGTAAGAATTTCATAAATATCTGCTACCATGAACGTGATTTCAATGTGAAGTGCAGCTGGTCGTTTTTTGCAATCAGCCATGGAAAATCTCCCTGCGATGGTATTGTGGCACAGTTAAAAGACTTGTCACAAAAACAAGATTGCAAAGACTATATAAATTAGATCAAATACTTACAGCGTCGCAGGTATTTGAATTCTATCGGGAGAACTTACAAGGCTATTCAGTTCTCTTTGTTTCAAAAGATGAAATGGTGCAAGTTAGAAATTTTCTTTTCCCGTGCTTTGAAAGTGCAAAAACGCTTCCTGGAACACGATCTACGCATCACATTATACCATTATCACCAACCAAGATTGGAGCAAATAGGCTAAGCTGTGATACTGATTTTAGTATCATGCATGATTTCTTTGCACTTTCGCCACTAATGCCAGAATGCTCTATGCAGCCCAACTGCTATGTTGGATGTTCATATGACTCTTCTTGGTATTTGGGAATTGTTGAGAAAGTGAATGGTGAAGCAGATGTTACAGTAAGGTTCATGCATCTCATGGATCATCCCCGTCCTTCTACTGCTCTGATAATGATGTTTGTGACGTCTCATTCTCACATATTCTATGTGAAGTTGATATCACCACAGCAACAGACCATACTTATTCTCTAAGCAAAGAGTCTTCAAGATTCGTGAAAGAAAAGTGGTCCTCGTACAAAAAAATATGAAATGTGAAGCATTAAAGCGTCTGTCACATGAAGTTCCAAATGAACTTGAAATCAGATTGCAGTATCAGCATTTTGTGTAGTGTTGACATAGTCTTGATTTTTGAGAATGTGTTCAAATACTATAAGCAAGACTCTAGATATCATTGCATTGGGTTAATTCAGTTATGACACAGAAGTTACTATTGTAACAAAGTTAGTGTTCATATCTTATGTAATGTATAAGTACATATTTTAGTTTGTAGTTTTGTTTTATATTGCAATTTTTGTTCCATTTGTGTATTTTTATGCTCACTTATGTTGTTAATGTTTCTTGGAAAGTTAACAGTATTTCTGTTAAGGATATTGTGGGAATGTTAATGACTGAATGGAAATGTCTCAAAATTCACGACGAAAAATTTGTGAGTGCCATTCATTTCTCAAAACTGATTTTTTTTTGTGTGATGAAACTTTACTATTTGCAGATCACTTTCTAATTTTTTTCAATGATTTTAAGAGGAGAGGAGGGGAGAGCAAATGCCCAAGTTTTTTTTTAATTTAACAAAAAAAAAATTAATCTATAAAATTTTATGTGGCCAATTCTTTTACGAATTCTTTTTGTGAGTACCATTCATTTCTCAAAACTGATTTTCTTTTGTAATGAAACTTTACTATTTGTAAATCACTTTCTAATTTTTTCATTGATTTTCAGAGGGGGGCAAGTGACCAAATTTTTTTCTTAATTTAACCAAAAATAAATACAATTAAAACAAAATTTTATATGGCCAATTTTTGCATGTTTTCGTAAACTACATGTCAGAAAGCATATTCACGGAAAAAATTGTCAGCCTACTTGTTTCCATTTAAAAACTGCAGCCAATTTTCAAATTTTCACAATGCGCTTTGAAGTATCACATTGCATCAAACTTTCTGCAGTTACTACCAACTGAATGTATATAAAGCAATAAAAATTGGCAAAAGATCATGAAATTAAGTATAATAGCAATACACAAAATCTCAGTTCTCAACTAGATAGTGATGTCATGGTCTGGATGACTTGACGTGGAATGACCCATCCGTGACCTCTAAGATCTACTATCCATGTAAAAGTTCTCATTCGACGGCCTTGGCAAGCATCTCTTGGCCTACCCAAAATCTCCTTGAATTATAGAACCACATTAATATTACTTTGTTTTAATTTAATTCTGTTTTATAAGAATCTATTTCAGGACATTTAACGCTGCATTATTACTAATATATAGTAACTTCTTCAAATAGTGGAAAAAAAACTGTTACCTTATTAATGTTTTATACGTCAGGATTCCACTGGGAATATAGATATTGCATTGAATATTAGCATATTATTAAAAAGTTAATATTAATCATATCAACTATTACTACTGTCCTGGGACTCTATTTAGTACCCTATCAAGCTGATGTATATTTAAATTTAATCCCTTATTATTTTTATATCTCTTATTCTAAGTGTCTGTTAATCGGATTGTGAGATTGTGGCTAATCAATTTTAATGTTGAAGAGTGTATCCAATTTTGTTGCAAAACAAATAAAAAAATACGGTTATATAACTTGCATTTAGTAGGTAAAAATTGGCGATGTCGCAATGACACTGGTCTCTCACCTCTGAGTACCGGGTTCGGTTCTCATGTGGGTTTCATTGATGGTGGCGATCCGCGCTGGGCATGTTTTCCCGGGGTTCTCCCGTTACTACTGCATTTCTAACATCATTCTTTCTCAGTCTTTCTCTTCGTCTGTCCTTCTTTCCGTTGGATTGCACAAAAGATCTTTCAGATCGACGTGCTCGGGTGTAAAGCCACCCACATTCACAAGTATTCTACTCTAATCTAGTAGGTAAAAAAGTGAAATTCTAAATTTAATAAAAAAATAATACAAAATTTAAAATTTGTATGAAATTTATTTGTTTACTTATTTTAGTCAGATAAATTAAGCAAGTGCAATTTTCTTTACAAAATCTTTTTTATCCAAAATAAACAATGATTAACAAATAAAAAGAGGATATTAATTAGAATTTTAAGAAAATCTTTAAAATGAATTTCAAATAAACAAAATTTAAAAATCATTTAAGTTATCACCGAAACTTTTACAAAATTTACACATTTATAAAATTAATTATCATTTTATTATTATTTTTTTTATTTTGTTTTAATTCCAGACCATTATTCTTAATTATATTGACAGTAATTATCGAACAACATATAATTTTCAGAAAATACTTTTAAATTAAAGAATGCAAATTGAGTAAGAGAAAACTTACTATTTAGATACACAGAATTATTTCACAATTTTTAATGATTCAGCGCTACTAAGGTACATTTATTTCTTCAGTTAATTAAAATGTAATTTTACCTTTTAAATACAGAAAAGCTCTTTTCTATTGCAGAAATCGAATGAACGCTAAGAGAACGGGGTCACTGAATTCCCGTCCATTCTGTGTAAATTTATTACTATCAATAATAATTACAGCATTACATCTCTAATCAATCATCTACTCTGAAAGTGGTTTCGTCTATCTTTGATGGGAAACAATAAAAGCAATTTTTATGGATGTTTGGTCGCATGACGTTCACTGTGCATCCCCCCCCTTTTGTGGGCGATGAATGGAGTCGACTGTTATTGGCTTGTTTCCTGCTCTGCAGTTGGTCTAAGCTCATCTCAGAATAAAAAAATCCATGTTAGTGGCGGCAAATAACGGGACGACTACGACTGTTATTATTATGGTTAACTGAATAATTGAATTATCTATTCTTCAACCTCAACAACAAAAAATTGAAATGATCTATATAAAACTTTAATGTTATTCACAGTTCGCAGGTTAGTAGTTCGCAGTTATTATTATTCGAAGACAATTAGTTTATCAAGAGAATAACATAGCCAATCATCATGTGCTTCACGACATAACACCAAGCTACACACTTCCGACACGAAATAGCTTTCACTGTGGATGATAATTGTGCTAAACCATAGTAATGTTATTTTTCAGTTGTAGTGGATCTTCAAAAACTTTTTGCTTTGTGTGCTGGTATGTTACAGTAGAAGAAATATGAAAATGTCTGTGAAAAGAAACACTGCTAAGAAAAAAATAAAAAAAGCTAAGGGTCGCACCAAGGTTTTCGTCATTGAAGTTGAACCAAAAGAAAAACCTAATGTTTTAAACCTAAAGGTTGAGAGAATATCGGGTAGAAAATCCAGGCAAGAACAGAAGCTTGTACAGGAACTGAAGACTCTGATTCCAGGTATCGGACGGGTTCTTAACAGTCAAAAACCCAAATGGTACAGAATAATGTGGAGTTTTACTCTTGCTGCTAGTGTATCTCTATGTCTATATCAGATGTACCAGTGTACAGCGAGGTACCTCAAAGGAGATACTATGTTTCAAACAGAGATAAAAGTGAATGAAACAATCCAGCTTCCATCATTGACATTTTGTCCAAGAGATGTGTATGGTTCATTTCAATTGAAAGAACAATATAGACAGACACATAACATGTCGGACGTGTGCGAAGTTGATTGGTGGGACCTTGTTGGTTACCAAGGATACGATGTTGCTAAACTGTGGGAATCATACAAGATCAGCGATTATGTCACTAGATCTGTAGTAAGTTGCCATTTTTTAATTTATTTTTATTAAGATGCAGTTTCCAGATGCAGTTCAAAGCATAAGGGTCAATAAGAAAACAATAAAATAAAAAGAACCTATCTCCGTTATAAGATTTCACAGCGTATACTCTATATAAATCTTTTTAAAACCCTAGGGCTTAAAATCATAATATTAGTTTTTAAATATATTCTTTAATTTTTTGATTCAATCCAAATTCAATTACTTCATTTATGGTACTATTTTTCTCTTTCTAAAAGTAGTATTCAATATTTTTAATATCCAAATTCCTGGTTTAGACTATAAAAAAACAGTAGACTCTTTTTTTTCTGAAAACGAGATTAGTGATCGAAATACTTTCATTTGAATAGTAGTAGAAAGAACAGTAGAAAAAACAGTAGAAAAAAACAGTAGATAGATCAGTAGATAGAACAATAGATAGAACAGTACATAGAACAATAGATAGAACAGTAGATAGAACAATAGATAGAATAGTTGATAGAATAGTAGATAGAACAGTACATAGAACAGTAAATAGAACAGTAGAAAGAACAGTAGATAGAACAATAGATAGAACAGTAGATAGAACAGTAGATAGAAAAGTAGAAAAAACAGTAGAGAGAACAGTAGAAAGAACAGTAGTGAAATATTGAAACTACAAATAAGGCTAGGATAATCCTTTAATTTCTGCTACTGCAATAATTTCGACGGCAATTTTTTTTCATTAGATAAGATCAGCTTCGCGTTTCACAGAATTTCTGTGAATTATCTAATTGAATTAATAATAAAGAAATTAAATAAATGAATACGTTTAATTATGTCTAATTTAGACATATAATAATTACACATATTTATTAATTAATAATTGAAATAAATGTTGATTATTATATAAATTATCAAAAGCTTGAAAGACAAAAATAAGATAAAATTTTCGTTTAGAAATTATCCAGGGTTATTCATAATTCCTTAGCTCATTTCAGAGGTTTCCCCAGAGGTATAAAATGAAAGACAAACTCACAGTTTTTTTTCATTAATGTTGTATGTGTCCACATTGAATGACTCGGCAGAATCCGGGCAATAATCCATTTCTGACTATACCTGGTGCAGCATATCACTTTTGATGGTGATATATTGTGGCAGTTCGGTGAAGTCAGTAGGCATTAGGGGAACAAACACTATGTTCCTCACGTATCCTTAAACAAAAAACTCTGAAGAAGTGAGATTCAGTTTTCCAAAAGCAGTTTGAGTTTAATTCCACCATACATGTCTTATTTCATTATCTACTTTTAATATTTTTGAGTAGTTAATTTTTTAAAAAATAATTTAATCTCACACAATTAAAAAAACAACGACACAAATTTTAATTTTTTTTAAAACTAACTGTTTTTAATAATAAATATTTTAAATACAAAACATTTTTTTACAAATTGTTTATCATTTCAGGTTTTCTTCTCATTTTTTTTAGTTAAAATACTGAGTAATATCTCAAAAATACACAAAAAAATTGACATTAATTAAATTAAAAATCAAATTAATGGCAGAATATTTTGAAAATAAAAAAAAGAAAATTGAAATCCCAGATGCTTCACAATATGAAATTTTCAGAATTTTAGGTTGCATTGGAAAAAGAAATGTATAAAAGGAATAAAAGGTTTGCAGTCGCCTGCAGTTGCTTGAGTCAGGACCTGAAGCCTTGTGATTGCGGCGCCGGCCTATCATCTTTTTTTTTGTAATTCTGTTTGGTTTTGAAGGTTGTTTACATCACGAATACGAAGATTAAATTATTTTATTCATATCTTCTTCTCTTTTACACTTTCAATTTCTATCCATTTCCAAGTTTCATTTCCGTGGTATGTAGTTAAATGTATCATTTTTAAATTACTACGCTAAGGACTTAATTCCTAAAAGCAAGAATTTCTAATTTTAACTTCTCTACTTTAGATAGATCTGAGTTACGTATTTTTTTTTTATTGATTGAAAGGGCCAAAAGCTGGCAAACAAAAATCTTTAAATTAAATTAAAACCACATTGCTGACTACTTAATCCATTTAAGGTTTCTTTAATTATTTTTTTTTCATTTTCATTTTTACTCGTATTTCAATCAGTTGACTCCTATATAATAATAATACACAATAATATTACACGTTAAGTTACAATAATACACAATAATTTCTTAATCACAACTGAATTGGAAAGAATGTCTAAATACTTATCTATTAGTAAAATATAAAAACTTTTCATATATATAAAAAATTTTATGCATATAAATTTTTCTAGATATAATTTTTACTTCGTATTGTATCATTACAATTTTACACACGTCAAATTTTATTTAAAATTATTACTTTGTTTAATAGATAAGTGGTTGATAATGATTATTCATTGATCCACTAATGGGGGCAGAGAGTCGGAATTTTTTTTTTTTTTTTGTTAATGCTGATCATTTCTTTTCCATTTCAGCTAACAACGGTAAAAAAACTGGTAAAAATGTATGATGACCCTTTTTTTTTCCAGTTTTTATCATTGAAAAGGTGTAGCTGTAGTTTTACAGCCCAGTTATATATCGCAAATTCCATTTCTTCAATTAATAGCTGCATTAATATTAATGAATTAACTCAGTAATTATTTACTGAATAATTTATTATAGACAATAAACGGGAGAGACACACAATTAAAATTATTGGTATATTAAAACATATAATTATCATACATGATTAATTTCAACTGCTGACGTCCTTATGAAATGTGTAGAGGATTTGATTAGGACTGCGTGAAGCACTTGAAATTAATTATGTATGACAATTACCGTATATGTTTTAAATATACCAATAATTTTAATTTTTACGTGTTTCTCATTTATTCTCTATAAATTTACTCCGCATGTTAAATAACGCTCATCAATTTATAATAAAATTTAATAACCTAGGAATAACATTATAATAACAATAATTCATGTAATAAAGCAATGTAATAATTTTGTTTATAATTTAATAGAAAATTAAACATAAAACAACTTTTTTTTAGCAATTTAATTAACAAAATATCTTATAATATTATACAATATTATATAATAATATTATATTGAAATTGAAATTTTAAAAATTAACTTAAGAGCCCGTTAAGGGTAAGGAGTATTGAATGCGAAATTTAAATGAATATGGAGGTTTGCAAGTAGCCAGTGTTCTATGGTTATTGCCATCGGAAAAATCTATAAATATAAAGGATAAAGTTAGCAGCATAAATTAGAAAATTATTATAAAAATCTCTGAGATTGAAATTTACGAAGTGTCTATTACATTTATTCTGGAAATTCCTATGTATTTTATTTCTTATGGTGTTTATTTCTTTAATGCATAACTTAGTATGTTAAAAATTAAATTGGCAGTTTTATGAATTCTCTACCATTTTTTTTCTATTGTGAAATAGACGATAGTAAATACATATCTTCAGAAGATAGTAATTACAATATCTAATTTTTATCTCTTGTAGTTTGAATTTGCCATTTTACTTAAGCCAAATAAAACCTTCATAAAGAAATCTCCTGTGCCAACGATTCTAGGAATATGTGAAACTTACGACCTCTCAGGTAACAAAAAAAATTCACATTTTTAAAAATTAAAGATTTATAGTAAAATTTTTTAAAGTATTCGTTTATTTAATGAAGTAATTTAGTAAGTATCATATAAACCATCGCTAGTCAACCAAAAAACAGAGTTACGTATAATCACATTTGTTTATAAAAATTTTGTCATAAAATCCCTAGAATTGGTCATGTTTAAAAAATACACACCACTCGTTATCCTCTCTTTTTGTTTCAGTTACCAGTAGAGAGAATATAGTTATTATAAATTGTCAGTCAATTTATATATTGACAGTAATTTATATAGTAAAGTAATTTTAAATTATATATTTAATTAATTTAATTTTTTAATTTTTTTTTTGAATCCTTGATGATCATAAAAAATTAAAAATTTCAATTTTTTTTATTGCTAACCTTTCATTTATTAAAAGTGTTGTTAAACATTTTCTATTTTTATTAACTTTGAGCGAATTAACATTGAGATTTAAAAAGAAATTAAAAATTAAAACTATTAATTAGATTTATATTAAAATGAATTTTATTTCATTCTAAATGAAGTGTTTTTTGTTTGTTTGTTTGTTTTTTTGCTGAAAGGCTAACAATGTAGTTTAGAATAAAATTAAAATAAAACTCATTATAAAACATGGCAAAAAACTAGTTTCACATTGTACACTTCACCATAGCAACTATCAATATAAATATTTTCGGCCATTTCCTGTGGCATAAAAATGGCTGAAGATCAGAACTTATGTATTTTTCCAACCTCTACAAGCCAAAAGCCATGTTTCATATCTCTTCGACTAATTAGGATTGTGGAGGTTGAGTCGGACGCAGAGGACAGAACCTTCTTCAAAGAGCTCCCTCTTTTTATGGGAGTCACTAAAAAATAATAATAATAAAGTTAATTTAATTAACAATTACAAAAGCAGCAAATTAAATTAACTTTTCATTACTTAGTTAATTTTGTTGTATTGAGTAATTGTTAATTAGACTTGTGATCTACACTCAATTTAAATTTTTAAATAATGACAATGGCGCATATTTTTTTTTTCTTAAGAAATCACACTGACAATAAATTTTCTATGTTATTTTTCATTATTTGGCGAACTAACAAAATATGGAATCCATCAACATCAGTTAGCCATAAAACCAAAAATTCATGCAAAAAATTAAAAAAAAAAATACCCATTTAATCTTATTTACTTTAGAGCTATTTTAGAATAACAAGGTTAAAATCACGTGTTGATAAGATTTCTGCGCGAGAAAGTGGTTTTCAGAAAAAATTTAATGTTACCAATTTTTCTTTCAGAAAATATAATTCTTTATGAATACGGTGTGTTTACTTTCTTCCGATTGATATTCGGTCAACCTTTATATCCATGTGACTACAAAGTCTTACAGGTAAGAAATATTTTGCTTTTCTTTTATGTTTTGATGTTTTTATGCTTATATAAAATAACTTTTTCGAAAGTAAGTAATAAATCTATAATCATTGACTTAAGTAAGGGATGTATCTGCAAATGACTTTCACGATAAATCACGTCCAAATAAAATAGAATAAAATTGTGAAACCTAGAATCAAATCACAGACCTATCAAATACAATGATTTCAAACTAGCAACAGTGGAACGACTTAAAAACGTGAGGTAGCTTATTCAGAAACGAAACCATCATAAGATGTTAAAAATATGAAAACTACAGCAGAGAAGTCGTTTAGTGTCGATTAGCGGTACTTAACAAATATTATTAAATTACCAACACTGATTATTTTACAAACTTGCTGTACACAATAACTACTAGTCTCTAACGATGTATTAGTGATGGTTGTCTTAAGATAAGAGGCTAAGGATTAGGCCACTGCCAAATTCGTAAGATATTATCGAAATGCAAAGCATTATTAATTTTCATTTTCTTTATCTCTTCAGTTTCGAGTACATTCTTTAGAAGATTCAGTTCGTCATACAATGAGTAGGAAACGTTCGGAGCTGTACTTGGGTTTATACGTAGATATACAAGTGTCATATAAAAAGGTATCTATTTATTTACTTATTTTTATTTTTAAGAAAAAATAATAAAAAGTTATTCCACAAAGCCTGAAAATATCATTCAAATTAATCATATGCAAATTAACTCATCATATTTCAGGTAATATTTATGAATAAAACTCATGATCCTTGCGTGGATAAGCCAACCCATAATATGTGCATGGATTCCTGCTTAGATAAACTTATTTCTGAGGGTCTGAAATGCAGGTATGTTGAGTTTGTTAAGAGTTTTTCATTTTTAGTTTTGGCTTCAGGTCCTGACTCAAGCAATTCAGGCGACTGCAAACTTTTTATACATTTCTTTTACCAATGTACTTAAAATTCTGAAAATTTAAATATGAACTTGTGAGGTATGTGAAATTTATATTTTCTCGTTTTTAATTTTCAAAATATTCAATAATTAATTAAATTGAAACTCAAAAACAATTAATTCTATTAAAATCTAATTCGATAAAAAAAATGCTTCAAAACAAATTTATTTTTGGAAACGAAAAAAGCATCCAATGAATTTGCATGACATTTGGAAGCCTCTTATTAAAATGATGTTTTTATGATTATTTGATAGCCCATAAAAAAAAAAAATTATCTCAAAACAATTTTAAAAAAGCAATTTTTATTTTTTTAAAAATTAACTATTACACTACTAATAAATATTTTGATTACAAATTATTTTACAAATCTTTTATCATTTAAGGCAGTGTTTCTCAAACTTTTAGTACTTGCGACCTAATTTTCAATCACCACAATTCTCATCGCGCCCCCACCAAAAAAAAAAAACCCTCCAAACCTCGATATACTCGCGCCCCACAGGTTGAGAAACGTTGATTTAAGGTTTTTTTGAGTTGAAAATATCGATTGATACCTCGGAAAAAAACCCAAAATTTGCCATTTTTGAATGTTAATCTATTTAATTACAGAGATTTTGTAAATTTAAAAACATGAAAATATAAATCCCAGATGCTTCGCAAGTTCATATTTAACTTTTAAGAATTTTTGGTGCATTGGAAAAAGAAATATATATATATAAAAGAAATAAAAGCAGTCGCCTGAATTGCTTGAGTCAGGACATTAGAAGGAGAACCTAAAAAGTTTGATTTTTGTCTCATAATTTGGTGCTAATATTGAAACTTGATTAATAAAAACAAAAGATAAATTTCGGAAATATTTCAGTGAGTTTTCATCGTATCTTTATTGAAGGAAAAAGAATCAATACTTGTTTTGCTTGTTTGTAGATCGATGCTTAACTTTATCGAGCAGTTTTTATAGAGTAGCTTTAGAATAACTTTATAGAGTAGGTTTATAGACTTGCAGTGTGCATTGCTTGATTTAATTTTAATTTAAGGTAAACATAACTGTAAAGTTGTTTAAAAAAAACAACAATGGTTGAGTCAAATTATTCACAAGTGACATCCTGGAACAGCTGTTTCACGCTCGTTGGCGATCACTGTGCTACCGATATAAATAACTGTAAAGTTATTTTCAATCTTATTACTTTGAATATTATAAGAAATAAGGCAGAAAAGAAGCCAAAAATTTAACGTGCTGTACAAAGAATTTGAGAAACAAAAGACAAGAAATAAAAGAGCAGCACTTAAATTAAGTGGAAATCGCCTTTCCGATTCAATTATTAGGAGATGAGTTGGGTATGGCCGTTTCATCCTTCTACGGAATCATCAGCCCAACCCTTCCTCTCCCGATAAAAGACTCGGAAAGGCAAGATCCCTATGCTGAGAGCCACCGCCAAACTGGAAGTGACCCCCAGCCAAAGAATTATTACTTTGAATATTAGTTGCTGTTTAAATGGAAACTAGCAATAATGATATTTTTTTCATTTGGTTCTATTACTTATTTTGAGCTAACGAATCGAAGTATATGAAGATTGAGAAACTAGTTGAGGTATGTAGTACAATTCTATAGATACTAATATGTAGAAGTAATTTATAGAAACAAACTGAAATTAATAATTGTGTTAAATATCGGCTTCGACGTCTTTACGCATTAATCTGATTCTAACAAGTTTGTTTTCTTAAAAGATTCGTTTTTTGATTATTTAATTTTTTCGCTGAAACAATTCCGATTAATGTTTCTAATTTTTGAAAAATATCTTACGTAACCTCTATTTATAGGCACTAGTTTGGGAAGTCATTTCAGAACATAAATAACCTATCAAAAAACCTATATAATATATATTAGCAAGTGTATCAAAAGTACATTTTAGAAAGTAAAATTAGATTTAAGAAATTAAGAATTTAAGAAATGCTTCACTATCAACTTGATAACATGCATCATGAATTAATTTTTAATTAAAGACGTTGGCATTATTCTCATTGTTGTTTTGTTGTTTGTTGGTGTTTTAATGGCGCAAAAGCAGCAGTGGCTAAGCTGCGCCAAGAAAGGTAAAATTCAGAACATTGGAAAAGCAAAATAATCGAAGTAAATCAAGATAAAATGGGCGAAAACAAGGAAATAACTGTTAATTATAAAAGAGAGGCAAGGCCACATTGAGAAATGAAGCGGAAAACTGCGGAAATAGGTAACAGCTCATTATCATTCAAAAGAAATGAGATGACAAACTGATTACGAAGAATGATATAAAAATCGAAGGAAAGGAAATTCATTTAGAAATAATTAGCTGACACCTCAAAGTAGGCTATCTTTAAGTTAAAAAATTAATAATAATAAAAAATACTGACAGAAACAAAAATTACAGTTCTGCGAAATCCTGATAAATTTATGGTTATAATATAGATTTCTGCAAACTTATAGCAAAAGTAATATTAAACATGCTGCTAACTGACCTCAATATTAGCCTGAATTATTAGGAGAAAATAACTTTCAGTTTTAATTTTACTAATAAATTTACTATGTTTAATAAATTTACTATGTTTAATAAATTTACTATTGAGTGAAAACTTTGTAGAAAGAAATATTGATTTGAAAAACAAGTACAAGGAAGTTTATAAATAACTTGCAATACCTTCAAAATAGGTTTCAAAGTATAATGTATTTTTATGGATGACCTTTTTAAATTATTATTGATCAAATTGTTGTGAAACTTGTACAGTTAGTTAAATTCCCCAGTCTTAAGATCAATTTATTTCGTTAACTATATACTTTTTTTTATTTTTGTAATTTCTGTTTTAGTTTCGATAATTGATTAAAACGTGTATAATATTTTACAACGTATAACAAAGAAAAAATCTACATTTTAATTCACCAGATTTTGAAAAACTTAAATGTCTATTAAAATCAATAAGACGTATCCATTTCGTATATTTCAAATCAAAGAATTTAATTTTGAATTTATATGTAAAGTCATCCTTCAAAATTCAATTAGTTTTAATCCTAAAAAGGATTAAAATAAACTAAAAAAACGCATGACAATTAAATTTGTGTTTTTGAAATGAACGTATAGAACAATGTTTCTTTCTTACTGGATTCATGAGCAAGAATTAGCCAATATTCAATATCTGAAATGGGTAAAAACAAAAATAAACGGCTGTCTAATACTTAAATTCCATGTAAGCTTCATCTAAGCTAGGATTGAAATCTATTTACTTATATTAACCTAATTCTTCTAAAAATTTTGGGTTTTCCTTTTTGTTTTGTTTTTTATAAAAGGGTATAAGACTCAAAATGTGAGAAAATAAAGTTTGCTTAGCATTTTCACTAATTTTTTTTAAAACTTTTTTTAAAATTTTTAATGTTTGCATAATGGTAATAAAGCTAGATTTTAGCAAATTACTACAATCAAAAAATCAAATCTGAAACTGCATGTACCAGAAAATAACTTTTTAAATAATGGGCAAATTTACATTTATATATTTATAATACTGTTCCGAAAATATATAAATACTTAAAGATAAATGTATTTTGAAGTTCCAGATAAGTAAATTATTCGGTGTGAAGCACTACATTGATTACATTAAAATTAATAAGTAAATACATAAATAAATAAATTAAATAAATAAGTAAATAAATCAATAAGTTAATAAATAAATAACATATTATTTACTCGAATAAACAACCATGAGTAATCCCAGAAACTAACGACGGAAGTTGTTAGTTATGCGCACACCCTGATGTAATTAATATTTATACACCTCCCGAAGAAGGCCCGAGGCACCGGGCCGAAATATCGAGATAATATCTCATCCCGGAGTGAGGAAATCACTCAAAAAAAGGATCTATATAGTATCATGTCTCACTTCTCTTTCAGGACCTCTTTAAATTGAAAGCCCTGAGTATATGACTTGTATATTTAGGAGACATATTGAAATTTCAGTCTCTCACTTCCCACAATATCCTTCACTCAATAATTTTCCATTACATTCAGGCCCACTTCCCAATTCATTGACACTGTTAGTGAGATTACTGTGTGACTCTACTGAAATAAATCAGACTGATTCTTTCTTCTAAAATAGAGAAAGATATTACTTAGTTAAAATATTATGTACGTAAGTTGTTTAAGTCATTGTAAATGAAAGGAGATTTAAGAGGGATATATTATAATATTCATTTTTTTTTTGCTATTTACAGACTTCCATTCATAAATGCTGAGCTTCCTTTCTGCAATGACTCCGCTTCCACAATGGAAGCCTTCCGCAGGGCCGAAATGATCTATCGTCACGAACCCAACTGCACACATTGTCCTAAACGTTGCGTGGAAGATATGTACACTGTCCTCATCAATCCTTGGGCCACAGGTAAAAAAGACATTTGGTCGGGCATCTTCTACAAGGAGCACGTGTTCACCATCGCTACAGAAGTCCTGACTTATGATTTTGGCAGCTGCCTTGCAGAAATCGGCGGTATTGTCATGTTCTTTCTTGGCTTCTGTATTGTTCATTTCTTGGAATTGGTACATTTAATTGCAATGACGATTCTAGATAATAGAAGAAGCGTAAGAACAACGAACCCAACTGCCACCTAAGGGATTCGAACCACTATACTCTCCTCACATCTAGTCAGTGAAGACTAGAAATTGAAAAACGGATTCAAAACCATACTATTATCATTTTTGATAATTAATTTTTATTATAACAAAAGACTTTGATACACCTTCAAGCTGAATTTCAAATTTAAGACTATAGAAAATATATAAATATTCCATGTATCAGCGCTGGACCAAATACCTGAGAGGTAAATAATTTGGCCCGTTTTCCTAGACTTCATTAATTCACTTTTAACAAGCTTCAAATATGAACCTGAATTGACATCAGAAGCATAATATTTTTGTATTAAGTTTCATAAGAAATAAAAGTTATTGAAAAAGTAATGGGAGTTTACTGTATATTATTCTTACAATTATTTGAATTAGATTAGCATCTAATTCAAACTAATAGTTTCTAGAAATTAATAGTGTTCGTAATAGCAATGATTAATAACAATGTAAACTAAAAAAAAACCTTTAACATATTGCAAATTAGATTTTTCGGTGGATATAATTTTTAAATAATAAATTAATAATAAGCCGTGCAGGCGTGGTCGTGCGGTCTCAGGCGTCCTTCTCCTGTGCGGCCTATGTGCCGGTACCCGGGTTCAAATCCCTGTCGAGAGCAGGGATGTTTCATCTTTCTTCTTCTGTATTTCGTCCGTTTCTCCCCTGGGACTTACTATCTCAGGATTATTTCTGGACGGGATGTGAATCTCGTCCCCCTTCTGGAATTTCCTAGTCTCACCCTGATGCTGTCAGGTAGGGCTAGCCCGTGATCCATAGTTGGCCAAAGTCGATGAAAGGAAGGAAATTAATAATAGTTTATGGATCTGAAAAAAAAGTATTTTATGTAAATAAATATTAAAGGAAGATATTAGATATGAAAATCCTCTAGTTACATGAAACAAAAATTAAAACAATAAACAGAAAACTATGATGTAATTTTATATTATTTTCGGTAAATAAATGGTAACTGGAAGACCGAGTTTTGTCCGGTAAAATAAAACGAAAACTAAAGTAAGAACGCTTTAGACACAGCTGCTTATTTAACCCTCTGTAGGGCAATGGACACCTTCCCAATGAATATACGCGACTTTGAGAAGAAAAAATTTTAAAAATTATTATTATGTAAAATTATTATTTTATTACAGCTAATAATAAATTTATTTTATTACACATAAAAACGCACAGAACATGAACTTATCAGTAATAAAATAAAACGAAAATAATGTAAGAACACTACAGACAATTACCTGGTATTCAAGTCCCAGCACAACCCTTAACCCCCTAAATGAGTTTTCCCGAAATCTAGCTAAATCGTTTTCTCGCAAACGAAAACGATAGATTCATCATTTCATCAAAATCCTCAGGTCCGTTTTTTAAAATAAAATCTACAATAATTTCTCAATTTATAGTTTAGATTTGATTACCATTTTTATCTTTAAAAATGCTGCTAATTTTTTAGAATATGTATTTTTTTGTTATTATTATTATTATTATTATTATTATGTTTGTATGTTTCAAACCTTGGGTTTCCCCA
>JAFIDM010001028.1:1847281-1858758 GCA_023159025.1 Thereuonema tuberculata
TTATTATTATTATTATGTTTGTATGTTTCAAACCTTGGGTTTCCCCAGCAAAAACAATATGGCGGGTCAAGGACCAAAGCACATACTGCCAAGTGTAAAGATGTGTGCAAGAATGATTAGGGATGTGTGCTTGTGTCCATAAATTTCCTAACTATGCGTGCTGTGTTGAGTACCACAGCCTTCTGCAGTTGTGCATAAGTGTTTTTATGAAGTCCTAGTGTGCTGAGACTGTGGTGCAATGTGTGAGGCACCAGACCAGTGGCAGACAGAACGATGGGTACAACACGTACTCGATCCTGCCTCCACTGCTTCTGGAGCTCGTGTGCTAGATCAGTGTATTTACTGATCTTGTCTGCGTGAGTTTTCTGCATGTTCTTGCTGATAGGCACTGCAATATCAATTAGATAGGTCTGTTTGTTAACCTTATCAACAAGTGTGATGTCTGGTCTGTTGTGATGTATGGTTTTGTCTGTGTGAATGGGGCGGTCCCAGTATAGTTTATATGAGGGTGATTCTAATACGCTTTGTGGTATGTACTTGTAGTACGGGACCGTGCTCTTAATAAGTGAATGTTTGTGTGCTAATTGTTGATGAACGATCGATGCTACCTGATTATTATTATTATTATTATTATTATTATTATTACTATGTAAGTGAAAGAAAGCTACACAAATTGGAAAGCTTTGAAGCAGGAGTTCAATCAATATCAAAATCAATTTCCCAAGTTACACAGTAGTGATTGGAAAGTTTTCATTTTGAAAAGTTGTTTCCCACTTTTTTTCTTTTTTTTTTTATAGTTGTATTATTGGTCAATTAACATGCCTATTGTTTCGTATGTACTTAGCAAAATGAGATGAATATCTCATCGTTTTTTTTAAATAGATTAGAATTTAAAAAAAAATCAATTTTAAAAAATTCATGTATTTTATTTGTCCCACATCCTAGGATTTGCAATTTTTTAGCTTTTGTTTTCTATACCTCCTTTTTTTTTAAAGGATGGCAATTTATTACTGTATTTAATGTTTTTGTCTTACAATAAAACGCCACAATCTGGTTCCTGCATGTAGATTAGAATTACAATTCAATGGAAGACCGTTCACATGCTTCTAGATTTTAAAACAATAATTCGTGTTCATGAGCTTTAAAAACCATAGTAATCGAAGATTCTCTCACAAAAAGTTATAATAATGTGCTATCTTTGATATCGAAAAATGTAACACTTTCTACACAACTGTTAAGAAATTAAACTAGAATTTATTATTATTATTATTATTATTATTATCTCGACGCACTAAAACAAAAACTAAGTGCACTTGCAAAAAGATTACAAAGATACAAACAGTGCACACTGCGCAAAAAACAGAACAACACTTTCCGATACAATGAGAAAAAAATCTAAAGATTTCTTTCATCTCCCTCTACTACATCTTATACAAACATTCTCACCAACGAGGCATTACATGAATACTGGTCGTCCCTGTAGTTCAACCCCATCACCCACAATAACAAAGCACCATTGATCACAGGGGAACAACAACTCACTGAACACTTACCCTGCATGTCCTTCCATGAGATAACTCTCGCAAACATACAGACAGCACTAAAACATGCACACAACTGTAAGGCTCCTGATGCAGACGGCGTCCAGAACTTCTGGATCAAAAGGTGCAGGTCTCTGCATGGGAGTTCCTACAGGTCCTCTTTCACTCACTGGCATAATCCAACACCCAGGACTTACGCCTCTTTTCCTCACACAGGGTGTCACATACCTACAGAGCAAGAACACTGAAACAGTGCACCCTGCAAACTACCGTCCAAACACTTGCCTCCCAACACTTTAAAAACTTCTCACTTCCTGTTTTGAAGACAAAATCTACACACACGTCGAAACACATAACACTCTTTATGATTAACAGAAGGACTGTCGCAGGAATTCCCAGGGTTGCAAGGAGCAACTCCTTAATGATTCAGGCGCGCGCGAAGAATAGGAACTTACACATCGCATACATCGACTATAAGGCATTTAATTCGGTCTCTCATTCCTGCTTCTACACATCTTTCATCTCTACAAAATATACCCCAAGATCACGGCATTCTTAGATGCCACAATGAAGAGTGGAATGCAATGTAACACCTATGCACCACCAACTACATCACTACAGTCTCGATTCCCACAAGAAGAGGTATTCTCCAGGGAGACTCCTTGAGCCCTCTTTGGTTCTGCCTAGCCTTGAATCCATTAAGCCACATGCTAGACAACACAAAACACGGTTATAGGCTTACCTCAGGCACTCTGACACCATATAAAATCACACACTTACTCTACATGGATGATATTAAACTCTACACCACAAACAACGCACAGCTTATCAATTTACTACAAATCACAACACAGTACACCAAAGACATTGGGATGGAATTTGGAATTGACAAATGCCGCAAGCTACATATAACGCGCGGGAAGACTACGAATTTGGAGGGTTTTGAACTGGACCATGACATCGTTCTCATCTCATCTTTTTAGGTCCAACACAGTTAAAGTTTTCATAAGTTTGAATAAAATTAGAATATAACATGATATTATTGCTTCTTTGGTGGCGAGATGTTCCACGATGCATTGAAAAGACGGGAGCAAGCGTCACGAAGGGAGCATTATGGAACATCACGTCACCAAATAAGCATTAACATCATATTATATTATATTTTTTTCAAATTTATGCAAAGTTTTATTCTGTTGAACATATAAAGATGAGGACTTGTTCTGATTTCTTCAGCGTGAAGACATCGATGACCTCATCGAAGAAACCGGTTGCTTAGATTTTATTTAAATGTAGTTTTTTAAAGTTTATTTTTAAAATTAGTTATGTGTGGGCTACATCATATGTTACCACTATTAGAGTAGTTACTTTATACTTTCTTAACTTGATATTTAAATTTATAAAAATATCACTATGAAACCAAAGCACTCTTAGAACGTTTCTCTTTTATTTGATTCTTTTACTAAACAAGGAAAAATAGTAAAAGTTCTACAATATGTTATAATCCAGTAAAATTTATTAACAACCGAAATAACAAAGCAGATGTATTAATACACTTTTAGCTTAATAACGCTATTAAAATCAAAAATGAAAAATATAATTTAAAATTTAGTAAAAATGAAAATGCAAATGAAGCCTTAATGTATCCCGAGATCTTTCAAGGGATAAAAATTATTGAACGGTATCACAGCCTTCATTGGCATGAGTTTTCATTTCTTGCTGTTCGCTGTCAGTTCAGAAGTTTGCAGGTATTGAGATTGAAGACACTGTGGGTAATATTTAAAGGAGGAAGAATGTTTGTTTTTTTATTAGGGAGGGGAGAATGATTCTAGATCAGTATTTTTTTTTTTTTCATTATAATATAAGATTGCATATAATAATAAGATCTGAAAGTATTACATTTTGCATAAGATATGTTATTTTATATGAATTGTATGTCAAAACTTTCTCAAATTAATAAATGAAATAAAAAAAAGAATAATTAAAAAAAAAGGACTATTATTAAATGATAAGTTACGATTTTATTTAATTTTTTCTTTTATTTTGTTCTTGTTAATAAAAGTCATTATTTTAAAAACATTTTAATTTGCAATTTATATAACCATTATTGCCGCGCTGGTGTGGTCGAGCGGTCTCAGGCGTCGGTCTGTCGTGAGATCAATGTGCCAGCGCCCGGGTTCAAATCCCGGTAGCGAGCATGGATGTTTCAAAAATTTCCTTTCCTGTGTTGTAGCCTCTTCTTCACTTTCTCTTCGGTCTGACGTCATTCCTTAATGGCGTCCTGGGGAAGGCCACGGGAAACCACCCCAGTATCTTTCCCTTGTAATTCTAGGGAGTCTGCTAGGGGTTCGCCGTCTTGGGAACACTAGCGCTCCCTGGAGCACGGATGCTTCGGCAACGAAGCTCGCACTTCGGTGCGAACCGACCACACACACACACACACATAACCATTATTTATAAAAATTGCAAATTAAACATTATTAAATATCATTAAATATCTTATCATTAAGTAACTTAAAAATAAATTAATGTTATTTAAAAATAACGTAAATATGAGATAACATTAAGAAAATTCTCTATTTACTAAATAAAAAAGCTCATTTAATTGAATTAAAAAAGGAACTTCTTATTTTAATGAAAAACAGATATTTCTTTAAATGTATATTAAAATATACAAAAAACTACGAAGATATTTCGACCAACTTGTTGTTCGATCGCAAAGCAGTAAATAAAGGGAATATGCAAAGGTTATGTCACGAAATACACGTGTGTCGTAGACCAATTGTACTAACTAATGCTTCATTAATAATAACGTTGCAAAATAGCAAATAAGGCTATGAAATTTAACGAACTTAAAACGAATTTAACAAATGGGTCAAGACCAAAATCTACTTCAACAAACCCAATTTACGCCAAACCCATAAATAAAAGTACCGTTCCCTTTTCATGGTTATGTCCCAAATTTTATTTATATACGATCGAAGAATTTTTTTCTAAACATTTTGCTGAAACACGCGAATAGGATTCTCCTGAAGATCCTCCTTTCAGTTGTTACATTGTAATTTAATTTACCCATTTAGAAGCGTCGTAAATTGTAACTTTTCTACTTTCACATTCTTAATTCTTTTATATCGTGTTATCTATGTTTTCAAAAAAGCAACTTTCTTTGTTAGATCTTGGACATTGTAATGATTTCACATAAATCACGTTGAATTCCTTCATGAAATTTTAAAAAAAAAAAAAAATTTTAATGAAGTTTCAATCGATTAAAAAAAAAAAAATCTGACAAAGCCAAAGTCAAAAGTAGAAAAGTGTAGATCAACGTTGCTTTTACACATTTTATCTAAAAGAGAAATAAATGAATCAGCTTCCTGAACAATCCACTCCCGAAATTCGGATTGTGATCAGTTTTAAGGAAATGGGCCTAAGGAACTAATGCCTTGTTTATTCTGTTTATTGTCTATAGTTTTATCTATAATTGAAAAAAACAAAAAAAACAAACAAGATCAATTTTTATTCCTGAGTAAATTTCATTATTGTATTTGAACACTTTTTTGTCTTTCATTTGCCCATTTCTCTGTCTGTTTCTCTGTTTGTCTGTTTACAGGCGAATCACGTTAAAACGGCTGGACGAATTTCTATCAAATTAGTTATGTACTTTAACAACAAAAATGAAGCCATACACCTGTTTGAATGAAGAATATTTACAGTCCAACAGATGGATGTTGACGATCTCGTTTGCGTGAGAATTACGGAAAACAAGAGATCTGGCCATTAGCCTCTTCAGCAGGTCTCAAGGAATTTAGTATTTGGAATATCTGTCACTAGGAAAATGCTACCTAATGAATTTATTGTTTGTTTATTAACTGTTTTCAATTTATGAAATGTATATATTAAAATGTAGTAAAAGTCTCATGCATTTCCCCGTATTATAATTCATTTAAATATTTCAATTTACTTCGCCATTTTGTCAGAAGACATGGTTAGAGGCTATTCTCGCGTAAATTACATGAAATCACGAAAATACGAGATCGTCAAGATCCGTCTGTTGAACTATATACACTTTAAATTATAATACAAATGCAACTAGTTTCTCCACCGAGAGGTGGTATTCTCAAGCAATGAATACAGAAGTGGGGTGTAATTGTATAATGGTAAGTGTGCTGATGGTTTCTGGGGAACTGGAGTGACACCTGGTGGCTGCATGGAGAACGTCAGAGAGCCTCTAGCGGCGAGGACCAGGAACAGCGATAGGACAGCTCATTCATCGGGCGTTACCCGTTTAACCCATATTGGAAATAAGGCGCAATTCCAATGCATACCGAGCTAGTAAAATATTGACAAAATGTGAATTAAATTAAAAGAAACATAACATTGAAAAAATACTTAAATGAAGAAACTAAGCTGCCAATTAAGAAACTTCAACTCATGTAATTGGCTAAGTTCGTCTGTCTGTCTGTCCGTAACTCGATATAATTTTGTTATCACTGCACCGATTTTAATGAAATTTGGTATACTTACTCAGTTTTTTACGCTGATTTTAAAACTCAAAACCATTTTTGCCTTAGAAGCTTCGTTCACAAGTTAGCGCAGTATTTAAATTACACAAAGGTCTGTCTGTAACTCGATATAATTAAGATACCACTGCACCGATTTTAATGAAATTTGGCGTACTTACTCAGTTTTTTACGCTGATTTTGAAACTCAAAACCATTTTTGCCGTAGAAGCTTCGTTCACAAGTTAGCGCAGTATTTAAATTATACAAAGGTGAGTTTGGTTGCTACAATCATTAATAGAAAACAATATGACATCTACATTATGTAATATTGTAATGGAACAATGCATTATTATTAAATTACTTGAAGAAAGATAATTAAAAAATCTACAAATTGTCAGAGAATTAAAGCAGAATAAGCTGTTTGTAACTCGAATAATTAAGTATTAAGATAGATCCAACGTTCTCAATGATACCATTGAATCAAGGGTACTCAAATTGGATGAAGATATTAGTTCATTGTGTCATTCCATGTTGTTTCCATGAAATTTTATTCTTGGGAACTGACCTCGACAACTGCAATTCTAACAAAACATACGTTCAAAACCAAATAATTTTGTTACCACTGCATCCATTTTAATGAAATTTGGCATACTCAGTTGTTTACGCTGATTTCGAAACTCAAAACCATTTTTACCGTAGAAGCTTCGTTCACAAGTTAGCGCCTTATTTAGATTACATTTACTGTATATTTGATAGTTGATAATAAAATGATTTTACAGATTTTTTTATGCCTGTCGTCCGACAGGCTTTGCTGCTAGTTGTTAAATAAAATATAAAATGAAATTAACAAAACTATTAAAACCTGAAAAAATATAGAAAATAAACTAAATGCCTTTGGATTAAAAAAGGAGTATATGAAATTACACAAATAAAAATTATTAAAAAAAAATTTAATTTTTTTTTTTTTTAAATTCTTTCAAAAAATTTTTAGAAATTAACAAATTTTAACTTTGAAGAAAATATTAAGATATAAATCTTTTTACAAGTAAGATAATTGAGTAATTAAAATATAAGGTTAACAAATTAAAGATTGGCACAACTTCACATATTGAATAGGGATCTGTCTGAGTGATTTACTAATTACTTAATTTATTTTGCTTTGCTTTTTTTTTTACTAACCCATAAGCGGCCATGGCTGGGACAGATAAAGACACATTATAAGCCTCAGCCGTGGTTAGTATGAAATAAGTTTCAATACATTTCCTTTGAAAGTGATCCTGCGAACGAGCTACGATTCGTACCTCCTTTAAGTTTAGGCCATGCGAGTTGGAGATGGCGTGCCTATATGGAGATACATATCGTTCCTGCTTTGATATGCCGTACGATGCTCCGCTACACGCTCGGCTATGGGCCTGCTGGTTTCCCCAAAATACAGGCAATCATGGCGGATATAGGGTAGGGCATATACAACTCCTGTGTCTCGGGCTGGCCTTCTGGCTTTGAACATCTTGGCGATGGTACTGGTGGCTGGGGAAGTTATGCGGATATTGTGTCTTCTGAAAATTTTTCGGAGCAAAGGGAAGGCGTGGGGATAATAAGGAATAGAAATGAATGACTTAGGTAGGACCTCCGTCGTTTCGATCTTGACATTGTTATAAATGCGTTTTAAAGTATTCTTGAAATGCCTAGAGATGAACTCCTGCGGATAATCGTTGTTAACTAGAATTGATCTAATCGTACAGTGGTGCCTCGCATAACGAACGCCTCGCACAGCGAACGCTGCACACAACGAACTTCCTTTTCGTTCATTTCACGATTCATACAACGAACTTCGCTTCACACAACGAACAATGCTTCACACAACGAAGTCGCCCACTTCACACGATCACTGCCGATTTATTGCATCCTTCCGCGCAGGCAGTCGTTAGTCACTGAGCAGTACGCTTAACTTACGCACGTGTCGCAGCAATCGTTCATCATTACAACGAAGTCGCCCGATCTTCTACGATCACTGCCGATTAATTGCATCCTCCCGCGCAGGCAGTCGTTAGACTCGTTAGTCACTGCGTAGTACGCTTAACTTACGCACGTGTCGCAGCAATCGTTCTTCATTACGAATTAAATCGCACACGTATCACGGCAGTCGTCCTTTTAAGATAAACTCAACATTTATTTTATATGATGGGTTCTAAAAAAAGCAGGAAGGTGATTTCTCTTGAAATGAAACAGGAAATAATTAGAAGGAGTGAATGTGGGGTAAAACAGTGTGACCTCGTCAAAGAGTTTGGCCTCAACAAGACCACCATTTTCACCATTTTGACAAACAAGGATGCAATAAAATCAGCCAAAGTAGCCAAAGGAGTATCAAAACTATTTAATGAAAAACATAGATCTTCAATCCACGAGGAAATGGAGAGGCTATTAGCGATTTGGATTAAGGACAGGCAGGTGAAAGGTGACGTAACAACCCAAGATATTATCTGTCACAAGGCCAAGATGATTTATGAAGATCTAAAGAAAAACATCCCTGGAAGTAGCAGCAATCAAGATAATAAAGAAGATTTCAAAGCCAGCAGGGGGTGGTTTTTTAGATTTAAGAAAAGGTATGGAATCCACAGCGTTAATATGCATGGTGAGGCTGGCAGTGCGGATAAAAAAGAAGCAGAAAAGTTCTCTATTTATTTTCAAAAAATTATTATGGATGAAGGATACTGCCCACAACAAGTGTTCAATGCCGATGAAACGGGTCTTTTCTGGAAAAGAATGCCGAGCAGAACCTTCATTACAAAAGAAGAGAAGAAATTGCCAGGACACAAAGCCATGAAGGACAGACTTACCCTTATGATTTCGTCTAATGCCAGCGGAGACCTCAAGATCAAACCTCTATTGGTTTATCACTCTGAAAATCCAAGAATTTTTAAGAAAAATAACGTTGATAAGTCCAAATTGCCCGTCCATTGGAAGTCCAATCAAAAAAGCCTGGGTGACCCAAGTTATCTTCAACGAATGGATTCTGGAAACCTTTGCTCCTGCCGTGAAGAAATTCTTGTTGGAAAAAGAACTGCCGCTCAAAGCCCTTCTGATACTTGACAATGCCCCTTCTCACCCAAAAGACCTAGAAGAAATATTGCAGGAAAATTATCCTTTTATCAAGGTGCAGTATTTGCCACCAAACACCACATCCATTCTCCAGCCAATGGATCAGCAAGTTATTGCGAACTTTAAAAAACTCTACACTAGAGCCCTCTTTAATAAGGTGTTTGAAGAATGCGAGTTTGGTGGAGACAATATGACTATCCGAATGTTTTGGAAGGAGAAATTTGATATCCTTTTGGCAATACGACTTATACAGAAGGCCTGGGAAGAAGTGTCACAAAGGACCATCATTTCTGCTTGGAAGATGCTTGTGCCTTCGTGGATTCAGGAAGAAGCAGTAGTTGATGACACAGAAATGGTGGATGACATCATCACAGTGGCCCAAAGGTTGGAATTAGAGGTAGAGGAAGAGGATGTAGAGGAGCTTATTGAGGAACACAAAGAAGAGCTGACAACTGAAGAGCTCCAAACACTTCTGGCCCAACAACAGGACAATGCTCAAAGGGAAGCGTCATCTGATAACGAGGAGCAACAATCAAACAATCAACCAATTCCAACTGCTGACATCAAGAACATCCTGGTCAAATGGAAAGCAGTTCAGGAGTTTACCAATGCCCACTATCCGGATTCCGCTGAAGCAAACAGGATCAACGACCTGTACTCCGATACTCTTGTCCGTTATTTCCGGCAGATGTTGAAGAAAAGAGAGAAACAAACGACTTTGGACAGGTTTTTCACTGCACCATCGGCCAAAAAGCGGAAAATGGATGAAGATGTGCAAGATTCGATTATTTCTTAAAATTAAAAAATGTGTGTTTTTTTCATTATGTTTTTAGATGTATCTAAATAAAAATAATAACAAAAAATTTATCTTTTTTTTATGTCATCTTACCATATTTTATGCTACAGAACGAATTATTTTTTTTAACATGTATTGTTATGGGAAAACGCGTTTCACATAACGAACTTTTCGCATAACGAACTTGCTCCTGGAACGAATTAAGTTCGTTGTGTGAGGCACCACTGTATTGAGTTCTTGATTGAAAAGCTTTACTGAACTAGATAAACGGAAACCCCTATGCACCAACATGGTGATGACGTTGATTTTGAATTCCAATGGCACGGCGGAATAAAAATTCAAGGTAATTCCGCCAAAAGTGGGTTTTCGAAACACTGAAGTATGGATTTGTCCATCGGACCGCTTCAACAGAATGTCAAGATATGACATTTCTCTTTTTCAATTTCATCTTTCTCTTTTTCAATTTCAAATTGCACTTCGTCACTAATCTGATTGAAAATGTCCATGATGCCTTCTAAGATACTTGAGTCGGCGTAACACAATATATCATCGACATATCTAATCAATAATGGAACTTCAATATTGCCAATGTCAAGAATCGATAAGGCTCGATCCTCGATGTAAGACATTGTCCATTCGGCGATGAAGCCCCATGAAGAGACCCTTATAAAACTTGTATTCGAAACCAAAAAATTGCGTGTCGAAAAGGGCAAGAATAAGTGGAATTAACTTAACAAACTTTCGCTGTTGCATAAAATGGAGGTGGGTCTTATTAACAATATGCTCTAAAGTACAAACAATTAAATCCTTACGGATTGAGGTGAACAACGCCTAAGCGTCCATAGAACAAAATTCGTATTCGTCACTGAACTCCAGGGTCTTAATTTTTTCACGAACTTGCGTACTGTTTTGAACACTATAACATTGAGGTTTTTCATTTTCAAGTAAATATGTTTAGACAGTAATTCAAATGCGGTTGACTTACAGTTAATGATGGGCCGAATAGGGAATAGTCCATTGTCTTCAAATGGTTTATGGATTTTTTGGAAGCCCATTGAGTGTAGGAATGCTGCATGAGGAACTTTTTAGGGTCTCGGCAAAATCAGAAGAAATGTGCCAGTCTGTGAATAAACGCCGCGCGGGTAGGGGAGCATCGTAGGGCATATCAAAGCAGGAACGATATGTATCTCACATATAGGCACGCCGTCTCCAACTCGCGTTTCCTAAACTTAAAGGAGGTACGAATCGTAGCTCGTTCGCAGAATGACTTTCAAAGGAAATGTATTGAAACTTATTTCATACTAACTACGGCTGAGGCTTATAATGTGTCTTTATCTGTCCCAGCTATGACCGCTTAGGGGTTAGTAAAAAAAAAAGCAACGGAAAATAAATTAAGTAATTAGTATATCACCCACACAGATCCCTATTCAATATGCGAAATCGTGCTAATCTTTAATTTGTTAACCTTTTATTTTAATTACTCAATTATCTTACTTGTAAAAAGTTTTATATCTTAATATTTTCTTCAATGTTAAAATTTGTTAA
>JAFIDM010001028.1:1858768-1889343 GCA_023159025.1 Thereuonema tuberculata
AAAAAGTTTTATATCTTAATATTTTCTTCAATGTTAAAATTTGTTAATTTCTAAAAAATTTTTGAAAGAATTTAAAAAAAAAAAAATTAAAAATTTTTTTTAATAATTTTTATTTGTATAATTTCATATACTCCCTTTTTAATCCATTGGCATTTAGTTTATTTTCTATATTTTTTCAGATTTTAATAGTTTTGTTAATTTCATTTTACATTTTATTTAACAAAGTTTCTTAATTGGCAGCTTAGTTCCTTCATTTAAGTATTTTTTCAATATTATGTTTCTTTTAATTTAATTCACATCTTGTCAGTATTTTACTAGCTCGTTGTGCATTGGAATTGCGCCTTATCTCCAATATGGGTTAAACGGGTAACGCCCGATGAATGACCTGTCCCATCGCTGTTCCTGGTCCTCGCCGCTAGAGGTTCTCTGACGTTCTCCATGCAGCCACCAGGTGTCATTCCAGTTACCCAGAAACCATCAGCACACTTAGCATTATATAATTACACCCCACTTCTGTATTCATTGCTTGAGAATACCACCTCTCGGTGGAGAAACTAGTTGCATTTGAATTATAATTTAAAGTGTATAAATATTCATCATTTAAACAGGTGTATGGTTTCATTTTTGTTGTTATAATTCCTCAGTACACGTAAAATAAGTACATTCTAGTTATGTACTTTGTTTAAAGTTGAACTTGAGAATAGGTCCCCTTGTTTTGTATCCATTCTTCCCATCCATCAAAAATAGCTTCCGAATTCTATCGCTGCAATGACTGGATGGGTTTCTTTGGTGCTATGTTTCTTTAAACCTTCAAAATACGATTATTTTGGCAACTACTAGGCCCCTTTCCAAATTTTCGAAATGGCTTTCTCAGCACTTCAATACTCACTATGGAAAGCCAATACGGACGGATGTCCTTAATATTTGGACAGAATACGTCACCAAACGTTAAGGAAACCCTTCCATCTAAATTAAACCATTGGCATATTTATTTTAATCTTTTTTCCATCTCTCCAAAATGATCTCCTAAATCCATCTACTTTTGTCTAAGGTGAACTCTTTAGGAGTTGATACGAAACTTCGTTATGGTCCGTTTTATTTGTCACGATTATCTTGATCTCCACCTACATACAACTCTTCAAAGCTGACCCCGAAGGGTTGCTTGTGCAGTATATTGTAGGTTATTGAGATTACATCTTGTTTGTTTTTATTTAATATTTTGTTACTGGGCTATAATGTTTTTATAGGAAATTACTGAATCATTTTTTACTTTTGAGTGCATCAATAAGAAATGTCAATAACCATGACAACAATATATAAACATACCATTCAAATATGATTAAAACTCGACTTATCATTTAATGTTGAATTCTAAATTAAAACCAAAATTAAATTCTTCCATGCTTTTTCTTTTACAAATGAAAAAAAGAATAAACTAGGCCAATCAACAACTTTCAGAAAATCTATGATCGTTATTATGGGATGTTTCACACTACCATCGGCCCTTTCAAAATATATCGTCTTCACAATAGTTTTATTAGTATTGAATGATAAATGCAGGGCTTATATAATGCTATCCTTCCATTATACTGTCACTTCAGGGGATAATTTGTCTGCTGGAACGAAAAAAATGGGACGGAAGTTGGAATTTGTAAAAAAAAATTAGAAAAAGAATTGAGAAGGACATCGTAAAGAGATAAACGGGTATTTAATACAAGATAAAAATGGATATAGTAATGTTAAATTTAAAACTATAAATATATTAACAATTTATTCATGCATATTAAATAAATACATGTATAAGTTAATTGAAAAATTTTAAAATGTAGTAATATTAAATTTAAAAGTATAAATATATTAACAATTTATTTATATACTTTACAATAAACAAATATGTAAGTAAATTTAAAAATTCTCGAAAGCATTCAATTGGAATAAAACTTATTTTAGAGACAAGTTTTCGAAGCGATTAGTTAGTTTTTATTCTTGCTTTTTTTAAAATTGCAAAAATAAAATTTATATTTATTTCAGTTTATTTAATTTTTCAATTCTAATTTTAAATTATTTCCTAATAAACAATTTTGTTGAATCTGAAATAAAATTTAACGTGTTTGTAATCATATAATAAAAAACATAAAAAACACTTTAAAACGGGACAGGTCACTTGTAAATGTTCGGCTACGACCGATCGAAACATGTCGTGTTTTAAAATGTGTTTATGTTTTTTTTATTATGTGCGTTGGCTATTTATTTCAATTTCAATCTTCTTTAAATTTCGTTTAAGTTTCACAAATTCTGAATAGAATACAATTGACGGAATTTAACACTTCATGAGCTACAATTCTATATCAATTAGATTATCAATTATTAGGATCAAGTGAAGTTAATTAAATATGAAATTCATTTCTTGATTGGAAATACATTAGTTAAACTGAGTCAAATAAAAGAAAGGTTATAATGGAGATACAGCTTATTTAACACTGAACCTGCACGTTTTTTTAGCCTTATGAAAGGAAGCCTTATATAATTCCGGTTTGTCCGTCTGTCTGTAGACAAGTATCCCACAATGCAAAGCACAACAATCACAACAATCGCGCCTTTTGCATTCGCAACAATCACATGTATAATAAAGCTCAGCAACAATCACAACAATAACAATAATCGCAACAATTGCGCCTTTCAGAAGCCGTTGCGAAGCATTGTGATTGGTTTACTAATTGCTATCCCTACCTTGTTTTTATTTTTTTATGATAAAAAGTGCAAATATTAAAATAAAATTAAAATCATTCACATTCTCCGAATTTCATTCAGTCGGAACTGATAGAGTACTTCACTGTAATAAAAATCTTATAAGGAGAAATAACGTTTTCCTGAATTTTTTTTTTGTTTGCAATATAAAAAATGTAATTTTACTTTAATGCCACAAGTATTACAGAAGAATAAAAAACATAACATAATGAAAAAAATAAAAATACGTTGGAAAATTATGAAAATAGGGCCAAAAACTTTGCAATATTACTTATGTTTTAACCCAATCTTCAAAATAAAACAATAGTCCACTGATAAAAATATTTCCATAAAATCCTTTCTACGTTAAAATTAATAGGAAATGTAGTGGTGATTAAGCCAATCGTTCAAAAAGGCCACAGCCAATAATCAAGAAAAACTTACATTGGAAAACCAAGGAAGACATAAGGCTAAGTAAAAGGATTTGCCCCCCGAGCTGTCACCAGAAAGAAACAGCAGGTTCGTCCTCTTTGCACTCATCAGCCAGACAAACTCCACGATGACAGACTCAGAAGGTGCGAAAGGTTAAGGATCCAAGGTTTGGCTCCCGAAAGCGGGACTTCCCCCAGAAGAAACCCCAACCAAAAAATAAGCAGTAATACAAAAAAGCTCGGGAAGCTAAATCCGTTTACTTAGCCTTGTGTCTTCCTTAAATATCATTTGTTGAATTTTAAAGGCACGTTAAATTTCTTATAATTATTTTGAAACTTAAAC
Organism: Thereuonema tuberculata; assembly: GCA_023159025.1. Taxonomy (NCBI): domain Eukaryota; kingdom Metazoa; phylum Arthropoda; class Chilopoda; order Scutigeromorpha; family Scutigeridae; genus Thereuonema; species Thereuonema tuberculata. The sequence continues at coordinate 1,862,270 of JAFIDM010001028.1, forward strand.
TAAATCCAAAATTTTGAATTTATTTGAAAGAGTAAGCTAATGGAAAAATTCATTGATCGAAAGGAAATGATTTTTTTAGGGTGAACAAAAGATAGAATTCTCCAGAGTTGTAAATCATAATCCAGTCACAAGAATTAAAAAAATCATATCAAGTGAAAGTGACGAAAACTAGATAAACCAAAACTAAAATATATCGCTACCTCTCCAGCTCAAGTCGGACAGACATGACTCATGCCTTTGTGGGAAGCGTATGACCTGAAGTGGTAAAAAAAAAAAAATGAGTTTAGGTCTTGGTCACTTTCTGCCCTCACCACCTTTGTAGTCCAAACTATAAGTCGGATAGACACAAGTTCCACTTTTTTCGAATCCTTATGACTCGTAGATACAAACAAATACGAGTTCCTGTCACACAGGAAAATGACATATGTACAGGATTGCTACGATTTGGTGTACACTGTGAAACATGTTTTATAAATGTCTTTTTTTTTTACTTAATATATTTCTTTTCACATTTAAATTGGTCCTAACTCTCCTTAAATTTTGCTTTTGTTATGATGTTTATTGCTTTGCATAATGTTTAGTTTACTCCTGATAAGTTATAAATAAAATAGAAATTAATATTTTAGTTAAACATTAATATATTTATGAAAATTATTAAAATAAAGAAATGTAATCAATCTGTTGTAAAATATTTCATGAAGTCGTCATTCATAACAAAATAAAATACTGATATAATTCAAGAATAAATTAAAATAAAGTAAAACCCCGTTATTGCGCTCATCAAGGGACCATGACCTAAAAGCGTAATAAGCGGTACAGCGCTATATCGAGGTTTTATTGTACATAGAAAACACCAGGGACCGTATAAAAGGAGCGTAAAGAACTGGATAGCGCTATAAGGGGGAGCGCTATATCGTGGTTTTACTGTATGTAGATTTGTCATTATAACAGAATTAACCATTCAAACTTTTACTTCAGTAAAAGAAATTTACTTTTCTTATACTTCATTTTGTGGGCCCGGTAGCCGAGTGGTCAGGGCGCTTTGCTGCGGGTTGGAGGTTGCGGGTTCAATTCCCGGCCTCTGCGGAGGGCGGGGTTTTTTCCATGCCCCTTTCCCCTCCAAACTGGTCCTAGGATCTACCCAGCCCTCTATAGAATGGGTACCGGGTTTCTTTCCCGGGAGTTAAAGGCGGGCGGGCATCGGGCTGACCACCAGGCCCCAACTTCATCCCGTTGGTCATGAAATGCTAGGTGCCTGACCTCCCGCGCCCCGTAGGCCTATTGTGGCAGGAAACTTTAATTTATTTTTTTTTATACTTCATTTTAAGTAGAATTTTTATCCCTGGGTTTGTTTTTTTTTTTTGACTCTGCAATGAGTTTAATCAATGCATTTGTTTGTTGTGGGTCAACAAAACAACTAAATTATTTTTCCTCACATAAATAATTAATTAAGTATCTGATAAGTATCTCCGTGAATACAATCATCACATCTCTTCTCTGCGTGAAAAGGACAAGCACAAATTACACTATAAATTAATCCAAGTCAACAATAAAGCTTACCATGAATTAATAAATTATACGATTTAATCATTTCTACTGAAATAGTGATCCACGGAAAGCAATCTACATTTAAAATATGATAAAGAAATGGTAATTTATTGTAGCGTTTCCAAAACAATAAGATAGTGTGTTGATATTAAATTTAGCATTGATATTAAATTTAGCATTTTGAAGCATATTTATTGAATGCATTAATTATGATTATTTTGGATAACAGCGTTAGTAATGTAATACAGTAAAACCTCGATATAGCGCTCTCGCTTATAGCGCTATCCCATTCTTTACGCTCCTTTTATACGGTCCCTGGATGTTTTCTATGTATAATAAAACCTCAATATAGCGCTGTCCCGCTTATGAGTGCAATAACGTGGTTTTACTGTTTTTAATTCTCAGTTTTTATAATTAATAGTAGCAGAATACGTAAATGAAAAGCAGATAATTTTCAAAATTTTTTATTTAAAGTAAATAAAATGAAAGTACGAAGGTTTTAAAATTATTAAAGTTGAATTATTTTTATCACTTTATTCTGAAATAAAAATTTCAAAGAAAGGAGCTTTTACAAGACAGACACCACATGTTAAAAAAGGTTTAATGATGTAGGTTCATTAACAGATACGAAATTTATAAACACACTAAAGGTTGAGACCAGATGTTTACAAGGTGACATCTCAAAACATATGTTTCAAGCTTAATTGGCGAACATTAGTTGAGAGTAGTCACCTGTAAACAACAAGATCGCAATATGGAAATAAATGATAATATCAATCAGAAAAAAATATGATTTGTTATATCACCACAAATCTATACTAAAAATAAGAAATACACATTAAAATAAAATAAAGAAATTCAAGTGTTGGCCTCCGCTAGCCTCAATGAATTTTTAATTCAAATTAAATAAAAGCGACTAAAAGTACATAAGTTAAACTCATTACAGGTTGAGATCAGGTGTTTACTAGATGACATCTCGAAACAGTCGTTTCACTGTTAATTGATGATCATCAGTTGCGAGGAGTCATCAATAAACAACAAGGTCTCAATATACAGGCGAATGGAAATATCAATAAAGAAAAAATAAGATATCTCCACAAATCTAAACAAAAAAACACTTCTGTTGTATTTTAATAGACAGAAAATTCATTGAGGGGAAATTCATTGAATTTCTTTATTTTATTTTCAATATGTATTTTTGTTTCAAATTTAGGTTTGTGGAGTTATCATATTTTCTCTTATTGAGATATGAAATATACTTTTTATAGTAAAAGACAGAAACAAGGAGTCGAAGAAGTTAAATATCAGATACATAGTAAAGAATACGCTACCTCAGCGTATCCCAACCGGTGGGTCGCGGAAGGGTTACAGGTGGGTCGCGACTTGATCCTAAAACTATCAGAAACCATCGAATAAACCATCAGAAAAAATCAGAAAAATCGAAATCGATCATATATAAGCAAGGAAAACGATACAGATATGGTTTTATTCTATATTCTTCTATTCCTATATATGTGGAGGTATTCCGATAAGGAAAGGTGGGTCGCCAGCTGAAAAAGGTTGGGAACCGCTGCGCTAACTTATCCATCCGAGATGTATACAATATGTTTTAAAAATTCACCGTTACAGCGATCCTGTTCTACAAATTTTCTACTATTGTATATCCTGGAAAACTGCTGTCTCATCGAATGGAGTAATGTTTAACCCTCTCTTCGAGTTTTTGAATGGTGTTCAGTGTGTTAGAGTTGAACACCCACTTCTTTAATATTCTTCAAAGATGCGCATCAGATGGCGTAAGATTGGAGAAACGGGAAAGATTTGGAAATTTTCTGAACCTTGACATGACACGGCCTGGAAAGTATGTTATGAAGAAACTGTCTGCATGACACAGCTTTACGAAAAATTCACGTAACTTATCATGTTGTAATTACTGATCAGTGAACCTTTGATTACGGTAGATCGGTGACAAAGGAATCAGGGGCAACCAAAGAGTAAGAGGACGTGCCCTATCGGCTCAGAAGTGAAGCATCTCCCCTCTATAGACTTCGCTAAGCCAACTGATTGCAATACTATTTATTTATAATGACGTTTTTTAAACTTGTAAATTATAGAATATTGCAAATAAACAACTCTAAATAACGTAAAAGTTTAACTGTTGAAATAAATTAGAAAAAAATTAATACGAAGTAAATTAGAAAAAAAATATTCATTAATATTTTCTAAAGTTATTTTATGTTATTATAGTTCTTGAAAGTATGAACTAATTTCAAACATTAATAAGAAAATTAACTCCACATACGTTTTCCAGGTAATAAAAGATTTAATACAGTTTTTGTTTCATTACTTTAACTAGAAATAGTTATCAGTGTGTATATATTAGTATAAATAAGCTGTATTTTCCTTCTTTTTAGCAATTTTTTTTAATAAAGTCGCAGCCATCTTACTGATTTATTTATTTATTTATTTATTTATTCATTCATTTACATTTCTTTTACATTCATGAAGAGTACAATATCATGAAGCAAATTTCTCGAGATTCCATTGATTTAAAAATAATATTATTGAAGCCATTTATTAAGTGCTGAATTTTGCTGAATTTAAATATTTTTTTTTTAATAGCAAAAACGAAGTACGTGAAGATCTATTTTATATTGTTTCTTTCTTAGATGTAAATGGGGAACAGCCGAGGGGATCAAGACCCAATTTCCAAAATACACTTAACCCCCGATATAACGCGCATATCGGGCGGGAAACAACACCCGCGTTATAAGGTGAACCTCGTTATATCGAACGGCGCGGTGGCGACGCAATAAATTTACTCAGAACAATTTGAGCTATATAATGAAACATCCCATCAACTATATATATATATATTATGTATTTTAATAAAAAAAAACACAAGTTACAGTATCTATTAAGTGTTTTATTAAAATTCACGTAACTTAGTTATACATCTTAATAAGTACATATATTTATTATTTTTTTTTACGTATGTAAGGTACGCTTGAAAATATGTAAAAACACTATCTATAACTTGACTAAAATCTATGTATTCGACATCATTTCAATTACAAAACATCACTTAAAAAAGTGAGTAATTTTTGTTTGTTTCCTTTTTATTAATCTCTGTATCATTTCCCTCTGTGTCATTAATCTGACACTGTTAATATTTTCTTGTGATTCAGCCCATTTTATAACAGTTTTCATGGCTATTATTGCTTCTTTGGTTGTTGGCGGTAGATCATCATCTTCTGTTTCTTCTTGACAATCTTCGTCACCGCAAATGGATTCGATAATCATTTCATCAGTCATATTCTGACAACGCCGCTTGTTGCGAACATCGCCCGCGCTATAACGGAGTGCTTGGTATAGCGAGCAGCGCTATAACTATAATAATCTATAACGCTATAACGAGGGTTCACTGTATAGATTATTTTTTTTTATTTATTTCAATGGATTGGTAGAGTGGACCTAGACCTCACCTACACTCACTGGCGTAAAAGGGGAGTATTTTAGAAAAGGTCACTCAGAAGCCACGCTGAAATGAGCAGAAGTTCATGGAATTCTCAAGCGTCTTCTGACGAAGGATCAACGAACGGATCTTAAACACTGAAACGACTTCACCTGGAGTGGGAAAAAAAAAAACCTCAAAAAAATTATTCCATTTAAATATTCCAATAATAGAATTGAACCACCCCTCCCCTTCCCGTTCCCTCCTTTTACATGTTCCCAATCCTCTTCCCCTCCAAACCACCCGTTCCTCCGTTTTTTGAAATTTTTTTTTTTTTTTTCAACTATTTCTTTATTTTTATTTTTATTTGCCTTCTTTCCGCTTTCTCCCTAATATCGTTCCTTCTTTTAGTTTACCCGTTGTTTGTAAACTTTCCCATGTGCTCCGTTCTCTTGCCATCCAGGTTCATTTAATTTCCACCAGCGGGCACCAAACGGACGTCAGTCCTTCCTGATTCGTCCTCCAGTTCACCAATGGACACTCCAAGCAGTTCATTGGTCCTCTTCTCCTTAAATAGAAGAATTGAGAGCTACTTGGATCACTTCTCACTGAAGAAGCCTCATCTAAAGAGAGGCGAAAGCTTTAATGTTTTTAGTGTTTTTTAACATTTTTACGCTTGTGTGCAGGCTGAACTTTTAACTATTCCAATAACTCTTTAGGCCAGATTAAATATCCAAACGATGTTAATTAAGACCAGTGACAAAAAAAAACTCTTTCTTCGTTTGAAGGCAATTGAAGAGTACAAAGAAACGAAGAATGCAACTGCAAAGTTCAAATAGATTCTGCTTAAGGTTTGAATTTCAAAGAAAAATTTGTCTTTTAGGCAGAAGTACTTTTTCAAATTGAATTCTACAGCTTCTGATATTTTCCACAGCTTTATTAAGACTTTTACAAGACAACGATAACGAAACGCTTTTCAACGTTTTCTGAAGGCAATACAGTAGCACATCGATTATCCGACACTCTTTTCACCGGACCCTCGTTTAATCGACATCGGTTTCCTTAATTTTTTTTGGTAAAGAAACAATTTCTTCCCCTCCATCCCCCTTGTGCTCTCTCTTATGCGGAATTTTCGAGTTACCGACGTAGGTCCGGTCCCCACAACTGCGGTTAATCGAGGTTGTACTGAAGCAGCTTTATGAATCGAAATACAAGTAATTCGTATTTGACAAATGTTCACTTAAGACTTATTATAAGTCCATTCAATTGCTCTTAAGAAATCTAACTTCGCAAAAGTGTAGAGGATAAAAATAATAAAACATAATTAGTAATTTAACGTGTGTTGAATCTATATTATTAAAATCTTTTATTTCCCTGTCTCTCTGTGTGTCTATCCGGTGCAATTTTCTGTGAGAATGAAAAATAGGAATAATTATTATAATGAAACATCCGCGACAGGAATCGAACTTGCAACCTTCAGATCCGAAGTCAGACGTCTTATCCATTAAGCCGAAGGGACTACAACTCTCTTCATATTATTTTTTGACTTATATTTCCTTTCCCTTCCCCATCAATAAGGAATGTATTCAACCTTTTTTTCGAATCTTAAAATTGTTTATTTATTTCCCATCCGTCAGTTTATTTGTAATTCGAAACTGACAATTAGAAATATAATTGCCGAAACGTTGCAATATTTTAAATATTCTTACTTAACTAAATTCTATGTGATATTGAAAAATAAGTGCGTGTACACGACAGATGTTGGAGTAAAGAAAACAGAGTCAAGAAAGAAGCATCCTTTTTTAGAGGTGGAATACCGAAAAAATCACTATTTGCAACTCAAAAACCATCAATATTTGTAACTCAAACGCCACTGAAAAGTGACAATTACAATTAAAATGAGAGTCAAAAAAGAAAGAAGCAGTACTTCTATTAGGTAGAATACTGAAAAATCATTATTTGTAACTCAGAAACCAATGAAAAGTATCAATTGGAATAAAAAAAAGAGTCAAGAAATAAAGAAGCAGTATTTCATTAGGTAGAATACTGAAAAATCACTATTTGTAACTCAAAAAACACTGAAAAGTATCAATTGGAATAAAAAAAGAGAGTCAAGATAGAAAGAAGCACTATTTCTATTGGGTAGAATACTGCTCAGAAGTTAGACGTCTTAGCCATTAGACCACGAGGCCTACATTCTAATCTCTATAAAAAATAAAAATATATCATAGATATATGATTTACACGCTGGTTCTAAAAGCAGTCGTAAATTAGAATATAAACATCAAAAATTAAATTTGAAAAAAAAAATTTTAAAATTTTAGTTGTAGTTTCCTTGATGTAATTTGTGTGTGTGTGTGTTTTTTTTAATAAATAAAAAATTGTTTTCCGTTACATAAGCGAGGCTTCCGGAGCGAAGCGACGGGTAGCCGACTAGTGTATTTAAGAATTGAGTAAAACGTTGACAGAAACACAGATGTAGGAAACAATAAAATATATTAAAAATTAGGAAAAAAAGAATACATTACATAAATGTTTCGACGTTTCGACATTCTAAGTGGATTGCTATTCCCAACGGAATCGTAATAGAAAAAGTTTTTTGTGACAATTCCGTTGTGAATGACTGTCCACTTAGGATGTCGAAACGCCTGCCTTCAGCCCATTTATGTAATGTAGTCTCTTTTTCGCCGTGCTGGCGTGGCCGTGCGGACTCGGCGGCGGTCTGCCGTGGCGGCCAGTGCGCCAGTTCCTGGGTTCGAATCCCGGCAGTGGCATGGCTGTTTCAATTTCCTTTCCTGTGTTGTCCAGCCTCTTCTTCACTTTCTCTTCGGTCTGACGTCATTCCTTAATGGCGTCCTGGGGAAGGCCAAGGGAAACCACCCCAGTATCTTTCCCTTGAAATTCTAGGGAGTCTGCTAGGGGTTCGCCATCTTGGGAACACTAGCGCTCACCTGGAACACGGACGCTTCGGTTACGAAGCTCGCACTTCGGTGCGAACCGGCTCAACAAAAGTCTCTTTTTCATAATTTTTAATATATATTAATGTTTCCTCATTTGGTCAAGGTTTTTTTCTTTTAAAAAAAAAAAAAAAAACCCCACGAAAGTATTCGCTGATTAATTTGTTTTTAAAAAAGATTTTTAAAAGGATTATCGTAATGTTTTTAATTTATTATTGCTGCGGATAAACTACCAATCAAGGAACAGAGTGCATTATTGTTCATTTACTTGACTTTCATTTAATCTTTCTAATCGCAAATAAGAGATAGGAAAGAGGTTTCAGGTTAACTAATTAATTTCCTGTTATTCAGGCGTATGTTTTTGTAATTGTGCAATTATTGTGCGTTATTATTGATTGTATAGAAAGAAATTAATATCATTATGTTTTCATCTGAAATAATGAGAGGATGTAAAATGATGGTGCAGTAATTATACTTCAGCGACACTGAACAACGGACAGGATATAATAAAGATACTCATTAATAAGAGATAAACAAGAAAGCTGTTATTGAAAATAATAACAAAGAAACTGTAGATGAATTATTTAATATTTGTGGGATGTTATCGTTGTGTCTGGTTCGTAATAAATAAGGAGGCTTAGAATCTGTTGGATCTGAAGGAACTCCGGGAAATGTTAAGAACTGTACGGAACTCTGTTTATTTGCAGGTAACATCGGTATTTATAGGTTATGCACAAATGATTTGATTGGTTGTGGCGTTTACAATTTATTGGTTGATTTAAATGACATGTGATCACAACGGGTTTTTAAACCGTTGTGATTTAAATAAAGTGAATTAAAGAGGACGCCACAGCCGTCAAGAATTTAAAAATAAACAGATTAATAGATTTTTTTTTTTGTCTACAGCTTTTTCCCACTGCCACGTGGGGTCGCTGATGAGCAAGGCGCACTTGCTCAATATTGGGATTTGGCTAGGGGTTTTACAGTTGGATGCCCTTCCTAACACCAACCCAAATCAGAGGGAAACCCAAAGATGCCATAGACGGCGAAAGAAGGGGAAAGACGAAAGAGTAAACAACACAGGAAAGAAAGCAAACATCCATGTCCGAAGCCAGGATTTGAACCCGGGTACCGGTAAACTGTTCGCAACGGCAGACCACCATCTAGACCGCTCGGCCACGCCGGCACGAAACAGATTAATAGATAAATACAGAAAATTGAATAGTAATGATTAGCACACTGAAAAACGGAATAACTAAAATACAAAGGACAAAATTATGATAAAAAACTATAAAATAACTATAAAAATCACTACAATATCGTCTTTGGACTTTAACTCAGTCTTGCGAGAGCGGTCGAAAACAAAAACTGATTTTCAAATATTAAGGATAAAAATTTTTAGTTTAAGTGATTCCAAAATTGTACAAATGCAATGTTGCTTTTTGTGAAATTAAATGCCTGAAATTCAAATAAGGATAAAAAAAACCTGTTTTTCATATTAAAGATTAAAGTATCCCACTACTCGGATCGTGGGAGTTTCGAAACTTTTCTTGACCAAGCTGCGGTCGGGTTGTGGGTATTTTCCAGAGGGTTGGATGAACTATGGGAACCCGTCTGGAGGAGAAATATCAAGGGAAAAATTCCCGACCCCCCGTCCTCAGCTCAAATGCCTTACAGTGGTATTCTGGGGATATCTATTATTCTAGGTTATTACAGGGTAAATCCTTTACAAATCACATCACAAAATCTGGCCGTGTAAAAATCATTAGGTTAAGATCATGTTGAATATTCGCAGCAGTACATATACATAACAATCATGTAGTATTTTTCTAAATATTCAGAAATTGATACAAATTTCATATTTAACTCATTTCGTTTTTTACTTCAGTAAAATCTGAATCCATTTTTCGAATGAGATTAATTTTTGATATTATCTATTTTACGAAATGTTGAAGAACTGGACGAATTTAATGGTATATTACAGTCACACAATCTTTCTTGACTACAAAATCATTGTAATAAAGAGATTATTTTGATATAAATCAAATACAAATTCTTAAGTACAACCTACCACAAAACATAATATATGCCTTGCGTATAGCATATATCAAATTTATTGTAAACAATAAGCACAGTACATCGGAAGCGCAGTGCTGCCTCAAGGAATACATTACACAATGAAAAAAATCACCAATGAAAAAACGAGTGAGAAAATCCATGTGCCACAAAGAGCGGCCTCAATGAATTTTCTTAAAGTATAAGAAGTGTCAGTCTCCTGGCTGATGATCGCCAACAAGCGTGAAACAGGTGTTCCAGGATGTCACTTGTGAATAATTTGTTCTCATCCATTGTTATTTATATAATTCAATGACAAAGCCGGCGCACCTGTTTAAAAAAGTTTAATTAACACTTTTGATTAAGACATTTAAAACTTATTTAAAATTAAAGCTATGTACAATTAAAATTAAGTAAATACACATTAAAATGACCGGGTTTCGCGTTTGCACAGTCGACGCTTCTTCAGACAAGTAAGTAACATTTCAACTGGATTTAAATAGAGTTCATATTGCACTAAATAGTCCGTGTGTATCCCCGTAGCTCGAAGTGACGTAAGGCTTTGACGTTATTGATGTTTGGGCACTCTGGTGGCGTCTTTTGCACTAAATGTTACTTACTTGTCTGAAGAAGCGTCGACTGTGCAGACGCGAAACCCGGTCATTTTAATGTGTATTTACTTAATTTTAATTGTACATAGCTTTAATTTTAAATAAGTTTTAAATGTCTTAATCAAAAGTGTTAATTAAACTTTTTTAAACAGGTGCGCCGGCTTTGTCATTGAATTATAAAAATATTCAGCGCACGTAAAACGTACTTGTACCATTGTTATTTTTTAACATTTCAAATAAGCACAGTCTTAGTAAATAATATGGATTAAACTGTATAAAATTATGAGCGACATCAATGTTTCATTTGCAATTCTTCTAAACGAATTATTCCTTGATAAACAATTAAATTATGCATCAATTCATGATAAAAGTAAAACACATAATATATAGAAAGCAACAACATGCTTTAATTAAAAACATTATTAATAGTTAAACAGACTTTCCAGAATTGTTTGTATATTTTTAATTAATAATTAAACTATTTATTTATTTATAGAGGCAGTTCTTACCAGAAACATTTCCAAACGGTACTTAAAATAGCTTTCTTAATTTGTTATTGTCCGTGGATAAAATTTGATCAAAAAATATTTTCCGCTTGTTTTAGTCTCTTCTTTTTTGATATTGATTTTGTTGATATATTATGTTGCTCTTTTATAAAATAAATCGATAGAATCGAGATTATAACTAAATAAAACGACTTATTTCAAAATTCCTACTTTTTATCTGAAAAAAAACCCTTATAACTTACACGGGCAAGTTTGTGGAATTTATGAAATAATAATTTTTGTTATTATTAGAAAAAGAAATGTTTTTTGTTGCTAAAAGAGAAACAATTGTTTTTTGAAGAGCGAAAAAAGAAATCCAAAGTCACTTTTCAAAATAGAAACTGTAAAAAACAATACTGAAATCATGTTAACCTGAAATCAATTAGCTTACAAGTATACGTCTTCCTTGCTGAAACTTTACACATTAATACCATTCACTGTTTTATGAATCAAAAATATTCTTGAACGTTTTGTGAAAACCAAGGTAAGGTTGTGGTCATGGTATGAAAAGGACTGAAAGAGCTGGGTTCATTGTCTTGTTTATAGTTGTTGAGGGGAAATTCTTTCCATCTCGAATGCCTAATTCTTTTTCTCGTTTGCCTTTTCAGTCTTACACTGGCTGAGTAGCTCTGGCTAAGGAGAGCTCAACAATCTCGAAACGGCCATCCCAGAGGCTGAGCTCCACTCAAAAGGCATTCTTATTTCAAAGTTTCTTTAGATTGTATTGAAATGGATACGGTAACGTTGATATGAATTTTAAGGGCTAAACGCACTACTCCATCTTACGTTATGTTTATGAAGCGTCTTCATAACGTTCCGTTCCGTCTTCGTCGACATCTCCGCGCACTTTACCCGCTGGCCTTACGTTTCCACTGACGTTGATGTTCGCTGAAATGAAAAATCTCCTTAAAAAGTTGACATCTGCACATTCTGACGCATAGAATTAATTTTTTTCAGTAAAAATATTGTTTATTTTTGAAAGATACTTAATTCATAATAGCCTTTGATTCAGTCGAGGCGATGGCCAAAATGGTACTGACGAACTTGCTATCCATCTTGAAAATCCTTAGGAATATGTCAGTGCTCTCCGATTGGCTGTTGCTTCACACACACTATCGGATTCGCTGAACTTATGTTTCCACAGACGGCGATCTTCGTTGATTTGAAGATCTCGGTTACGTCTTACGAGACTCAATTTTGGTGACCCTGAATACGTTACTCGCGTCACTAAAGCAATTATCTTGCTGAAACATAACGTAGACGGAATAGTGCGTTTAGCCCTTTATAGCATATATAAGAAGTTCTTCTGCTAACTAATTAAACTAAGTCTTAACTAGCATAATATCCATTGTTAGAAATGTGTTCTTAGTTTTATAGTGGAGAATCACTCAATGGAGATGATTTCAAGTGAAATTAAATTTATCTCTTCACAGTTTCGCAGGTTCTCAGCGGCTGAAAAGAAAAGATATGCAGATAAGTAGTTATATCTAAATCGCATTAAGATACGGGGCAGTTTTGCGTCCCGTATTAAATTTATTCGAACACAACCTCAAAAACGGGACAATCCCGTAAAATATGGGACATGAAATATCCTAAGGTCCACTAACCATCCGACCTGACTCCCGTTGGTAAGAAAACTCAGGGTCTTACTTCTAGCGGTGCAACATCTGCTTATAATGGATACTTTAAAGTTAAAATTGGATATTAACCAATGTAAAGAAAGTGTTACTTCAAATATCCTTAATCCTATTGTCCTGTTTCTTAAGATTGGATAGGATTGGCCAAAAAGTTTGTTAAGTTTTTAAGTAAAAATAAAAGACACCTTTTTCATTTTCTTGAACAACGTCTTTTATTTATTGAACAACGTCTTCAACAGTTTCTTCCATTACCCTCTGCCATCTTTCAGATAACTTCATAATTTTTTCTTCTCAAAACATTTTATTTTTTTGAGCAAAAAAAAGTTTCCAGGTGCCTTTGGTGTCATCCTTGGAATAGAATTTTTTGCATTAAGAGAATTATGTAAAGACCGAAATAAATGGAAAACCGAAGGCCCAATGTCAGGTGAATATGGTGGATGAATCAGAACTTCCTAGTCAAGCTGTAACAGTTTTTATCTGGTCATCAAAGAAAAAAACGGTCTTGAATGCTTAGTTTCTTTCATCTTCATTATTAAATTGGAGACACAAAATTCACCTTTTTTGATCAGTTCTGTTTTAAATGCTGATATAACTATTGCCACCTCATCTTCATCTTCATGCACATTATTTTCCATCAGGTTCTGGATTATACACAATTACATATTTACAATTAACCAATAAAACAAGATAATAAAATTATGCAGTTGGTAATTGGACAATACCCAATACCAACCACGTTCAAGGGTGAATAAAGATTATCTGAAATGCGCCCTCTATCAGGAACCTATATAATCTCAGAAAAACAGAGAATTTTTTTTTTTTCAATTTACTTACTTAACTTTTTATTGATTTTTTAATTCCATATTTCTTCTCTTTTTGATTTTCTGTTCAATTCTTTCTTTTTGAAACCTTGCATATTTCTGAAATTTATTGTTGCGTAAATAATGATGTATATTCACATTGGGAATAAAAGAATTGTAGGAACCTAATTAATTAATAAAAAAGGACTCTATTGCTTCTCTTCCATGCTTATTTTTCCTTTCATCGAGAATCAACTATTCATCAAATTTTCCAATATGGCCTAAATCATACATGTGTCTCACTATAAACGATCCATTTAGTTTTCTTGTTTTAATACAACTTCATTGCTGATCAAAGCATTTTTTTAACTTCTGTCCACTATTCTCTATATAAAAACATTCATTTTCTTGACAAGGTATCAAATAAATATATCTTTTTTTATTTATGTCTTCAGCTTTGTTATGCTCAATTGGATACGTTAATTTATTATCCAGATAATAACCCAATTTTAAAGCCGTTCTTTAAAAAAATCTTTCTTAGCCGCTTGAATAAAATTGGGTGAAAAGGGAAAGCTGCGCAGACGAGTCCATTTTTGTCTCCACTTGATTTTATATATTTCATGTATGGCTTTCGAAATAATCGAGGATACTAATTGAAGTGGAAAACCATTATTAATAAAATATTCTTTAATCTTGTGTAAATGCTTATCAAAAAGGTCTGTCGTCGAACTTAGATAAAAAGCTTTCCTTACTTTCATTTTAATTAGATTGGGTTTTGCATTCGATGCAACTGCTGAAGAATAAGAAATAATACACAAAACCTACTTCGGGTAATTCAATTATTCCTTATTCAAGTGGAGACAAAAATGGACTTGTCTGGACAGCCGTCCCTTTTCACCCAATTTTATACAAGCGACTAAGAAAGATTTTTCAAAGAACGGATATAAAATTGGGTTATTATCTGGATAATAAGTTAACGTATCCAATTGAGCATAACAAAGCTGAAGACAGTAAGATAAATAAAAAAGGATATATTTATTTGATCCCTTGTCAAGAAAATGAATGTTTTTATATAGGGAATAATGGACAGAAGTTAAAAAAATGCTTTGATCAACACAGAAGTTGTATTTAAAAAGGTAATCTAAATGGATCGTTTATAGCGAGACACATGTATGATTTAGGCCATATTGGAAAATTTTATGAATATTTGGTTCTCGATGAATGGAAAAATAAGCAAGGAAGAGAAGCAATAGAGTCCTTTTTTATTAATTTACTAGACGGGTACCGTCGCTTCGCTCCGGAATCCTTGCATTAAAAAAAAAACCTTTATTAATTTAGCAAATTATGATTGAGTTATGACTTCCCAGCCCATTGCGGCATTCTCCGCTTAACTCAGGTGTATTGCGGGTTGGCACCACACACCTGGGTTTGTCCTTATTCCTTGCGACATCATAAAAGGAACCTCTATGCAAAATTTCAGCATTCTAGGTTCAAGGGTTTGGGTTGGACGTTGATGAGTCAGTCAGGTGAGGGAGTCAGGAATTTTCTTTTTATATAGGTAGATTTTTATGAATTTTGTTTTGTTAAACTCATTGATTAGTTCTTCATAAATTATATTTGGATCTGTGATCTTCTCCTTTTCAACTCTTATTATCCGAGATTCGTTCTTTACATATTATTCCTGGTGTTTCGATATCATGCTTATTTATGAAAATATGATCTACATTTGTTTTCGTAGTTCCATGAATTGTACAGTTGTTTCTTGTTGTTCCGTAAAGACAATTTTAGAATTATTGCACAAAAGTTTTAGATATTTCTGTAGGCTACTGTATTGTTTTTATTCAATTTGAAAAGATCTACATTTACGTCGCCAATTAGTATAGTTGGACAGTTGTTTAATATATTTTCATTTTTTATGAATAGATTCTCTAATTCTTCAGTAAATTTACCTTTCTTTGTGTTTTGGTGTTTTGTATAGAGCTAAAACGTTAATATTTTGTGTTTGATAACACAAACACTTTTTTGATAACGAAACATATTAGGTTTTATTACAAAACTTCATTATAAATAAAGTGTTTTGTGAAAATTCTTGAATCATTTTCCAAAAGATTTCCTTGCTCCGGCGTTTTAGTAATTTATAATTTAACATTTTGCTTATAGAATGACAGACAGAATAACCTTTTTTATAATATAAGTTTTTATAATATATAATAATAATAGCCGGGTATCGTCGCTTCGCTCCGGAACCCTTACATATATAGCATTCAAAAACCAAACTTTATTTATTTAGCAAATTAATGTTGCGATCGTCGGAGAATATATAACTTCCCAGCCCATTGTGGCTTCTCCGAATAACTCGGATGTATTGCGGTTCGGCGTCACACACTGAAAATTCACATTTTTGCGTGTATCTTGCAAACGCTGAAGCGTTTGTAAATAAGTGATACATCGTTCGATAGAACTTTCAAATACCAACATTTTCACAATATAATGTTCTCTTCCATCTTTTATACTTTTCGTTTAAATTGAGAAAAAGTCAAAATTTGACCCTTTAAAAGGCGCCATCTTGGAAACCAAAAACGTTTTTCGAAAGATTTTTGTAGCATTTTGTTTGTCTTAAAAAGATCTACATTTTATTCATTTACATGAACAATCTATCCGTTATAGTTTGGGCACAAAATTGGAAAAACGTAAAGTCTTATGACAGGCAGAATAACGCTTTTATAATATAAGATTAGATTCTTATAATTCTTTTATCCCAAATGTGAATATACATCATTATTTACGCAACAACAAATTTCAGAAATATGCAAGGTTTCAAAAAGAAAGAATTAAACAGAAAATCAAAAAACAAAAGAAATATGGAATTAACTAATCAATAAAAAGTTAAGTAAGTAAATTGAAAAAAAAATTCTCTCGTTTTCTGAGATAATGTTATTTGCTGATAGAGGGTGCATACTAGATAATCTTCATTCACCCTTGAACGTGGTTGGCTGTTGGGTATTGTCCAATTGCCAACTGGATAATTTTAATATCTTGTTTTATTGGTTAATTGTAAATATGTAATTGAAAAAAATAGTATTAGGAAAAGATATAAAATACTAACAATAGAAGAAAAATTTATAAAGTAATAATAAAAAATTTCTTTGATATAAAAAAATGACAGAAATAGAAGTAAGGAAGAAAAAAAGAAACGAGAAATAATTGGCTGTATTCCCTAAATAACTATAAGATTAAAAACAATTATAGATATAGTTTAAAAAGCCATATTATTTACAAATTAAGTGGGAAGATTACGAGTCTCAAAAAACTAAGGAAATAAAAGAAAAATTTATTTCGAATCTTATTGAAATTAAGATAAAATTATAATTGTTATTAAACAATTATTTAATTTAAATAGTTGCTAAGATAGTAATATTATATTATTATTTACTACTATAATTACTTCATTTATTTTAAACCTAGAGTCAATAAATAGCTTTTATTACTAATTATTGACGATGTTTCTGGTTTTGATCATAAGTGTTAAGTTTTTCATATCACTAATCAGGTGTTTATTTTTTATTAATATACTTTTTTATACTTATTCTTTTTCTTTTATAATTAAGAAATTTAATAATCATATATGAATCTTATTAAACTTATTATTAACGTTGGTATTTTAGGATATTTATATTAATTATCAGACCTATACTACAGATGTGCATTTCTTTTAAGCACATCTAATAGGACTGAGAAACATTAAAAAAAAAAGAAAAAAAAAAGTATATAATCTATAATCTGATGGAAAATAATGTGCATAAAGATGAATCTCAAAAGTGGATTCGAAAGTCTCCTCTAATTGTAAATATGAATTTGTATATATAATTATTGTATGTAGTTTTATTTAATTTAAAAGAATTGTTTTAACACAAAGAAATATTTAATTGTTGTTTTCTTTTACTGGGTAATTTAGCCCTACAATCTTTTGCCATGTGACCAACTTTATTACGTCTGTGGCATTTGAATTTGAATTTTACCTCCTCTTTATCTGAATTTTCTCTTCGTTACAATTTTCATTTCTCTCTATGTTTTTTCTGCAAGCATACATTGCATTTGATGAATCACTTTTCAAGTAATCTCGCTTTCTAGTTTCAAACTATTCTATTATCTTAATCCTAAGCATTCAGGAGTAGGTAATATTTTTTGAGTTTCTATAGCTATTCTAAAGGAATCATGCCTATCAGAGATACTGTATAGCAGTAATATTGTAAGTAGTTCATCTACAAGCTTCAGGTTAGCTTCTTTAAACTAATCTACGATGTCGAAGAAATTATTCAAATGATCACTCATATTTTCGCCTTCTTGCATATAAGATTTCGAATCCCCTTCTCAAAGTTTCAGCTTAATTCTAATATCTATTACATACGCCCACGAATCATTTTTAATGAGTTAAGCTTATACTTTTATTTTCCAAATATCGAAATTGTCTTTCATTAGCGGTTCTACAATTCAATGCATCATTTCCGTTTGAATTTTGCGATCCGTCAAATCCAGTTAAGCTTATAGGCTTAAGACTTTTACTCAAACAAAATGGAAAGTAATAACAATGGAGGAGACCCAATTATTTACAAGTAACATGCTGGAACAGCTGTTTCACGGCGATCATCAGCCAGGAGAAGTCACAGTATATAACAAGGTCTCCGTACTGAGGCTAGTATGAGCAAAAATAAAAAGTATTTCTAGTAACTTCCTTCTAGAAAATTCAGGACGCAGTGCCAGCGTTGCCTGGGCCCATAACCTATTGGTTTAATGTGTTTAAAGAATAACAAGTCAGCAGAATTTCATTTGAATATACAGTTAAGTCTTAGTTCTACTTACATTTGGTTGTCTGTAGATATCTTGGTTTTACACAACATCGGAAGTCATGCCGGTTTCCGGTTCCTGTTTATACAAAACAATCTGGCAATTTGCCTTCCCAACAATTTCGCCACGAGAGATGGAAGTAAGACAATGTGCAGATTGCAAAAATAATTATACGAGTGACGTGATGGATTAAAGGTTATAAAATATGTGTGCTCATCATTTTTAAGCAAATGTTATGTCTCGTAATATTTCAACCTGCACACGTTAAAAGATATTGCAATTTTTTTATAACCTTCAATCTATGACGTTACTCACATAATTCTTGCTGCAATCTACATATTTTTTTACTTGCATCCCTCGTGGCGAAATTTCGAAACTATTTTTTTTTTTCAAATCAAAACCTCCTTGGTCTAATTAGTGGTCACAACAAATTTGGTGGAATTTGGCCCAACAGTTTTTGATAATTGGGCTCCAAACATTTCTTTCATTATGGCCATCCATTGTATGTTTTATTATTTAATTAATTTCTGATAAATATGCTGTACATCTATGTATTCAAAATTTATACAATTTTGATGAAATGTAATTATTTTCGATAATTTTGATAATCTTGAAATTTCATTTATTTTAAAAATCATCTGTTTTTGAAATCAGTCATTTCTTTGAGTGTATTAAAATAATTGTATCTCTATAATTGTAAATGAATTGAATTCAAATTTGACAGTATTCATTAATTTGAGAACTTATTAAAAAGAAAATTATTAATAATTATAAAAAAGAGAATTATAATATGAGTCCCTTAGAATTAAAAACACTTAAAAACTATTAAAATACTAATACTAAAACAATAGTTAGTTTAAAAGCAATTTACATTGATTAAGTATAATTTCGTAGAATGTGAGACTGCATGAAATTCTTTGTAATGTCAAGATGGAACTCAAGGTTCCTGCAATACTAAAGAGCAAAGAAAACAAAAGTTTGATTGTTTCCAGTGAAATATCCCATTACTGTATGAACTCAATTCAATTCTCTAAAAATTGTGAAATAAAGTTACAGGAGCAGGAAAGCAATCAATGGAAATTGAATAACGCTTTAATCAGTAAAATTTTTACAAAACTATTTAAACACATTTTATTTATAATGTGTTTAATTAAAAGAACTTAATAAATATACATTTCAATAAGATGGTAGTTTCCAAATAATAAGATAGAATGATAGAATGCACTCATTCAAAAGAAAATGAAACAGTTGATAAATCACGGAAATACATGACACTATCCAATACATAAAGAATGATGCCTAATAGTTAAACTAAAAATAGTCAACAATTTATACAATCGTTTCGATCCAAATTTTCTGAAATAATTCTTCGTTTCTTTCTTAACAGGATAGAATAAACATACTAAGATATTAATAAAAAAGGGCACCAAAAGCAAAAAAGATTTAACAAGGAAATCATAATAAAAATACAAATTCTAAAATTTTATTTACAAAAAAGAGCAACAATGTAGAATGCTAGGCACGGAATTTTATCATATCGTATTTCAATCTAATCATTTTCTTCGCCACAACACATACAGGGTAATTCAGAACATATAATTCTCCTACCTTCAACTTAGCATTCTGGTAGTCATTACCACTCTTATCAAGAAGTTATAATCAATATACGGTGAAATCGTGAAAATAGGGAAGTACAGGAATACCAGCTATCGAGCAAAATACAGTAAAATGCAGTAAAATTACAAGAAACTAAGAAATGTTAGTGTAATAAATCTAATTGTATAAACGTAATTTTATATAATAAAACTTGATCTGCAGTTTTAAAGCAATGTATTATCTTCAATGTAGCATTTGGGGAACGTTTAGGTTTTTTTGTTTAGGTCTTTTCTTATAATCCATTGATAAAATTTCACCCCAGTATTAGTAATAATTGTATCAAAGATTTCCAGTAAATGAATGATACAAAATCCCAGAAAGAGACCCACGCTCCCACCAATATCAGCCACCAGTGCAATAAACTCGTACTCTGGGACCTCTACCGCTGTCTGGTAAGTATTTTCCTTATAGAAAATTCCGAGCATAATATCCTTCTGTCCAGTTCTCCACGGGGACATCAAGATCGTAAATTTGTCTTCAACACATCGCTTGGAGCATTGAGGGCATTGGGGGTTGTTGTTGTAGATTTCTTCTGCTTTCTTATAAGCATATTCTGTTGATTTCTTATCTTTACAGTAGGGAAGATTGACGTCCATAAACGGCAATCTGCAAAATATTAAGAAAATTATAGAAAATATTAAGAAAACTTTAAATTATCTTTATTTCGATCCACATCAATCTTGTTTACTATTTATTCTTGAATGAAGTTTAAAAATTTAACTTAATAATATTAATGACAATACAATAATTGAATGTATTAATAATTATTGAATTATTAATAATATTAAATTCTAAATAATGAAACTTAAATAATCTAACTTTTATTTCCGAATTTCATAGAAAAAAAATATTATATAAATAAATTAGGTTTTTCTAGAGATTTATAAGTACGAATTTACAGAGAAGCAAAATATATTGGGTTGGCCAAAAAGTTTCTTCGTTGTTTTTTGTTTTTTTTATAAATTGGCTCTAGAAGAGCTCAGATGTCTAACTTCATTTGACATCATTTCCTTAGATTCTTTTGTGACAACTGTCATATCAGCGTGCATTTAAAACAGAAATTGATCAAAATAGGTGAATTTTATATAGCCATTTTAATATTGAAGACAGAAGAAAATAAACACACAAGACCGCATGTTTCTCTGAAGACCACGCAAAAACTGTTACAACTTGGCTGGACAGTTCTGGTTCATCCGCCCTATTCACCAGATATTGCACCTTTGGATTTCCAATTGTTTCGATCTTTACAAACTTCTCTTAATGGAAAAAAATGAATTCCCTGGAAGACTCCATAGGTATCTGGAACATTTTTTGCTCAAAAAGATAAAACGTCTTGAGAAGATGGAATTGTGAAGTTGGGAAGATGGAATTATAAAGTTACCTAAAAGATGGCGGAAGGTAGTGGAACAAACCGTTGAAGAAGTTGTTCAATGAAAGTATTGGTTACAATAATAAAAAATGTGACTTTTATTTTTCCTTAAAAACCGGACGAACTTTTAACCCAATACAATAACTTAGAATGTCCAACTTTACTAACATAGAATTTATTTTTTTAGCGACCCACTTAGGAGCTATTGTGATAGCGACCAAAATCGGTAGCTAATGCGTTTATCCTGCTCGTCCGTCCGTCTGTCACATCCGTATATCTACTTTTGCTTTGATTTTTTTTTCTCTAAATCTTTTTTTTTTTTAATGTCCGCATGGGTTTTTTTTTCTGATGTTTTCTTTATTTTTTTCCTTACGTTAATACACATCCTCTTTTTATTATTCTTTTTAATTTTGTTCTATTATTATGGGTCGACTTTAAATTTAGGCTTCAGCACAAAATTATATTCACTTGTTCTTTTTTATTATCGACTTTACATTTTTAATTATTATTTTTGGCTTTCTGGGGTAACATTGAAACGCCATGTGGGGATAAAATGTAACTTAACTCTTTATGATGCTGAGGTTAAAATATGTTACCGTGAAGATAAGCTTCCAATTGTTTAAAAATATTTAAACAATTATTTTTTCTATAGATTAGAAGACTTAAAATGTGTCAAAAAGTAATACGATACAGGAGAATCAATCAGAAGTTTATATAATTCCTAAAAAAATAACAAGTAAATATAATTTGTGCCAAAGCATAAATGTAAGGTCGACCCAAAATAATAAAAAGAAATTAAAAATAATATAATAATAAAAAGAAAGGAAGTTCTTTAACGTAAGGAAAAATAATAAAAAAAAGTTAGGAAAAAAAATAAAAAAAACATTAGGAAAATAAGAAAAAGAAATCCACACGGACATGAGAGAAACAAAGATTAAGAAAAAAACAGTAGAAACCCAGATTCGAACCAACAGCCTTCAGCATATAAGTCCGAGACTTTACTCCTCAAGCAATAGCTGGCGAATAAAATGAAATGGTTGCATTATTAACATTTTAGCTAAAATCGGAAATCCAATGAAAACTATTCCAAATATCTCGAACATTGGGGGGTGGGAGGTGTTGGCCCCTGAAAATATTCTATTTCTACGGTGTTTGAGCCCTTGAACACGATGGAGAAATCCATTTCCCGATCCGACCTTCCGTTCGAGAGTTGTTAGGATAGATGGACGACCGGACGGACAGGACACACGCAATAGCTACTGATTTTGGTCGCTATCATAATGGCTTCAAAATGGGTCGCTAATAAATGAATTGAAGAAGTTGCAACGTGAACCGAGTGAATATGAAAACGAAATTAAAAGAATTACAAGTAAAGGATGTGGAGGAAGTTGAGAGGTAGAATCTATAATTAATTGGAAAATTGACAGTTAACCAAACAAAAAGGTGAAAAGGGCTTTTTTTCCCATTTTTCGACTAAAAAAAAACCTCAAAAACTAGAAGAGTGGAATAGAATAGTTGTGGAGTCCAGAAGAATATATTTCTAATAGTAAATGGTTTCGTTGTTTTTAAATTGAAGATTGCTCTTCGAATAAAGGCTACATTCGTCCAATCAAGCTGTTTATATAATATCGCCCCTTACAAAGATCGATGAAACTCATACGTACAACAAGCCAAGGGAAGTTTGGTTTCA
Source organism: Thereuonema tuberculata (assembly GCA_023159025.1). Classification (NCBI taxonomy): domain Eukaryota; kingdom Metazoa; phylum Arthropoda; class Chilopoda; order Scutigeromorpha; family Scutigeridae; genus Thereuonema; species Thereuonema tuberculata. Next base: position 1,885,434 of record JAFIDM010001028.1, read on the forward strand.
TCCTTGCTTTACCGTCCTTTTCTCATTTTGTTTGTATCGTTCTATAGCGTGCATTGCTTTCCTTTTTATTATATTGTTTCCTTCATTATTTTGTGCAAGACTGAAGAGACAAGAACATGGTACACGAAATTACGTCTTGATAAATCTGCATCTGCTTTAGGTTCAATCCATACCAATCAGTCCAGAAAGCATTAAATTGGTTGCTCGACCATTTAAAAAAATATATATTTTTTTGCTGTTTTTACCCCTATGCATAAATAGTTCAAAACAGGCATTTTTTTTTTTATTTGACTTCATTTAAAAATGGCGTCCATTTTTGTTTTATGGTTTCCGGAATTTTTGTTCTTTGCAGACAGTTGCGATAAATTTAATAACTCAGCTAATACAAATGATAAAAAGCTGTGGTAAAAAGCATTATTTTCAGCACATTTCAAGCTACATTTTCTGTCCTGTATCTTTTCTGTTTTCTTTTCTAACCATATTTCTAATGCAAATGGCTGAAATTTAGAACAGAATCTGATATCCACTTTTGAACAAAAATCAAAGTTACGGGTTTTTTTTTTAGCAGGAAGGAATGAAGTGGAAAAACTATAAATTTTTTTGAGAAACGATATACAGTACATCCAAAGGTTTAGCAAAAAAATATTTCAGCTGTGTTAGTGGCTTTTTAATTTAGTTATAGCTCTTGAAAAATACTCGTTTTTCCTTTTTTTCAAAGTTTGAGCCTCAATATGTCTGGTGGGGGACATAATAAAAATTTGATATTTACAGTGTAAAGAGAACTTTGTGAGAGGTATCTGTGAAAATAATTTTGAGTTTGAAATTTGAGCTTGATATTTGAATTAGATACCTGCGTTAGATACACAGCTATCTAACTCAAATATCAAACTCAAATTTTTTTTCACAGATACCTCTCATAAAGTTCTCTTTATACTATAAATATCAAATTTTTATTCGGTCCTCCACCAGAAATATTGTGGCTCAAACTTTGAAAAAAATGAAAAACGAGCATTTTCAAAGAGCTATAACTAAATTAGGAAGCTAGTAATAGAGCTGAAATATTTTTTGCTAAACCTTTGGATGTATATCTTTTCTCAAAAAAATTTACAGTTTTTCTACTTCATTCCTTCCTGCTAAAAAAACCCCGTAACTTTGATTTTGTTCAAAAGTGAATATCAGTTTCGGTTCTAAATTTCACCATTTGCATTAGAAATATGGTAAAAAGATACAGGCCAGAAAATATAGCTTGAAATGTGCTGAAATAATGCTTTTTACCGCATCTTTTTATCATTTGTTTTAGCTGAGTTATCAAATTTACCAAGGCCAAAAATGCCGGAAACCATAACACAAAAATGGACGCCATTTTTAAATGAAGTCAAATAAAAAAAAAATTATGCCTGTTTTGAACTATTTATACAAAGGGGTAACAACAGCAAAAAAATCATTTTTTTTAAAAAATGGTCGAGCAAGTAGTGCTGGACTGCTTGGTATGGATTGACCCTTATTTATTTACTTATTTATTATTTAATACAAGCAGTTTAGGCTGTTTCAGGCATATCTGCTGTTCTCAAATAGATTTTCCGATTCAATTTATTTTTAAATGCACCGAATTCTTCCAAAAACACTTTGTTACTTATACAGTACATTAAAGCACATCAATAATAATGGTAGTAACAACAATTAAGAAATACTTATATATTTAAGGATATCTAACCTGCATTGTAAATCACTGGCAAGTAAGGAGTTCAAACAGTTGGTCATACATTCTCTGTAAGTAGCTTTATCAGAGCAGGGATTGTTCTTCTTATTCATAAAAATGATCTAAGAATTCCAAAGGAGATATTTTATTTATCTTTCAAAAGAAGTAGCATGATACAAGATAGTATATAGAATAGTACAGAGCAGTATAGTATAATGTAGTGTAGTGTAAAGGGATATTTAGTGAAGTACTCATAATAAAACATTTTAAATGAATATGATATACACATGAATACATTAATTAAATTTATAAGTTTTTCATTTTAATGCTACATTCAGTATATATCATTCAGTAAAATAATAAAATAGATAATTGAATTATCAATTATTGAAATTTTATTGAAAAAAAGTGGTAAATGGTCATTTTATTTGTTTGAACGTGTAACTTGTTTTTTTTTTTTTCTTCATTTCATTTTATAATTTTGAAAAATCAAATCGGAGAATATTATCTTAGAAATACTTTAATCGTTATAATGGTAAGTTTTATTTTAAAAGATTAACAATTTAAAAACTATTACATTTAATTTTCGATTCTCCATTAAAAACATTTTTTGTAAAGTTTAAAACAGTTACCTTTTTGTATGATGTTATTATCAAATCTGTATAAAATCCAATGGGAACTTCTAAACTTTGCCGCAGCATCTCATGTTTGATGCAGTCTTCTGGAGAATGGACTCTGATCTGAAAAAAATAGCATTTCTCAATTGAAATTTCAAGTAATTTACCCAAATATTAATAGAGTTTCATATATTTACGAAATGTTGTGAATTTCATTAAGCTAGCAACAATGTAATAAAGGAAAAAAAGACCATTTTTTTAAGACTTTTTTTTTTTCATGAAAAGGATTTTTTTTACTTATCAATTATCAAAAAAACTGGACTTTTAAAAAAATATTTAGACTTGAACTTTAATAAAATAAAATACTTTTGTAATAAAGAGGTCCCAGTCTTTGACAATTCCAATCTATTTAGATTCGGAGAGAAAATAAAAAGTCCTTAGAAAATAAAAGTAAAATTTCGTGTGGCCCAAACTTTACTCAAATCCTTAGAGTAAACATTGTACTACCGTCATCTAAATACATCAAGTCATCTCTTAACAAAATTTTTCACTTCCCTTCACATGTTCAAAATATTATCTTTAAATGATAGAATACAATAATGTTTTTTTTCTAAATTTTTTTTACTCAAAATAACATTTACATTTCATTTTTGGTTTTTTTGGGGGAGAATTTGTTATATTAGGGATACTATGGATTTTGTCTGAATATTTTTTTTATGTGAAAGCTAAGTTGAAAGCTACGTCGACAGGTTTTGCTCCGATCTACGTAAGAATTGTCAAGGACTGTCTATACTGCCACTAATATTCTTAACAGTAACAGTAATTGCAAAGAAAACAATATTACAACTGCTAACTTTAAATTATTCGAAAGGATATGTTGTTAAAAAAAACAGAACAGAAAAGATGTTAAATTACATTCGGAATCGAAAAGTTTTATGTAAATAGCAAAGCTTGGTAATTACAAAAGTAATTCGCAATTACTTTTATAATTGGTTTTCAGTTTGATCTCAAAACACTGACCTTGATTGATTGGTAATCACAAGGACTTTCAGGTTCAACGAAAGTAATCCTTAGGTAAGTAATATGTCCATACTCATATTTAATAATATTCTCTGAAAAGGATAAATAACATTTCAATTATTGAAAGCAATGCTTGTTTCCCACTTTGCATCTTATTTTTTAAAATGTATAGTTTAACTCTCAATTACAAATATAAAATTAACTAATAATAACTTGAAACCATTTTTTTATGGTAAGTTCATCAATTTCATATTAGTTTTATAAGATTGGATTTTAATTTAGAATTCTACTTTTGGGATTTTGGATAATGATGTTAAATTCTTTTTTTTTCTTTATCAATTCTTAAAAATTGTCTTATAGTACGTATTGTGGATATTTTTATGTAAAACTTAACATATCATATCTAGCATTAAATGTATTTTGTCTCAAATTAATTGTCAATTTAGAATAAATATTCCTTTCTTCATTCTTGGCTTTTCTAGAGAGTTTTTTTTTTTTTTTGCTTTTTTCTGAGATATGAGGCAAGTATCAACGGATAGGTTTAACGTGTACTGTAGAGTAATGATGACATAAA
>JAFIDM010001028.1:1894343-1934948 GCA_023159025.1 Thereuonema tuberculata
GTCAGAAACAGCTTGAAACAGTTTCGAACATATGTACTGAAGGTTGCTGGTTCGAATCGACTTTTTTTTAATTCTCTTAATCTTTTTTTTCTCATTGTCCATATGGGTATTTTTTTTTTATTTATTTTCCTAACTTTTTTATGTTTTTCCTGACATTATTGTACTTCCTTTTTTATTATTATTTTTAATTTGTTTTATTATTTTGGGTCGCCATTAAATTTATGCACAAAATTATATTCACTGGTTTTTATTCTTTTTTAATCTATAAAAAGTCTTAAAGATCGAAGTGAAGAATTGCAATAAATTTCAATGGTATATAAGCAAAAATTTTTGTAATCATTCCAAGATAGGAGTGGAATACTTTTAGCAAAGAATACAAATATTAAACCTATTGAATTGAATAAATTGATAATATTTAAAGAAAATTATTAAATATTCCTAGACATATTAGTCTTGAGACACACTAACTTTATTCAGAAATAATCACAAGGATTTAATCCTTCATTCTTACAATATAGATCGTTCGACCCTAGAAGATTTTATCTTTGTAGCTTTACTTATATATTAAATTCAAAGGGGATACTTACTTTAGTTACATTAATAACGTCACGGGTTTGATAGGATTTCCACACTTCTGCCACATTCTGCCCATTAAAACCGACAATGTCAATCCAGGATACTTTACAAGGATCTTTTTCTCCTTGCCGTGCAGCGTACTCCTTCCTTTTGTCGGACGAAGCGTACACTTTATTAGCGCAGATGGTAAAGGTTGGCAGCCTCACTGTATCATTCACAGTCACTTTCGACCGGAATACAGTCCTGTCACTCGCGTAGACATGTATTCTGCTGCCAAACTGGAACAGGCACAAGAACAAACACAAAGCAAGAATTAATGCCCAACAGGATCTGTAGGCTGAGGATGATTCTTTACTTGTAATGATACTGAGACCAGGAATCAGGTGACTCATCTCCTTAAACATTTCATTATCTTCATATTCTTCTTTGGGTTTAGCGGTTTCACTGATCACGGGATCCTGGTTGGGGATTTTATCTTTAATGGCCTTTCTGGCCAGTGAAAGAACTGCAACAGCACGTTGTCTTTTACGCCTCAACATTTCCTTCCAGCCTAGAACCAAAAATAAAAATGTAAATTTGAATCAATTGTATAGTAACAACTAAGGATTTGGAAGCACTGATGAAGAAGTGTTACTTAACAAGGAGATTCTAGTAATGCAGAATCCTTCTAAGTGCAAGTACACTTTTTCTGCAGTGAATTAACCAACAATAAAATCTAATAAATTATCAGAAATATAGATTAAGACATCTAGATTAGTGGTGCTTTTAAAATAAGGTAGAGTTGGTCTTAATATTTTATAAAAAATTGAGGTATCTTTAAAAATAAATGTAATACTAAACGAAAAAAAAAGGAATGACATAAATTTAATTTAAATCAATTTAATAAACTTCCACTAGGCATTTGATAAATTTCACATTGTTTGTTGTCTTGCCTATCCATTGTTCTTCAAAATTGAATTGGATTTTTAACAGATATCAATATCAGTTTATATCCATGTTAGCGGCTTCTTTTCGGTTTCATAAATAATTTTAGATTTGTTGCAACAATTGTAACTTTTAAAAAGAAGGAATAATTTCTCGCTATTTACTATACAGAGTGATTCAAAATTCTCTGTATAAAATTTAAAGGTAGGTCAGGAATACAAAAAAAAAAAAATTATAGTGGATTATGTCCGCAAACGCCACTCTTATGTTCTAGAGGGCGCTGTTTGGCAGCACTTTAGTTGGGCAATGTGAGCCATCGTCATTTCAGATGTTGACTTTGTATGAGTAGGATGTATCGCTTCACTAAAGCTGACAGGGCAGATATGCATCTAGCCTATGGTGCAGCGAACGGAAACGGTTCGGTTGTATTGTGAACGGTTCCCCAACAGACGTGTGCCCAACGTTTGAGATTGTGTGAAGGAACCTTCAGCACCTTCTGTGAACCTGTAAGTGTACACCTTACTATCATATTGTAAACGTAGGATAATAAACAAGTTGTCTACCTTACTTGTTCTCTTTTATTTCTGAACCTCAGTGTACCTTCTAGCACATTCGGGTAGCATTTGCGAACATACGTTCAACTATGAATACGGTTTCTTTCTACATTCCTGACTTACCTTTTAAAGTTTGTACAGGGAATTTTGAATCATCCTGTATATCATTGTTTGTGTAGAACAAAAATTTCCAGCCAGGGTTCCACGAGAATTGCAAAAGCTTACAAAAACTTAAAACTTTTGCATCTCTTTTTTACTTGAGTAAAAAAATTAAAATTAATAAATATTAACGTGAACCACTAATTAACAAATCAGTTAGTAGTAATGAACATTTCTTGTGTATTCTGTATTTGACTACAGTTTGTTTTGTTTCTTTGAAAGCGTTTCAATTTTGCAGATTAACTTGGTTCTGTAGGAGGAGTGGAAACTTAAGACATATTCTTCCCATGAGGAAAAAAATCCCTCATTGAAGAGTACATACTAGTTAAAGTACAGTACTAATTTTATTTGCTATACTATTTATTGTTAAGTGTATTCTACTTTGTAATGTACTCCTACTGATATTATATATATTATATTATATTATTAGTTATAATATTCACTAATTTCGTAATCCACTGATGCCCCTATTGATTAGCTCATGTTTATAGAATACATGTTTTATTTAAAGAACGGCCCGAGAATATGTTAAATTAGAGGGCAAGTATATCAACATTACGATTTATCTTAAAAAGGACTTCATTCGTTTCGTTCCCAGACCCTTCTAAGAAAACTAAATTAATTCTAAGCTTTTCATTATATTTATCTTATCATTAGACTCTGATTATGAAAATTTGATTTACAGCTTATTTTTATACATTCAAACATTCAAATAGTGAATTACAGTATCCAAAAACCTGGTATGTAAATAAAGTAGCAATAACCACGATTATTAAGTTAGAAATGAATAGCAAAATTCAGTCATTTTTAATGTAACATTTTTCGTAAGAAAATTTAATGCCTTCTCAAGGAATTTATTTTATTTCCTAAAATTTCATATTTTTAAAGTTATAATAAAACATAATTATCGCAGGTGATGTTATTTATCCAATACACATTCAGTGTTCTGAAATCACTAAACAAACGAAATGAAACTTATAATTGGAAAAATATTATAGAATAGTAAAATTACATTGGATTAATAACTTAACGTTAAATATACTGTATTATTAAGCTTATTAACAAGTTAAAATAAAATATAACCTCACTAGAATAACGTAAGATTAACAAATAAAAATAATTCAGATTTATATTTTTTTTTAAAAAGATTAAAAAATTAAAAAATAATATTTTAAAAATTATAAATTAGCTTTTTTATTGAAATGGTCTATTTAAAGCTTCAATTTACTTTGATGTTGCAAATCCATTTATCTTTGAAATAATAAATTATAGAGTACTCATTTATTTATTTTTTGTAAGTAATTCAGTGCTTATCCTGGGTAAGATTTTATGAAATTCGCGAGAATTCCCTTAGAATCACCTAGAGAAAAATATAGAGATGGGTCCCGTGCTTCCTCAGGAAGTCATTATGGAATGGCTTTAGACCGATGAGGAAGTGAAGAAGAGGCTGACAAACACAGGAAAGGAAATTGAAATAAGCAAGCCGCGACCGGGAATCCAAGCCAGGGTCCGATGCAAAGGCCTCGTCAGAGGCCGTCGACTTATGCACGAGACCACGCCGGAACGTCACTCATTTATTTTACTCGTAAAAATAATAAATCCTAATGCGAGATATAGAAATTTTTCAGTTACAAAAAATTTGAAATAAACCCATCCAAACTGTAAAACAACCTACTGTATATCAACACTCACAAACATTTGGCATCATTTTATCAATACTCTTAAAAGGTCGGGACTCAATTCAGGCGACCACTAACCTTTTATTTCTTTTTCCAATGCACCGTAAAATCCTGAAAATTTACAGATGAACTTGTGAAGCATGTATGATTTCTATTTTCTTGTTTTTAATTTTCAGAATATTCTGTAATTAATTAAATTAAAATAAAAAAGCAATCAATTGTGGGTGTTTTCGAAGTATTACTCGGTATTTTCAACTCAAAAACCTTGATGAAAACCTAAATCATAAAAAAAAAATTTGTAAAATAATGATTTATATTTAAAATATTTAATATTAGTGCAATAGTTATTTTTTTTAAAAAAAAATTGGATTTTTTAAAATTGTTTGGAATTAAATTATTTTTTTACGTGCTATCAAATAATCACAATAAAAAGCGTTTTCATTAAAGGCTTTCGAAACATCCTGCAAATTCATTTGATGCTGTTCCTTTCCAAAAACAGATTTGTTTTGAAGCATTTTTTTTTAGAAATAGATTTTCGTAAATTCTATTAAATCTATTTTCAATAAAAAAAAATGTTTCAAAAAAATATTTTTGGAAATGTACAGCATCAAATGAATTTGTACAATAATTAGAAAGCATTTACGGAAAACGTTTTTATTATGATTATTTGATAAAACATAAAAAAAGAAAAATTAATTCAAACAGTTTTAAAAAAAGTTAAAAACTTGACTTGTCCACTAATAATAAATATTTTAAATTTCAATCAATATTTTACGAATTTTTTTTATCTTTTCAGGTATTCATCAAGTTTTTTTTTTAGTTGAAAATACCGAATAATACCTCGAAAATTCAAAAAAATTATTATTTTTGAATTTTAATTTAATTAATTACTGGATATTTTGAAAATTTAGAACAAGAAAATAGAAATCCCAGATTTTTACAAGTTGATTTTTAAATTTTCAGAATTTTAGGTGCATTGGTAATAAGAAATAAAACATTTGCAGTCGCCTGAATTGCTTGAGTCAGGACCTTAAAGATAAACAAAATACAAATTTGGGACACAGGATCGATTCATAAGTCATGACAACTATTTTTTATCTGCCAAACATGCGGTAACACTGCAATTCTAGAATATACGCTTGAAAGTCTGATGTTATTGTGATTGGCACCACTGTTTTGATCTGGAGAAACGTCATGACGGCAAGTGGAAAATACGTATTTGGAAATCATCGTTTAGTAAGGTAATGCTGTGTAGCCAAGAAAGAAAAAGGAATACAGGAATGCTCAATACACATTGCTATTATCCCCAAAATAATCTCAAGATTGTCCACTGTCCGTTGCCAGCGTTTGGAAACCGCTGTCCAACGGCATCTTTCTTCACGATAACGCCACATAACACACGGCAGTTCTTGCACACGCTTTGTTACGTCGACGGGATGGGAAGTCTTGGAACATCCTCTGTATTCGCCAGACCTGAGTCCATGCGACTTTGATTTGATTGCAAAACTCAAGCTGCAAACAAAGATGAAATTTTGACGGCATTTCGGCGAGAGGTTCAACACTTTAATGACCCACATGCAGCCAATGGCATTCTCCGCCTTCCCAAATGCTGGCAGCGTATGGTGGAAAACTTGGAGATTACTTTCCTGAGTGTTAGCAATGTGTATTGAGCATTCCTGTGCTCCTTTTTGTTCCTTGGCTACACTTCATTGCCTTATTAAACGATGATTTCCAAATAAGATTTTTACACTTGCCCTCATGACGTTCCTTACTGAACCAGACCACATTAGTTGAGACAGAAGCACATCAGATGCGCATCCAAAAAGCTTTCAAATGTGTATTCTGCAATTGCAGTGTTACCGCCTGTTTGGCAAAGAAAAAAATAATCAGTTGCCATGACTTATGAATCGTATAAAGCTTAAAAATTATAAAAATTATTTATGATAAAACAGAACCTAAATAAATGATCATATTTTAAAATAAATGAACTTTCGTTCAAACAATTAATGCGAACTAAATTCTGTTGTTTAAAAGCGAATCAATAATGAATGAACAAGTCACCTACCTTTGGAGCACCAGAACGTTTGTAATCTTCAACGCTTTTCAATGCAATGAATTCTATAAATAACGAGGAATGCGATCACAAACTTCATCCGAAATTGCGAAATAATTATCGTTAGGAAATCATTATTTAAATTTTACAAGTACGACTCTTTAATAATTTCGTTCAAATGGTTTTTTTCCATTGACGTTCTACTGGTAAATTCTAAACCAATTTTCCACTGCTAGATTCGTGTTCGTACTTTAATTAAAAATTCAATTTTATCTCGACATATACAATAAAAAATGAAATATGACCATGTTTTCTACTTTGCGTGCAGCCACTACTCAGTTCCATAGTTGTGCGTCAGTAACTATCTATTAATTGTCAGTAGGAGACGAACTGCTGAGTTCTTGATGGAAATTCAATAGGAAGAGAGCTCTTCTGTCAATTCTTCAGCTGAAATCACCATCTGGTGGCGGCTCATACAAATAGAAAGCAGAAACTATGTGATAACCATTCATATATAAACATTTTTTTTTTATTTTCACATTTTTAAAGAATCGTCTTCTAATGCGATATTCTACGCTTAAATATTTAACAAAAGTAAAGATTAATAGTTTAATTTGAAAATAATCATTTTAACCAAAACATTATATATTTAACTAATTATTAACTTCTTTTAAAATTCTTCCATTCTTAAAATAAAACTTGCTAAGTATTAGCAAGGGACATAGTTTAATTTTGGATGTATGATTTAGTTTTACGTAAAGGAAATTGATGAGCACTTGCACTCTAACTGCAATTCTCGTGTTAGTTTCTGTGGCGTTTTTGAATAGCCTTCAAATTTAATGTTTTGCCGAAGGTAAAAGAAACTAAATAATAATTGGAACCATAACAAGAAAAAGAAGCATAAAACCGCACACAATTAAAGGTTCACTGAACTATTGTTGAATTTTCTGTGCTGGAAACCCAAGACACATCCGTTTCGAGATTCCCATCTCTCATCGGTTGGGTTCGTCCAGCACTCAATAACTCATTAGAACCAAAAGAAACATAAACAAAGAACAAGTCGACAAAACAATGGCCCTTAAGCTAAAAAAACATCAAAATACAAATTAAGAATAAAAAGGGCAAAAAGTAATCGCCACTAGCAGCAGGCTTAGCATGTAGAGGATTAACTTATAGAGAAAACATATACATAATAGTCAAATTTAGCGTTCGGGAAGGACATATAACAAGAAAAAGAAGCATTAAACCGCACACAATTATCCCGTACATTAAATTTGACTATTATATGTTTTCTTATAAGTTAATCCTTTACATGCTAAGCCTAGTGCTAGCGGCGATTACTTTTTGTCCTTTTTATTCTTAATTTATATTTTGATGTTTTTTTAGCTTAAGTGCCATTGTTTTGTCGACTTGTTCTTTGTTTATGTTTCTTTTGGTTCTACTGAGTTATTGAGTGCTGGACGAACCCAACCGATGAGAGATGGGAATCTCGAAACGGAACTGTCTTGGGTTTCCGGCACAGAAAATCCAAAAATAGCTCATTGAACCTTTAATTGTGCGAGGTTTTATGCTTCTTTTTCTTGTTATATTTCCTTCCCGCACGTTAAATTTGACTATTATGAATAATTGGAACCAATTTTTCCATATTTTTGAATTTGAAGCAAAAAAGTTTAGCTACTGAGCTACAAAATAGTTAACAAATGTAGTAAATGTACAGATATCACAAATTTGACCATAATGTTGGCCAAGGCATTAGTCAGAGGTGTCCTCTCCCCCCCCAGACCTTATGGCTCACCCCCTCAAAGATCTAACGGAGGGGGGGGGGCTTGGCCCACATTTGCATTAAGGCAAAAAAAAGGATTCTCCAAATCTACAACCAAAAAAAAAAAAAAAAAAAAAACACTTTTACACTCTTTTTAATTTATTTCAACCCCCCATATTTCAATGGCACGGTCTGCGACGTGACTCCCCCACGTGGGCACCCGTGCATTAGTCATCAGTTACTTTCAAGTACAAGCCTACAGTTCAGTTCATGAAAGAAGAGCTTTCGATGACGTAATTTCTTTGTAGATTGAAGTTTCCAGGACTTATCAGCGCCATCTATTGCTAAAATCTGTAACTGAATCTTATAAACATCACGAAATTTTCATCCCTAGGTACTCGTCTACTGACCCCAAGTCCTTAATGCCGAATAAAACATTAAGTTCTTGTTTTATTTGTTCATTGTACATACGAGTAGTATGTACATCCTGCCGTCAATTTCTTTGGTGAAAATGCAAGGTTCGGTTTTTAGGGACTTGTAACCTTCTTTATTCAGTTTATCCTTGAATGTTGAGTACCAATTGCGACCCGCTTGCTTCAGACCGTATAGTGACTTTAAGAGTTTAAGTCCATTATTTGTAGGATCCTTTAATTCAACTCCTTTTGGGATTTCCAAAAATATATCGCTATCTATCTAACCGTTAAGGTAAGTGCTATTGACATCACACTGCTGGATTTCAAGCTTATCTTTTACGGCTAGTCCTAACAATAGACGTATTACATTCAAGCTTGGTGTGGGGGCGTAAGTTTTCTCGTAGTCAATGCCTGATTTCTGAAGGAAACCATTAACTACCAGTCGGCTCTTATATTTTTTAATGGCTCCTTGAGAATTTTTCTTGATCTTGAAAACCCACTTTGTTCTCAAGGGTACTACATAGTCAAGTATTCTTGTTTCAACCCACATACGGTGGTCTGTAATGCTCTTTAGTTCTTCTTTAATAGATTTTTCCCACATTTGATCGTTGGTGCCGTTTATTGCATCTTCATATGATGAAGGTTCTTCCGCGTTTTATGTTGTCGTCTAACTTTTCTTCTCCTCAGAGATATCTATTCATCTTCTGAGTTTTCACTTTCTGTATTTCCGTGACTGGCTTTCCACTTTGTGTATGCCTATCTGTATCCCTATGAATGGCTTTTTCACCTTGTGGATGCATATTTGTATCCCCATGAATGGCCATTTCACCTTATGGATATCTATCTATTTCTACTTCATCTATTCTTTCATCTTCAGAAGCAATTTCGACCTCTCCTGAAGAACTACTAGTATCGTCACCTTCATTTGTATCCAACTGAAACAAATTATCGTAGTTAACTACTTTAGAACGTGAAGTCTTCAGTAAGTCGCTTCCTCTTCTATTTTCATTTATGTATACGTTCCGTGTTTCTATAACCTTGTCAGCAAGTATATCATAAATATAATATCCGCGCGTACCTGCGGAATATCCAACCATGATGCCTTTTTTTAACTATTACTAAATTTGTTCTTTAGTGAGTGCCTTGGAATCTTTATAAAAGCAACGCTGCCGAATTTCTTTAGGTGCCTTGCATTCGGTTGGTATTTGTTACCAAACCATCGTGTCACTGGTATTTCATAGGATATGCTTTCGTGCGGAGTCCTGTTTAAGAGGTAATTAGCGGATATCACTGAGTACGCCCAGAAACGAACAGGTAATTGGGATTCCAATAAGACGGTTCTTGTGCTTTCCAGTAATGTCCGATTGAAGCGCTTGGCTACGCTGTTTTGTTGAGGTTGGTAGGGAGATGAATGATGGATAACAATCCCCTTCTTCCTTAAGAAGTCTTTTACCTTGCTGTTTTGGTATTCTGTTCCTCGATCGGTGTGGAAAGATTTAACTTGAGTTCCCGTCGACCTTTCGGCGAATTCTATGAAGTTGAACATTTTTCCGCTACTTCTTCTTTGTTTCTGATGAGATATACAAAGCTCCTTCACGCATAATCATCGATAAGTCAAAGTATATTGATAGTTGTCAGGATTATCCATGCGGATATGTCCGCAGACATCGGAGTGAACCAACTCTAGGGGTTTTTTAGTTCGAATATCTCCAATCCTCCAATTCAATCGATGTTGAATGTTAGTCTGTTTCCCATTCCTACAGCTCTCGCAGAGAATGGCAGTTGAGCGCAATAAGCGCAATTACGGACGTAAAAGGCTTATGGATGAAAGAGGCAACAGGCAACGTGTCACTAATTGTCTAAAGCTGGGCGAATACGTAGCAATCTGCGGCAATATTGTGGGACAATATTGTCCCTTTTCATTGCTGACAACCGTTTGCGGCAATAAAAATGAACAATATTGTCAAAGATTGTCCATTTCAAGACAATTGAGATTGTCGGAAAAAAAGGAACAATTTTAGTTGTCGCAACGTATTGCTGGAACGAGAGCGAATCACATGAACGGATGAAATCACGTGACAATGGTGACGTCAAAGAAGGCGGGGCTTCAAAATCGGCATTTCAGTCACTCATGCCGGCCATTTTGTTTGAGAAACAAGGATTAAAATCAGCAAAATGGATCGGCCCAAAACAGATAATTCCAACAACAACATTTTGTCGATTGATAATGAAAGAATTGTAATTGATTTCTACAGAGGGACGGCGTTTAAATACTATAGCAATTCTGTACGGAAACACGCTCTCTTTGGCTCGCCCTAGTGAGAAGCGCCGTAACTATTAATTGTCACGGCAATATTCGTTGCGGAAAAACTACGTGTTCGCGCGTGATCTGAACTGACAACGGTTGTCAGCAATAAAAAGGGGCAATATTGTCCCACAATATTGCCGCAGATTGCTACGTATTCGCCTAGCATAAGGCAACAGAAGGACAACAACATGACAGATTGCAGCTGAGTACTACGGAGAGGCCCCAAATACATATCCGAATGCACATCACGACGGATCTTGTCCCTGATTGGTTTTAACAGAAAAACCCAGTAAGGGTGACACAGTAACACCCAGCAAGGGTGTTTTTGCTATCACAGAAAAACAAGAAAGCGCGCCTGCTGTGGGCTCAGGAGCATCGCAATTGGATACTTGATGACTGGATAAAGATCGCTTGGTCCGAAGAGTCTCCGTTCCTTCTCCGCCATGCTGATGGCAGGATGAGAATATGGCGCAGGTTGCACGAATCCATGGAACCATCTTAACAAGTGACAACCGTGCAAACGGGAGCCAGAGGAATAATGGTCTGGGGAATGATCTCCTGGGACACACTTAATACCTCTGGAAACATCTCTAAGGCAGCCCGCACACGATGCAACTTTTGGCCTAGAGCGTTTTTTGAGCTGCATGGACAAAGTTGCAACCGGAGTTGCATGGAGAAAAACCTGCAAAGGCGAGGATTGCAACTCCGAAAGCTGCAAGGAAGCTGCATGGAATTACCCAATCACAATGCAGCGTTGGAATACGTCAGTCGTGACGTAATGCTCAAGGGGAAACAAGGCGTCTAAACATATTTCCTTCGCTTCAGATGGGCGATTAGCGAATACACATTGAATATCATTATCATTATCATTGAATATCAGAGTATTGCGAATTTCTTTCACACATAAATACAGTTTATATTTAAATGCAGTAATTTAATGCGGCAGAATGTATCAGAGCGTTTGAAAAACCTAGATTTTTTGAATTTTTCACATCGGAAGCGGATTGTCCTCATTCACAATTTCCGGAAACTGCCGAGGCCATCGAGAAATGACATGTGACGTCATTGTTTCCAGTGAGCAATGGATTATTATTGGCTGTTGGTACTTGTTATTCGTGAATTGCATTATTGCCATCAACTGCGATTACATACCGGCTAACAATATTATAAAAATGTTTCTCATATGTTTAATATAAATCACACATATTAGATTTGGAAGGACATCACCGCAGTCCCTTTGACGTAATGTCAAGTGACGTCATTCAAATTCGTAGTGTGCTTCGTTTGTTGTCCGAACGACGGCTCAAAGAATGTAGCATCGTGTGCGCCGTGACTGTCGTTTGCAACTTTTTTTGCGCAACTTAATTGCATCGAGTTGCACAGCAAAAGCTGCATCGTATGCGGCCTGCATTAATGTCACGGGCTACCTCAACATTGTTGCCGACCAGTGCAACTGTTTATGGCTACAGTGTTCCCCGTCGCAGATGACCACTATCAACACGACAATGAAACCTGTCATCCTGCTCGATTGGTCTTCGATTGGTTCAGTGAACATTACTCTGATTTTCACTTGCTTCATTGGTCGGCTCAATCATCTGATTTCAACCCCATAGAGCATTTGTGGAACGAGGTGGAAAGATCCATTCGAAGCGTAGATAAAACACCATCCAGCGTGAAAAACAGAGCTGTTTTTCTGTCAGCAAGGGTCAATATTCCTGCGGAACGGTTCCAAAGCCTTGTATATATATATATATACATATATATATATATATATATATATATATATTAAATAAGTAAATATATGCCTAGAAGAATTACGGTTGTGATCAAAGTTAGAGGAGAACCAATTCGTTATGGTGTCTCTAATAAAGTGGCCATTCAGTGTGGATATAAACAAAATTAATAAAAGATTCACTATATTTAATTAGTCATGTCACTGTTATTATGTCTTAATTTAGTTATTATGTCTTGATTTATAAATTATATCTTTCTTATTTGTGTGGATGGTCTATATAATTAATTATATTATTACACACACTAAGAATAATTATAATTAATTAAGATTCACTATATTGTACTAAAAAACATTAAGGTCTTCAAAATTTCAAAATTTTATTTGGGGTATTGCGAAGAAACAACAGACTATCACTTATAAGACAGCCATTCAAATTGATCATATTTTTAAGAATAAAAATAATGTGAATGCAAGCGGAATAATCTGTAAATATATAATAGTTGATCACAATCTGGCTGCTTTAGAAATTAACAATTGGAAAGACACAATACATAATAAAGAAAATGTAATTGAAAAAATAATAAATACCAAAAATAAAAAGAATAATAACAAATTATATACAAATCTTCAAAATCTATTCGATAACTTCATTGAGAGTATATTGGAAAATCCCAATAAAATCTATGATGATATTATTCTAAATGTAAATAAGGCAAGATATAGCAAAGTACAAGGTAGGGATAGCAATTAGTAAACCAATCACAATGCTTCGCAACGGCTTCTGATACATGAATGAAGAAAATTATTCAAAAGTTAATACAAAACGCCTACTTATAAATAAGCGGAGTGAAAAGTCGGTTGCGTGCAAATTAAAATATATTTTAACGAAGACATTTTAACATCTTAGACTAAATTAGAACCACTTCTACAAGAATTTAATCTCAAGCTCGTCTCACCTTCAAGAAGCACCACCAGGTGTGGAACGTGTCTCGACGCAGTCTATTCTAACGTAAAGGTGACTCAATCTGTACTCACTATTTATATGGAATAATCGTCATTCGTAGCTCAAACCTTGTTAATAGACTGAATTCAATAAATTTTGAATAATTTTCTTCATTCACATATCAGAAGCCGTTCCGAAGCATTGTGATTGGTTTACGAATCGCTACCTTGGAGCCCGACCAACTAGACACACAAATTCTATGGCTCTGAACTTTTCTTGGCAAAACCTTTTCAACGATTCCCTAATCAAGTCTCTAGCCCTCATGGTTGCTGAGTTGATATTTGTCCACCACAGACACACAGACTATATGGCTTCACGGTATCAGAAGCCTAAAGTAGTGCAAGATTTATCTATAAACTACAGAAAAAGAGAAAAAAATAGATAACATAAGGGTTAATTAATGAAATAAGATTTGTAGGAATATAAATTACAGCAGTCGTAATGCAGCATTGAGAATTTGTATAGTGAAGAGTGCGATTTCATGATCAACAGACATGAACTTTTGCAACAACATTGTAATAGGCGCGAAAGGCTGATTATTATTTAAAGAAATGACTTTCATTTACTCTCCTCTGAAGTTGAAGTCATTTCAAGAAGTCAAGATGAATAATTCGGAAAAACTATGGCTTTTAAAGTGTCAATTCTAAATGAAGATTTTGGACTTGAATATATATGATAATGAGTGATTTCATCGAGAACATTTATCGTAATTGAAAGTAAAGATGATATAAAGAACTAGAAGAAGTAAATATAGAATCTAGTAATATTTTGTTCTTTACTTACAGCAACAATGTGAAACCCAATTACAGGTTTAATAAGTAGTGTTGTACTAGTGTCATAAGTATAAACCTTATTATTAATCATGTTGTGATTTGTTCTATGGATATTGACGTTTATCAGCGAGGATATTCTTCGATCTGGTCTATTTATTTCCTTGAAGATATGTAAGTAAATTTACATTATTTATTTCCAGATCAGCTGCTTAATAATGAGCGATAGAACACACCACGCCATGTTGGATCGAAATATTCAGAGTTATTAAAGTGACATATTTATCGTCGAATATTAATGAGAACTAGTTAATTTTAAACACAATGAAATGATAAATAAATGCCAGCGTTTAATATACTAAATTATTATTATAACTTGAAGGAATTATTCAACTTTAAGATTGCGACTTTAAAGGAACGTTACATTCTATCTGTGCAGTTTTTCTTTCTATGATTTATTAGTAAAAATAATTTAAGGGAATTAATAGAACTTGAGTGAACAATGGACATTAATATATGATTATCAACTTGAAGTACACTCACTTCCAAAAGTTAAGTACGGAGCGGTAAAATGCGAAAAAATGGACGAGTACTGCTTTGATTGACATGAAATGCTGCAAGTAAGTAGCTCTATGTTTATTCAGGAAACAAAACAAAGAATTACAAACAGAGATAAACAAAATATTGAATTTTCATAAATTATAAGATGACGTCCTATTTGCGTTTTAACAAAATTATGTTTAAATTCAAAACAAACAATAAAAACCGACATTGATAGGGTATGTGAGCACCCCTCACCTGCATACAAAGGTTACAGCGTGTGATCATGCTTGTTACGATGTGATCAACGACCGCAGAGTCCAGTAATCGCTATTCCTCCTGTAGGACAGTTTCTAAAGCTATGAGAGTGGCTGGAGGTGGGAAACGTCGACATACAGCACGGCCGAGGCTATCCCAAAGATTTTCAATTGGATTAAGGTCCGGCAAGTAAGCCGCCCACTCCATATGCGCAATCCCATCACTCTCCAGAAAGTCGTCAACGATGGCAGCTCTATGGGGACGCGCATTATCGTCCATTAAAACGAAAGAAGGACCAACTGCTGCAGCGTACTGTTTCACAATGGTGTCTAGGACTTCATCTCGATACCGTACAGCCATCACAGAACCTCGCCTGTAGATTGCAGGTCGGTGTGATATCCCAATGAAATCCCTGCTCAGACCATGATGCTTCCACCGCGGAATGTGTGATGTTCGGTGATGTTCTGGGGCCGATTCCGTGTGCCTTGTTCCCTCCAGACACTTACACGCTTATCATCGGGTTGTAGGGCAAATCTGGACTCATTTGTGAACAAAACGTTACCCCAATCAGACATAGTCCAATTCACATGCTGGTGGCACCACTGTAATCGTGCCCCTCTGGATTGGACGGATAAAGGAGTACAAACTCGTGGTACCTGAGCGTACAGACCATTCATGTGTATCCTTCGACGAACAGTAGTGGCAGATATCGTCTTAGCTATGGCCGCTGCAACCATAGATGTCACATATGTGGAGATCGATCTTTGATTCCGCTTGGCTACAACAGCAATATATCGATCTTCCGCAGGGGTCGTAACCCTTGCACGACTGGCTACAGGTCTTCGGACAACTGTTTGGCTGGTTTGGAATTGTTTCCGCAATCGTGAAATGACGGAATGATGAACGCCGAAGAAACGAGCAACATCTGTTATAAACTGTCCTGCTTCAATGCATCCGACAGCCCGCAAGCGCTCAGAATCTTCCATTCGTCTTCTGGAAGCCATAGAAACACGTCTAGCTTGAAAACAAATCGTACGAACGTTCTAAACACCTTTCATCAGCAATTACATGCAATTCCTGTAACCCTTCACAATGTAGGCTTCTTATACGACTGCCTGTTTTGCATATTTCTCGACACGAAACCATAATTGGCTGTTACATATATAATTTGCATACTTCCTTCTACCTTTGCATCAAATTTCAGCTTCTTTAATTCAGATCTCTTACAGAAATTAATATTTTTCCTCTCCGTGCTTAAATTTCGGAAGTGAATATAATAAAGATTTCATCAGTGAAAATTATTATTTAATTTATTTAACATACAAAGAAAGTGATAAATGTTTGATTATTTGTTTATTATATCTATCTTATGTTTTTTTAAAAGTTTTAAAAAATATATTCTGTTAATAACTACAGATATACATGTAAATGTTTTATACTTTATATCAAATAGAAATATGAACACTTAAGCTATCAACAAGATTAAAAGATAATTATAAAATAAGTGGAAATGCAATCCAACAACTTGAAATTACTATAATGAATATAGAACTCTTTAAGAAGCATCTTAAGATAAAAATAAAAAAAACAAAATAGGATTACTATAAAAACAAATTTAAAAAAGAATGCAACTTCTTTCAACAAGATTGCAAAATTTAAGTGCATAAATTTAAACATTAACAATGAGCACGGAAGGATAAAAGCGCACAACAATTAAAGATCCACTGAGCTATTTTTGGAATTTTCGTGCCGGAATTAAAAACAGACTGTTTCGACTTTCCTAGGTCTCATCAGTTTGATTTGCCCAGTATCATAACTCACTGGGATCAAATGAAATACATACAAAGAACAAACAAACAAAATAATGACCCTTCAATTAAAAAACATGAAAATTTAAATTAAGAATAAATAAGCAGTAAATTAATCCCCGCTAAAAAGCCGCTTAGCTTACAAAGGATTATTTTTTTAAAAATATACACATTATTGGAAATTTCACATGGGTAAGAATGTTAGTTCTTAATAATAATCAAATAAAGATAAAAACGCACAACATTAAAAGCGGTTTGCTAGCGGGAATTAATTTGGTGCCCTTTAAATTCTTTAATTCATATTTTGATGTTTTTTTAATTGTATATGCTTGTTCTTTTGTATATTTTTTTTTTTTTTATTTTATTTTAAATTTCAATAATAAAAACTACACACAAGTTAAAAATAAAAACATATTTACAATAAAAGAGGAGACTTTCGAATCCAACTTATTTAGGGATTCATCTTCAAGCACACAAGTTATTCTTTTGGTTCCATTTAAATACAATTACACATTACAATTAAACCAATCTAACGAAATATTCAAATTAGCAAAAAAGTCGTTAGGAACCTTCCAAACGTCAACCCCATCGAGTAAATGGAGATGCCCGCTGAAGGCGCCCTCTGTGCAGAATCTAGAACTTCAAAACAAAAATCAAAAAACAAAAATTAAAACAAAGAAACATCTTTCCTTATTTTTTCAATAATTTAAATTTAATTTTATTCCCTGATTATTATTCCTATTGATTATCCTATCTAGCATTTCTTTCTTTTCAATTTCTTTTTTAATTTTTCCTTTTTGCCATTTTGCATATTTTTGTAATTTATTATTACATACATACTGCTGAACATTTTTGTTCGGTACGAAATAATTATAAGAATCTAAAACATTTATAAAGAAAGATTCAATAGCCTCTCTTCCATGTCTGTTTTTACATTCGTCTAGGACCAAATATTCCTTGAATTTACCTATATGACCCAAGTCATACATATGTCTAGCTATATAAGAGCCATTCAAATTGCCTGTGTTTATGCAACTCTTATGTTGATCAAAACGTTTTTTTAGCTTCTGACCACTGTTACCAATGTAAAAACAGTCCCCCTCTTCGCAAGGTACCAAATAAATACAACCTTTTTTATTGATCTTATCTTCTATTTTTTTATTGTGTTCAATTGGGTAGGTTAATTTATTGGATAATTTATATCCGAGTCTTATGTCAGTGCCTTGGAAAATCTTTTTCAAACGTTTATGCAAGACTGGGTGAAAAGGGAACGTTGCCCATATTATTCCGTTTTTCTCTTCTTTTATTTTGGGGTTGTATATTTCATGAATAGTTGTCGATATAACCGAGTCCACCAACTGAGATGGGAAATCATTCTTTATGAAACAATCTTTTATTTTATAAAAGGCAATTTGAATGGCTCTTATATAGCTAGACATATGTATGACTTGGGTCATATAGGTAAATTCAAGGAATATTTGGTCCTAGACGAATGTAAAAACAGACATGGAAGAAAGGCTATTGAATCTTTCTTTATAAATGTTTTAGATTCTTATAATTATTTCGTCCGAACAAAAATGTTCAGCAGTATGTAAGTAATAATAAATTACAAAAATATGCAAAATGGCAAAAAGGAAAAATTAAAAAAGAAATTGAAAAGAAAAGAAATGCTAGATAGGATAATCAATAGGAATAATAATCAGGGAATAAAATTAAATTTAAATTATTGAAAAAATAAGGAAAGATGTTTCTTTGTTTTAATTTTTGTTTTTTGATTTTTGTTTTGAAGTTCTAGATTCTGCACAGAGGGCGCCTTCAGCGGGCATCTCCATTTACTCGATGGGGTTGACGTTTGGAAGGTTCCTAACGACTTTTTTGCTAATTTGAATATTTCGTTAGATTGGTTTAATTGTAATGTGTAATTGTATTTAAATGGAACCAAAAGAATAACTTGTGTGCTTGAAGATGAATCCCTAAATAAGTTGGATTCGAAAGTCTCCTCTTTTATTGTAAATATGTTTTTATTTTTAACTTGTGTGTAGTTTTTATTATTGAAATTTAAAGGAAATGTTAACACACGTAAATTGTAAATATTCTTTTGTATATGTTTCTTTTGATTCCAATGAGTTACAAGTACTGGCGAATCAAACTGATGAGATCTAGAAAGATCGAAACAGTCTGTTTCTGATTCCTAGTACAAAAGTTCCATTAAACAACACTGAAAAGAAATCCATAAACTTCTAGGCAGAAACAAAACAAAAAATTCATATTGAAATTATTAAACTATAAATATAATAGCAAAGAAAACAAGAGCAGCACAAGAATAAACAAAACAAAAGGAAATCGCCTTTCTGATTGATTTTATGGGGAGGGAATTGGGAACAGCTGTTTCGTGCTTCTGCGCACTCATCAGCCCAAACCTCGCCCTCCCCGATAAAGGAATCAGAAAAGAGATGTATCCTTTTATTTTCTTGCCTTTTCTTGTTTGGGAGGTCACTGCCCGATTGGCGGCGGCCTTCACCAAAGGGATCTCTCTTTTCTGATTCCTTTATCGGGGAGGGTGAGGTTTGGGCTGATGAGTGCGCAGAAGCACGAAACAGCTGTTCCCAATTCCCTCCCCATAAAATGAATCAGAAAGGCGATTTCCTTTTGTTTTGTTTATTCTTGTGCTGCTCTTGCTTTCTTTGCTTTTAAAAATTTTCCACAGCACGTTAAATGTTTTGTTTATCTTATAAATAAAATAGATTGCAAACAAGAAACAATGGAAAGAAATTGACAATTTGTTTTCCTACTATTTTGCAAACAATAACAACAAAGAAAACAGTTTGCCTAATAAATTTACTGTGGCAATTGAAAAAAAAATCTGCAACAATACAATTGTGATTGAGAAATCAAAGAATATGAAATCAATTATGTCATATAAAAGGAAGTGATAATATAAATACATTAAAAAAAAATTATAAATTTTCTCTAAAGTAATTACTATCATGATAAATAACGTTAGATACAAAAATATATCCTGTTAATTTAAAACAATTTCAGCATTATCCCTATATTTAAAAAGTGAGGCTTCAGAATTCCTGCAGAATTACAGATCGATAGCAATTTAGCCAATAATTAATAAAATCATAGAAAGTTATCTGTCAATAAAACTCAGACTTCTTGTATAAAAACAATATAATGCATAAAGAGCAATATGCGTATCAGGCAAACAACAGCGCCATGAAACTACTGGAAAACAAAAGTAAAGAAATTAATTAGGCTACAACCTAAAAAACAACAAATTTGTATTAATGCTCTCCAATGACTTTCGTAAAGCTTTCGACATTATTTATATTGAAATTCTATTTGTAACATACAACAAATCGGAATGAAAGGAATATACTAAACATTCTAGAAGCATATTTTCGAAACAGAAATACTATATATATAAATTAAAAATTTTAATACCAAAACAGAAAAAAAGCAAACGAAGGAGTTCCACATGGATCCAATTTAGGTCCAACACTTTTATATAAACGATTTATTTGGAATTATAACAAAAAAAAAAAAACCTGCTACATAAACGTGTTTGTCGATGATATTCTTAACTACCACGGCGGATACTAAAAGAAAATTTCATTAACATTCTAAAGTGGACGCATAACTACAAAAGTATTATTTTCGAAAACAAAACTAAACCCCTCTTCAACCTAACAAGAAAACCTAACAAGAAAATTCCCAAAGAAACGACGGTAATATTTTATAATTCATTAAAATGTTTGCAGAAAGATTCTGAATACTGCGCAAAATGCAAAGTGGACGAACTTCAATATCTTGGATTAACTCTAAATAAAACTTATACATGGTCAATTCACATGAAAAACTTACATAAAAAGATTAATGTTCTCTCTTACATAGACTTCCACATCAGATAACCCACAAAGATTAAAAGGATGATTTGCCATGCGTTCTTAGACTTATTAATTAGTTATGTTCCTCATATTATAAGTTAATTGTTAGCATCTTTAATAACAAAAAAAACTCCATAAATTACACGATGATATTTCGTAGGCCTAACCGACCTGGTTTTTCAAGCCTTTTACATCACGGGAAGAGAGACTATCTCTTTCCTTTCCAAAATTAAAAATAATGAATTAACTATCAAGAAAATTTATAATTCCATACTAACAAACAAAACCGTGAAGCATACTAATAATAACGTTAACATCTCTGATCTTTGTCCAAAATATGCCAGAATCAAAATTTAATCTTTTGTTTAAATCGCTGTTTTCTTTTAAATTGTTGTCTTCAATTTAAAATGTTCAAAAACGCTGAATTTTAAAATAAATGTCAATTGCTGAATAAATTTAAAATTTTTACCTTAACTTAGAAGAAATCCCTTTAAAATTCTTCAAAGTAAAATCTCTTCACCTTAATATCTTCATTAATAATAAACATACATATTTTTCTTAATTAATATCTTAAATAACTTCGTTAATAACAAAAAACTCCATAAATTACACGACTATATTTCGTACGCCTGTGATTCGGACATTATTTGGACAAATAGATGAACATTATTATTATTATTATGGTCTCTCTTCCCGTGTTGTAAAAGGCTTGAGAAAGTAGACCGATTAGGCCTACGAAATGTCGTCGTGTAATTTATGGAGTTTTTTGTTACTAAAGAAGTTATTTAAGATGTTAATTAAGAAGAATTTAATTATTAGCATATTTAATCAGTTTGACTCAAATTTAGACAATCTTAAAAATTTTAAACACTTAAAAAGAAATCTCTTGATTATATTGAAGAGGATAAGATAAGATGGCTTAAGTAATTACATAACCTTAAAATCCAATGCTCAAAAAAAGATCTTTGTTTCCTACAATATACGTATATCTGCCATTTCACATTAGAATGAATGTACTTGAAATATGTCTGTTAAAGTTTATAGATTGTACGATGTAGATATGTAGAATATACGTAAATTGTATTAATATTATTATATGTAAATTAATACTATTTCAAATTATTAAAAATTGATCGCCAGAACCTACTGATAGGGAAATTTCCCTAGCAGGACTGTAAAAATTGAAGTGGTTAGAAATATTAAAAATATATGTATATCTGGGCTAATGCAACAGATAAAGAATTAAAAAGTATTACAGTACTACAAAACAAAATAATAAAATTTGATATTTTCTAAAATAATTAATAAACATAAAGAAATTAGAAAATTACTAATGTTGAAATACGGAATCTTATCGCCAAAATAAATTAATTATATAACTTAATAATAAAAAAATATTATTTATCGAAATTGAAACTACCTGAAATCGAAACTGCATTAAGCTCTTTTCAAGAAAAAAAATTATAATCTCAGAGGTATAAATAAAAGCAAATTAGATTATCCACATATTTTTAATAACTTGTAACCCTTTTCTCTGTTTTTCTATTTATTTATTTCATCCTCTTAGTCAGTGGCGGATTTAGCACTTGAGAGGCCCTAGGCGCAATTCAATTTTGAGGCCCCCTCTAAATATTTTCATTACCAGTGGCGTACCAACGTCTTTGGGGGCCCGGGGCGGGAGTTCCATTATTCCATAACCAAAAAAAGGAAATACTAGGGTTGATGGGGCCCCTAGGCTGACTGCTGAGGCCCCCTAGGCTTGCTTTTACAACAAAAAAAAAAAAGGAAATCTTGCTTTTACAACCAAAAAAAAAAAAAAAAGGAAATACTTGGATGGATGGGGCCCTAGGCTTGCTTTTACAACCAAAAAAAAAAAAGGAAATCTTGCTTTTACAGCCAAAAAATATTTTTTTTTTTTATTTTGAGAGGTAAATTTTGAGGCCCCCTTCATTGATGAGGCCCGTGGCGCGCGCCTCCTGCGCCCATTGGGAAATCCGCCACTGCTCTTAGTTTTTGTTTACCGTGGATCGAGAGGAGAAAGTTACAAGGTAAATAAATTCAACGAATTTAATACGAAATTATATCTAATTTAGTTAAGTATCTTTGCAGTGGAAGCTTAAGTAATCATAAACTTAATATATTCAAATTCCTTAAATAAGAAATAAACAAGAAGATAAACAAGTAATTAATTACATTTATTTAAAGACAGGCAAAATTCAAATTAAGGAATTTTGTAAAATTGGAATTTATCCTCTTTGATTATACAGACAGTTTACTGTCTAAAAAAAATATTCATAGATCCTTGATCCTATTTATAAGCAAAGTCGTAAAAATCCAATAGAGGGGTAAAGCAAAAATAAAACTAATGCTATTAAAACTAGGCTTCTAGTCAGCTTTCAACTTTAAGTTTCCCAAAATGAATAAAATAAATTTTTGTAAAAAACAAAACAAAAAAAGAGTCACATTTGTAAAACCTTACATTAAAATAATTCACAAACAATTAACCTTCATTTTAAATATTACAAATAACGTAAAATAGTCCCAATTAAACTTTAAAAGCAAATTAAAGCAAATTTTCCAATTGACATAAAAATTGCACAAAGTTAAAGGTAGGATTTCGAAATTAATTCGAATAATTTAGATTTAGCTATTTGGCCATTTGCCAATTAAAGTTCTGACAAGTTCTATTGATAGCTTTTGAGTAAATGATTACTTAATTTTCGTGTTTACTGCGGTCTTATGATTAACTAAACTTAGATACATTATCTTAATTTTTGAAGCCACTACTCGGAAAATTAAGAATGCCCGCATTTCGAAAGGACATCCTTGGACTTGAAGTTAGTGATAATGCAGGCAATTTTCAGCTCCGGATTTTTGAATTTTCATCGAATGAATCAACTGTCTCTCTCATAACTAGGGATGGAACAGGATAGAGCTTAAAAATGGCTATTTGATGCACGACGGTCTAGATTTATCTTCTGGTGATGTCCAATACCTTGTTGAGGTGAACCAGTCATGAAGATTCAGCACCAATGCGTCCGAGATACGCCTCACGAAGTTGTTCCCATGACATAGCCACTTAAAGGATATTATTGTTGGGTTTATCTGCTTATCTGCTCCACCCACGTCTTCTTCTTTTACCTGGATCTGCTTTCTATGTGTTCTTTGTTTTGATCTAGATAGGTTTTTTATAGCTTTGGAATCAATTATATTAATATCGAAGGTTAAATTACAGTAATTGTAAGTATTTAAACTAACATCTAAATGAATTTGTTTTTTTAACTTTGGGACAAAAAAATAAAAACAAATTAGGGACAGAAGTGATGTAAATTCCACATCATAACGTTGTCAGAAGAAAAAAAAAACAGATAGTGTAATGATATGTTTTTTTACAAACGGTATTTTTTCCGAACCCAAAATCATAGCAACGGCCATGAGATTACGTTCACTTGTTTAGAAACAATAGCATTGGTTTTCACTTGCACACCATCACAAGTAATTGTTAGAAAGCCCAGAACTTAGATATTGCATAGTAATAAAAGATGACAATAAATCAATTGCTTAATGAACTAAAATTGAATTTCAAAAACGGAAAACTTAAAACAAAAGAAAAAGAACAAATATTTTCCAACTTTCATTTCTAAATTAAATATCATTATGTTATACAACAAATACTCTATTAAACTCACTCACTAAACTAATGTAATACGGAATCAAATTTCCACATTATAAGCTTTGGAAAAAGAAATCTTAAGATCTAAGAGAAAAAAAAAAAATAATGTAATAGTATTCCAGATTGTAAACTTTTAAAAAAACAATTGAATTTCTGAAAGAAACAAAAATTAGTAAAGAAACGGCTAATTACAAATATCGAAAATAGAAAAATCAAAATATTCTAAATATAGTATTTCTCCTTTGAAGAGAATTTCACTATAATTTTCAATTTTAACTTTTCTCCCTTGTGTAGATGTATGAAGTATTTGTGTATACATTATTTGTATGTGAATATATGTGTATATAATTATATTAATTGCTTGGGAATATATACATTATATATGAATTGTATGTGAATATATATACGTTGTATGTGTAAATATATTACATGTAAATACAGATGGGTGAATCTACGGAAAACCTGTAATTCGTGTCACAGAGCAATAAATTGAAAATGATTGAAAATATTTGTCATTTTTCAAAATCACACATTGAAGTACAAAATATACTAAAGTTTAGTATAATTTTTTTTTTTTTAAATTTTACGGAATTTCCAAAAAAAAAGTTGTCCACAGAAGGTGATTCGTCACTTCCGTGGACTGTCACAAGCTACAGTTGGATAGCTTCTAAAGATCCAAACTGTTTTATTTTTTAATATTTTTCAAATAATATATATATTGTGAAATCAGAAAATACATAAATTTAACATAATATTGAGTGAAATTTTTTTTCGAATTATCAGTAAAATTTTTTTGCAACCTCAAGTCTTGTCACAAGGTTTAGCCATCGCTTTTGTGGACATTCCTAAGCTTTCTAAAAAATCCACCCGATGCGCTGGTTGTCTTCCATTTCACTTAAAAACAAAAGTTTACACGGCGATTTTGGATTGGGAAGTGATTTTATTCGTCTGAGTCGCAGATTTGTCAGGAAAATAATAGCTTTTTATTCATTTTTCGTCATTTCCACAGCTTATCCCATCACTTCTGTGGTCTTGTTAGAACCTAATTTTTCTATGGAAAAATAACTATTTCTAGGCATGATAAACTTAATTTTCTGAATGACTTGTGTTCCTAACCTCAAAATGAAGAGCACATGGGTCCAGAAACATAAGTATTCGTCACTTCCGTGGACATTTAGGGTCCATGGAAGTGATGATCACAAACAATAGCGGCTACTATGTTTTTCACGAAGACTTGTCTTTCACTTCCAGTCTTTGTTAAATGCCAATGAGGATATTTTTAATTAAATAAATAAATTTAATATAATAAATGATATATGTAATTAACTATTTACATTTTTATAGACGTTTAAGATTGACAGTCTGATTCATTTTTATTGTACATGATTTCCTCTTTTGATAAAAAGTTCCTTTAATTCATAAATTATAGTCTTCTATTTATTTATTTCATAGATTTTTTCACGTAAATTCACTTTTTCGAATATAATTTATATTAAAATTCGACATCGTTCTCAACACAAGTCACTTCTGTAGACATAGGCCTACGATCATTTTTTTTTTTTTTTTTTTTTAAATAACCAAAATGCGTCGACCTGAACCACATATATCATGGATGTAAGAACGTCAAAAGCAATCATCTCAATTTTTTTGAAAAGGAAATCTTGTAATTTAAAATCTCAAAATTTTTTGACTGAAATTGCAGGTTTTCTGTAGATTCACCCAGATATGTTTTTAAATATCACATTTTCATATATGTTTTTTATTATTTTTGTTTTAAAGTTGTCTCATACAAATATACTGTTTTTTAATATATTTCAATATTAATTATAGGTTTTATCAATTTATAACTTTTTCAAAATACTTAACTATTGATTGTCAACTTGTTTCAAGCCTATAATTATTAATTAATGTATAATCGGCCAATTTAATCTTTTATTATCTATTATTATCTGTCAAATTTATTCAAATTAATTGTATCAAAAGAAAGTAATTACTACTTGAATTATATCAATATGAATGTACTCAACTGTAGTACCTGTTGATAGGAAGCTACACAAATGTTTCCCAACATGACTAAGTTAGAATCTAACTGCAATAAAATGAATGAATGCATGAATAAATGAATTACGTTTTTAAGACATTGTCGAATATGATTAATGAAAAAAATATAATATTATGGCAAAGATCGTGCATCAATAATTCACCATGAGAAATGGCTTAGTTAGATTAGAAACACCTTATTAGAAAAATAATCCTGATAGTTATTGATAGTCAAGCATATAAATTATAATGGGGCCGATCAATTCTCACCGATTAAACACTTATGCCCAACAAAACAATATTGTATTGCTGGACAAACCTGCCGAGTTCTTTGATCTTGCTCTGCTTTTTGATAATAATAACACTAATATTAGTAGGTATATAGCTTTAGCTGAGGAATTAGAACTCGAGGATTGTGGAATTTATCGAGAATTACAAAAAGGCTCCATCGCCATATCAGTTATAGAAGTATCGAAAAACTTGATGCACTTGTCGTTATGAGAGAAACTTTTTGTCAAAAAAGTAAATGTATTCTTATTATTATCAAACAACAAAGTAATAACAGAGAACTTGAATTTTTTTTTGATCTTATGAAAGGTCCTAAAATGCAAAGAAACCTGGAAGTTAAATTCTGTACGTATTTTGCTTCTACAGGGAAAATTTATAATTATCCTTCTAACAGCAATAATATTATAATACCATAGCAAATTAATTACAATATACAGTCCTTCTGAAGAAGAAGCAACTGCATAATTAGCAAAATGAACAAAAACAACTCAACAGGATTTGATAATAAAAAAAAAAAAAAAAAAAAACATTAGAAAAAAATTCCTTTTCTTTTATAAGTTATAACTAATTTAATAAAGTTAACTATATAAACAAATAAATATGCAGATGGATTATAAATCTCCAAAATTATGATATTTCAAAATAACAGTTACTTAGAACTAGAAAATTATCATCGCATAGCAATACAGTCAACCATAAATAAAATAATAGAAAAAAATACATCACAATTGGAAAAATTGTATAAAAAAATATAATCTAATAGACTATAATCAGAGCTCCCATCAAATGCCTATTACTGAAAAACTTAAATATATATATATTTTTTTTTACTTCTAATAGATCTTAGTAATTTCTTACATGTAAGATCTCTTAGATATGATGCGACGCCACAATGATGTTGCTACCATGGTGGTGTGAATGTCTGCCACCAAAAACGCTATCAACCGAAATTTAATCAGCAAACCGAAACTCAATCTGTTGCTCTTATCTTGGAGAAATCGAAGATATTGGGTGCAACTAATGATACAAGACCATTATAAATAGTAAGTTTACAAGCTCTTTTCAAATCTTTTTTCTTGATATCGCTGTTGGACTATTCTTGAGCGGTAAGGTCCGACAGCCCAGTCCTTCACTGAACTTCTGCTATAAATTTTTCAATGTCTCCCCATTCTCTAAAGTGGTTTCGTTTTAATCATGTTTCTCAACACAAAAGGCAATGCACAGCAGTAGCCTTCCGGTCGCAATGAAAATCGCGTCTCTTGTGAAGTCTTTCATTGATAACAATGCAATGATGTGATGGCGTGGCCAATTTGGCCGTGTGAAAAATCGCATCATGTCACCATCAGAATTCTGAAGCGCTGTTTCATCACGTGCGAAAGGTTGAAAAATGTGTCTTGATGGTGGCTTCGTGTATAAGAGGCCAAATAAATCAATTTCATGTTTACACACGCCAAGTATGAATTGTAATTCTCCCTATGAGGTTGATGCAGTAACAAATTTTAAGTATTACTCACTCATTTCGAATCTCATATAATGCTACTATGCAAGAGGTTAAATTCTACAACGTAAATTTTATATCATTTAATAAAAATAATATAAATTAGCATAAATTTATTTCCTCCAAAACAAACAATAAAGTAAACAACAAATAAATACAAATTAATATGTTTATTAAATTAAATAGTTATATTAATATTATTATATTAATTAATTATTATTATTAATTAATAATTATTTTTTCAAAAAAGGTAGAATTATAAAAAGAGAAATTATAATATACTAAAGTATTCAAATCAAAAATCATTTATAATGTAATTATAATCATTTACAACTATTATAAAAGTTTGAAAATAAAAAAAAATAATAGAAATGTTCCAAAAAAAGGCCATACATACAAACAGTTTAAAAATAAAGAAAGCATAAAGATATTTAATTAAACGATCAGGTTTCGAATCGGACTCGCCGGCCGTTTGCCAGTGCAATATCAACACGGTACAGGCTGCTTCTAAAAAAATAATAGTAATCAAAAAATTACGTCTTTGAAAAAATAATAAAATAAAATATCTTATTCTAATTTTTGATAGTTACTTTAAAAAAAGTCTTAATTTCAATATGATAAGAATTAAAAATAAATATCGTTTAAAAAAAGGCTGTTATAAAAAAAATCATTAACACTGAATTACTCAATATATCTAAAACCAAAAAAATCTTAAAAGTTATTATTGTATGGCGATATAAATTACTAAATGAAGAGATTATTTCCTTAATGTGTTTTCAAAATATCTTATTCTGTATTATTAGTATATGTATAAAATTTATTTAATCAGGTAAATTTCTAGAATATTTCCTAGAATAATTTGCTATACTAAATTGGTTATAATATATTTTGTTGCATTTATAAATCTATGTTTTAAATTTTGTATCTATAATATATTTTATATATATAAAATTTAAAACATAGATTTATGCTGTAAGGATTTACTGTAAAGAGCTAAATTATAAGTAATACAAATATATGCACGCGCCAAATTAAGCAAAGTTTCAAATCCAAAAAAGATTTACTTATTTACTTTACTTTGCTTAATTTTGTGCGTGTATATGTTTACATTACTTATGTTATTTTTTTTTTCAAGAAACCGTTCTTACAGCCTCACAATTTGCGTATTATTTAATTTCATATTTCTGGTAAAAAACCATAAATTTAGATAGGAACACTTCCCTACTGATACTATATTGAGTTGTATTGTTACAGTAATACATAAATAAAAATCTTCTTACTTTAATAGATTTATTAAATTGTTTCATTATCAACCTAATGTTGTACACAAATTTGTAGAATCTAAAAGGTAGTAAAACAATAATATAATTTCAACAGATTATTATATTGAAATTCTCAAATAACAATGCGGGAGATCAACTATTTACTAGAGGATATCCCAGAAGCGTTTCTCGCTTAATTGGCGATCATCAGCTGGAAGTAGCCATCAGCTGAGTCTCACTACACAGGCCATTAAGAATACTAGTAGAAAATAAAATGGCACGTCCCAAACTAAAAGAAAACACACAAAAGTAAATAGCAATAAATAAATAAAGTAGTTTATTTCCTACTATTCTTAATGACCTCTGTACTGAGACATCGTAATTTACTAATGACTATTCTCGCCAATTGAGCGAGGAACAGCTGTTCTCGGATGGCACCTAGTAAGAACTTGGTCTCGCACCATATTTATTTTAATTTAGAATTTTTTTTTTAACTTAATGCCTTAAGAAATTCATTGAAGCTGGCGGTTGGGTGCGCATGAATTCCCTTTATTTTGTTTTTGTTATTTAATTTTGTGTTTCCTTTAAGGGTGGGGGATTGCATTTTATTTTCTGTTAGTAAAAATTCCAAACATGAATTTTTTTTTTGGTTTTTTAATATGACATGTTCTGGGGTTTATATTAACTTTTGCTGAAGTTAAGTTATATTCTGTTGAAATTGTGTTTTATGACAATGCAAAGTAATTGCGTGTAGGGTCTCTACGTAGTTGAAGAGCTTCTCACTTGGGCAAGAATTTGTGGTTGCATAGCAACGACAGCTGCTGTTTCACTTTTACTGCTGTTTATTGTGTGTATTATTGTCTATCAAATAGTGCTAAGTAAAATAATATATAAAATCAAGTTCATATAGTTCCAGTATATCATTCAAAATATAACACGTTATGGGTTCATCAATGCTAAAACGATTTTCCAAGTAATTATTTTTCAAGAAAAACCGTATTAAAACGAAACAAAATGAACTTTTTGTTGTGAACTGCTGGGTAAAACTGTAGTTTATGGTACCGGGATTCTTTTTTTCCGCGTTGCGAAATATGGCTGTTTCCGGGCTATTTTCAGGAATCAGAACCGGAAGTTGATGTCTGATGTTTCAATTTATTAGACAACGATCATAAGCGAATAAAGAAAACGCATTTCTTGCTGAAAGGAGTCATAAATATTAATTCAGAAAACAATCCTGAATACGTACGGAAAGCCACTTGTTGGTTTGAGGAGCCATCACCATTAAATCAGGAAAAATCCATGCTTATTTACGAAAAGTCAGTTTTTGCTGAAACTTGCTATCATCACTAAACCATAAAAAAAAAAAAAAAAACCTGAATATTTACGAGAAGTGCCTTCTTGTTTTACTGTTGATGCACAGTAAACCAAAAAACAAATATTCACGAAGCATCCGATTCATTATAACTGTATTCGTTAGAAATTAAAAAAAAAAAAAGAAATTAGGCCTAACCTATCAAGCACTAAAAATGTGATGTCAATGATGTTCGTTCTACCTCCAGTTATACGATGTATCAAATGAATATTATGATTGAATGTCAAATGCTGGTATCCTGACTCGTCTAATGGGTTGTAGGATCGTTGTCCCATATTCAGAACCAACATAAAATCACACAAATTAGCAGATATTTCCTAATGAGCCGACTGCACAGCCAAATAATCTTGGACGGCCATGTTAAATTTAGAGAAAAAAATCAGACATGGTTTGGCATTCACGTGAACATCGACGAGAAACATCATGACGTAATATATCCTTCCGCAGAATCATTCGCCGGAATAAAAAAAAAAAACATCAGCAGAAAACGACAACAAATCATCCTATTGGCAGTACCAGCAAACGCATGTCATAAGCAGTGAATGACAACACAGCATCCCATTGGCAGTACCATAAAGCACATTTTAACCAACTGCTGACCTCGTCGTTTTGATTGAAATGTGACATCACGTTCAAGTAAAGCTAAAGGCGAAAGATTACAATATTTAAAATGGTGAATGATTGGAAATTACGTAACAAATACGAGAATAGAAGTTCTGAAAAAGAACAACTTTGATACTTGGAAGATACAGATGGAGGCTACTTTAATCAAAAATAATTTATTGGACTACGTTAATGGAACTAAACAAAGGCCAACAGAAAATCCTGAATGTCAAGCTACTGTAAAAGCTGTAGAAAAATGGAATATAGCTGACCGCAAGGCAAAAGCTGATTTGATACTAGCTATTCATCCAAGGGAATTAAAACAAATTAAGACTTGCAAAACATCAAAAGATATAGTTGAAACTGGAAAGCATCTTTCAATCTAAGGGACCAGAAAGAAAAGCTACATTGCTGAAGCAGCTGATTCGCAAGAAAATAAAAGTGCCAGGGACCATGTTAATGAATTCTTGATGTTGTGGATAAGCTACAAGAGATGGATTAAGAAATTCACAGCGACCTGCTAGCTATCATTCTTCTCTATAGATTGCCAGAAAGTTTTCGAATTTCCGTTGTGCGATGGAGTCAAGAGATCAATTACCAGATCCAGAAGCATTTAAAATAAAAATATTGGAGGAAGTAGAGTTAAGCGAGACCAAAGAAGACAACCAGTCAACCGATGCATTGTGTGTGGATAAAAGATATAACAAACCATCGAAGAAAAACGGAGATAACGAAGCCAGACCGAACACAAAATAGAACTTTAAATACAAATGCTTCCGATGTCCTAAGCCTGGCCATAAATCCAGTAAAGGCCACGCCAAACATCCACAAAATATAAAAAAGAAGGTAACACAAGCTAAAAGAACTATGCAGTGGAAGAAGTTGAGCAACAGTATAAAGAAGTTATGCACGTTCAACAGCAAAACGCATCAGAGTGGTGCTTGGACAACGATGCAACGTCGGATATGAGTTCAAGAAGAGAACATTTCAAATATCTAAAAAAAGTGAATCAATATGTATAAATGGGTAACCAGAATAAAACAAGCATGAAGGGAATTGGTGAAGTGATATAAATGTTCAGTGATGGTGACAGTGCAATACCAACCTCATTGAGAAAGACACAATACATATCAAACTTACACGGCAATCTCTTATCAGTGGCGAAGATAACAGACAATGGACACGATGCTCTATTTAAAAGAAAAACAACATATGTCATCCAAGCAGACGGTAATATCTCCGCAATAGCTGATCGAGTAGGCGATCTTTACTTCATGAGGATTGAAAAACAGTCAGTAAGTTTAGGAGAACAGAAATCAAAGCTACAAATTTGGCAGGAGCGTCTGTGACATAAATCCCCAAAACTTCATAAGATTCGCAAAAGATGAACTGGCCATTGGAATAAGTAAAGACATCACAGGAAAACTACCAAGCTGTGAGGACTACATCAAAGGAAAGATGGTGCAAACACCTTTTCCTAAAGGATCAGCGCAGAGAAGTAGTAATCTACTGGAAATTGTTCTCATTCACGTCTGTGGCCCAATGAGGACAAGTTGTATCGGAGGTTCAAGATACTTTGTTGTGTTTATCGATGATAAATCAAGATGGTGTGAGATTTTCTTCATACAGAGTACTCAATGTGTTCAAGAAATATAAAATACGAGTTGAAACAAGAACTGAAAATAAAATAAAAACACTGCAATCTGACAATGGAGTGCAGTATTGTAATTCAGAGTTTGAGAAGTTTCTACAAGAAAATGGCATCACAAGATGACGAACAGTGCCACGCACCCCGCAGCAAAATGGACTTGCTGAACGAAAGATTCGAACAGTTGCTGAAGTGGCAAGATATCTGATGATTCAATCAAACATGGAACCTTCATTTGGGCAGAATCAATTGCGACAGCAAACTACTTAAGAAATAGATGCCCATCATTAAGTCGTAGTGGTGAAACACCACAAAAAGATATAGACTAAGAGAAAGCCAACACTTTCACATCTACGCACATTTGATATGAAAGTCTACAGGAACCCAGAAAAAAGAAAATTCGAGGCTCGAGCAAAATAATTCATCTTCATTGGTTATTCTGACAAAGCAAAAGCGTACAGTCTGTGGGACAAAAAAAAAAACGCAAGAAAAGTAATAATCTGTAGAGATGTGATGTTCACGGAAGACTTCAGCGCTAATGAAGGATTTGAATAGTTTCATTGAAGAGCCAAAGGCAAAGAGAATGAAACGAAAATTGATCCAGTGACAGCAGTAGTTCCATCGAACACGACAGCCAGTGAAGATAACGAAGATGCCGAAACCACAGATAGTGAGACTGAAAATGAAGGAGGACAGCTACAACTAAAACGAGGTCCTGGAAGACCTATCATATTACGAATAGGATAATGTGGGCGACCGAAAAAACAATACAAAATGGTATCCAGGGAAGGCGCAACCGTGAGTGAACAACAAAACTGTTCACCAGAGATGCAAGATCCCACAAATGTCAATGAAGCAATGATACGGGCAGACGCTAACGATTGGAAAGAAACAATCAGAAGTTAAATTTCAGCTGAAGTTAAATGTAAGACGGCCGCGCGGTTGGCGATGTCGCTAAGACACTGGCCTCTCACCTCTGAGTCCCGGGTTCGGTACTCATGTGGGTTTCGTTGATGGTGGCGATCCGCGCTGGGCAGGTTTTCCCGGGGTTCTCCCGTTTCCCCTGCATTTCTCACACCATCCTTTCTCAGTCTTTCTCTCAGCCTGTCCTTCTTTCCGTGGGATAGTACAAAAGATCTTTCAGGTCGACGTGCTCGGCAGTCATGCCACCCACTTTCAATTAATCTAATCTAATCTAAATATAAGACACTGGATATCATACAACGACCAAAGGATTGCAATGTCGTCGCTGCATATTCGTTATAAAGATAAAGCACAAAGCAGATGGAAATGTTGAACAAAAGAAGACAAGACCAGTTGCAAAAGGATACATCCATGAAACAGGGATTGATTACAAAGAAACTTTTGCATTCGTTGCCAGAGCAAGTTCAATCAGAACCATAATGGCTTTAAAAGTTAAATATAATCTTAAATTAGAACAACTAGCTGTAACTTCAGCATACTTAAATGGTGAGCTAGAAGAAGAAATCTTCATGGAACCACCAGAGCTACTTGAAGATACCCTTAGACAATTGATAAAAGACTCCAGTAATAAAAACGATAAGAATGGAGAAGCCATGAAAACAGTGAAAGAGTGGCTGAAAGGACTCCAGAAGGAAACGTCGGCTGTAAAATTAAACGGCAAAAATAGCGGACCGTAGCCTTAAGTAGCACAGAGGCAGAATACATTTGTCTGACAGTAGCTACCAAAGAAGCCGTGCATCTTTGAGCATTTCTCAAAGATGCCGGTGTGATGACAATCAGAGTGTGAAGACAATCAGGGGGCACAAAAATTTATTCAGAATCATGTGGTCCACAATCGATGTAAACACATCAATATCAAACACCACTTCGTTCGGAGTGTTTACGAAGCTGACATATTGATGTAAAATACAAATCTACGGAAGAGATGCCTGCGGATATGTTAACAAAACGGCTGTTTGGTGCCAAGCACCAAAAGTGTTTTAAAGATTTGGCATTGGTGGAAATTAAAGAGACAAAAGATACGCCTAACTTTGAGGGGGATTGTTGAAATTGTGTTTTACAATGCAAAGTAATTGTGTATAGCGTCTCTACGTAGTTGAAGAGCTTCCCACTAGGGCAAGAACTTCTGGTTGCATAGCAACGAGAGTTGCTGTTCCACTTTTACTGCTGTTTATTGTGTGTATTATTGTCTATCAAATAGTGCTAAGTAAAATAATAAATAAATCAAGTTCATGTAGTTCCTGTAGTCATCCATTCAAAATATAATATATTCTTCTATATTATTGATAGCTGAATACTTTCCTCATCCAAAACTGTAATTAATTTTTTGAGTATGTAATGGCGAGAAATGGCAAAAATCTATATTGTAATCAATTCTCTTTTTCCATAGCCTAACAAACACGATAGTTAGAAACGATATAATTTTTACTGTGCTTTTATACTTTATTTATCATTATTTTTTAACAAATATATCTGTATGTAGGTGTTGTGGTTAATTAATTCAGCACAACAATCTAATATAAATTTGTTACTATTAAACATATATATTTTTAAAATACATCTAAATGATTATAAATATATTACATTAGATAAAAAAGTATAAATAAATGTTACGAATGGATGTAACTATAAAATAGGATTATAAATGTAAAAAAAAAAGAATTTTTTTATCACAGTAATAAAACTTTAAATAACTTCTATGTAAATAATAACATGAAATGATTAGAAATATTAGTATAAAATTCAACAAATAAGATAAGGTTTATCCCAAGCCTCATAGCCTGTATGGCAATGGAGGTAAGGCTCCAGTGTTTCTTAGACCAACGGGATTGAGATCAGATCGGATGGTCAGCCCGGCGCTCCCCTTGTACCCATGGTATCGAAGGCTGGGTGCTCCCTAGGATCTTTTTGGAGGAATATGGA
This sequence comes from Thereuonema tuberculata, assembly GCA_023159025.1. Lineage (NCBI taxonomy): Eukaryota > Metazoa > Arthropoda > Chilopoda > Scutigeromorpha > Scutigeridae > Thereuonema > Thereuonema tuberculata. The sequence continues at coordinate 1,930,070 of JAFIDM010001028.1, forward strand.
GCGTGGAAAATCTCCGCTCTCCGCCGAGGCCGGGGTTCGAACCCAACAACAAAGTACCCTAATACTTCGACACACAAACGAATAAGAGATATTTTTTTATGAAAATTGAAATAAATGTATTAAAAGTTAACCAAATTAAAATGTATTATTCTATTTTTACATAATATTATAATATTTATTTTTATTATTATTTTTATCAATTCAACAATTTCTATAATTTTCTTATGAAAAAATCACACAATTAAAAACATTGATAGAAGTTCTAAGTACTTACAAGGAAGATCACTATTGTTGTTGATAAAAACTACACCGTAAGAAAGAAGCTACGATAAAAAAAATGTCAATATTTGTGAATCAACAAATGTTTCTTTTTTTTTAAAAAAAATTGATTATCTCTTAATATGGGGATATTCGGAAATAGGCACGCTAATTAAATAATTTTTAAAGCAAATATCTCAACTACAACAATCGAAAGAAGAACATCATCGAATAGTTCACACAGAACAAATGCAGTAAAAATACAGATTCAGAAACTTCTTCATTCGTAGGTAAAGTAAATTACACTGACTTTCATCGTATTAATAGTGAATAATGTTTATGACAGCGATCTTTTATTTTTTGATATGTCACCGGAAATACATGTGGTTTGTGGTCTTTGACACTCCTCCTACCGCCGTAGAAGTACCACCATTTGACTGTTTTGCTTGTTGGACGCTTGTGAGAGTTGTTTTTCTGCTGTGTATTCATATGGAAATAACGATATATCAATAACTGCTTCATTTAAACAGATCGTATAATGAAGTGGGTAGTTTAGAACTTCAAATATTCATTATTTCTACCATCGAGTTGGAGTCTGTCCAGTTTCTGAACACATCAAAGAAGGAGTAAACATGCGTTTTAAACTGTCCTAGATCTGAAATCAAACAGAACTTACATGTCTGTCTCTCACTCAACCTATCATCCAAACAATTGTTTTCACTTCGAACAGATTGATTTACTTTCGAGCAAAGTTTATCCCATTGAAAGATAAGAAAAATAGTCAGAAGAAATACTCTGTTGAAATAAGTTTAACTGTTAAATTTTTAGAACCCAATTTCATTGCAATTACTACTTAATTTGTATGAAAATAAACACTTCTAATTGATAAGTGATCGAATATCGCTTGCTTCCCTTAAGTCTTAATAATCTGATCGATTATAACTTGGGTAGTCATTTTATTTTTTGACATTTTTACCGTGGTTTTTATGTTATTACTTTTTTAATTCAAATATTTATTTAAAATTATTAATTAAAATATTTCACCAAAGAATATTAAATTTAATAATGTGAAAATACTCAAAATATTTCCGCCATTTCGGCTTCAGAAATGTAAGTTATGAAATTCACCTACTCATTTTTAAATATTATTATAAAAATTATGTAAGCATTGTAGGAATCGAATGCTTTTCCATTCCTCTGAAAGGTTATTGTATACATCTAATATGTTTGCTTTATAAGGATAAGGAATATCCAAAAAGACGAAACTGAATGAATACGCAAAAGTTAAGTAGAAATTATAAATTTTCCTATCTATAGTTATCTTTTTCAGTTTCAGTCTAATGTTTCTGGCTTCTGTTCTGAGCTGAACCGTAATCTAATACAGCAGTTTTAATCCCGTTGTCCGAGTGAGTATAGGAACAGAATCTTACGTATTATTCTGCTCCTCTTCCAGGAAGTGGGACCCCAAAAGTAAGCAAAATCATTGTAATTAGTGTAGCATCAGAAACTTCGAAGCTGCACTCCTGCTTACTTTTAACGAGGGGAGGGGTGCGGTGGGAAAATCCACTTTCGGGAACGGGAATATAATCCATAGCCTTTCTTGAGTCCGGGTTGATCGTTACGAGATAAATCTGGCTGATGAATCCTAACAAGGACCCAGATTCCATTTGATAACAACTCAAGGAATGAAAGGAAAAAAACTGCATTTTCTGTATTTCCTCTTTAACGTGAATTTCATTTCTTGAGCCTAAATTATAATTGAAGGATTTAATTAATCTTTATAAAAAGCTGGCTTAATAACAAATCAAAATAACTTGATTTAAAATTTTAAAAAGAAATTCTATTTATTTAAATCTTTGAATCTTGATTTTGGAATTTAACTTTTTTAGTCATTGATTGCTTTGCTTGAATTATATATGTTGTATGTTAAATCCTGTTTTGTAGATTATAACAAAAAACAGGAAAAAACTTTAACAAAAAAAAATACGTTTTATGACATAAATTATCTTTCAAAGCTACGTTAGAAACTAATTTAAATTTTTTATCTGTACGTCATAACGAGTTTCAGTCAATAAAAGGCCAATTGTAGGTTCTTTGTGAATATACATACTTTCACAACATTTTTTTTCTATTGATAAACGTAAATTGTAAATTGTAATTGCTGAAGTAGTTAATGGTCACGTTAACGTTGTTTTTTTGTGTGATCGATTGAACATTACACCTCAGTTCTTGAAAGAAGAGTTTTTCATGACGTAATTTCCTTATAGATTGATGTTTGCATGACGAACAGCGCCATCTATTGCTAGAATCCAAAACTGAATCTCATAAACGTTATGAAAACATTCTGGTTTATGTATTTTCTACAGTTACGAATATTTACTTAATAATAATTGAAAGTCTAAGAATTACAAACATTCCATACTATTCCCCTTGCGTGGCTATGCAAAGTTTGACCTTTCTTGGTCACGCTTATGCGATCACAAAACGACGTCAAATTGGTGACGTTTGTTCCAGACAAAATCGACCGCTACGTAATGACCTTTTCTGAAAACTACTATAAGTAAGCTATAGTGGTCTAATAGAAAGCATATTCCTTGCTATAGTGCGTCAAATGATAAAAAACTTTAAATTGCTCTTCAGTAAAGCATTATTATTATATTGCACTCATTACCAAAAAAAACGACACACCTAGAAGGAGTTGTCCAATTGTAATGAAATTTCCTATGCAAAGACATTGGGACCGCCCATGCAAATGATTAAACTTTGGTGTCCAATGAATGAATAGCGAGAGCTACAGCGCATCGGAACTGCGCACTCAGCAGGTGTATATAAGAAGCGATTCTCAATCTGATGGTCAAAATTTCTATTGCATTGCGAATTAGGATACCTTTCAACGACTGAAAAAATGCTTCACCGCAGGATTCGAGCTCATTACGTACAACTGTCAGAGTTTGAAAAAGATCGTACCATTGGATTGAAAGAGGCAGGTTGGGCATATCGGAGAATCAATCGTCGTATGGGTCGAAGTGATGAGGCGATTAGAAGTTGCTGATAGGAATGGGTGGACAATGGCAGCTTTCAGCGTCATGAAGGTAGCGGTCGCCCTAGGGCCACATCAGAGCGGGAGGATAGAGTGATTGTCAGTTGAGCTGTCACAGCACTTGAATCATCGTTATCAACCATCAGACGTGCGACCCGCACACGAGTGTCCACCAGGACCATTCACAGACGGCTAAGAGAGCGACATCAACGCTCGTACCGACCGCTACGCCACCTGCCACTCACGTCTGCATGCCGTGGGGCCAGATTACAGTGGTGCTTGACCCAATCCGGTTGGAATGATATTGACTGGGGACGTACAGTGTTTAGCGACGAATCCCGCTTTCAACTGTGTCCTGAAGATCGTCGCAGACGTGTCTGGAGACGCCCAGGACAGCGTGCCGATCCTGCTTTCACTATTGCACGCCACACAGGCCCTCAACCAGGAGTTATGGTCTGGGGTGCTATTTCCCTTGATAGCCGGACCCCTTTGGTAGTCATTAGCGGCACACTTACAGCACAGCGGTATATCGACAACATTCTGAGACCTGTTTTGCTACCCTTCCTTTTGCAGTACCCTGGCGTTATTTTTCAGCAAGATAATGTCAGACCACATACGGCACGTGTTGCTATGACCTGTTTTGCAGCTTTTGAAACACTTCCTTGGCCAGCCAGATCCCAAGATCTCTCTCCAATCGAGCATGTCTGGGATATGATGGGAAGACGACTGCATCCACCAGGGAATGTGGATGACCTAGCCCGACAATTGGAGCAAATTTGGCAAGAAATACCGTAGGAGACCATCAGGGAGCTTTATCACCCTATGCCAGGTCGTGTGGCAGCTTGCATTCAGGGTAGAGGTGGGTCAACATCTTATTGAGCTCTTTACTTTGTAACTCTGTAACTCTGAAATAAATCATTCAATTTGTCTGAAAGTTTAATCATTTTCTATTCTGTACATAATCTTCCTCTCCACCAATTTTTGTCTCCATCGGACAACTCCTTCTAGGTTCGTCGTTTTTTTTGTTAATGAGTGTATGATATGGTTTAATAATTTCAAAAACATTTAACCAATAATATCTAGTAGAAATACCAACACTATAATTTCATTTTTTATTTCTAATTTGTAAAGTTATTTAAAATAGTCTTATTTTTAAATTTTTCTTAAATTTTTAATATGTTTTTAAAATTTTTAATCTTTGTTCTGTAGTTTTGTTTTTATAATTGATATAAATAATATTAAAAATTTATAAATTATTTTGTTAATATCAATTTGATATTTGTTTAAAAATATTCAGCAAGTTAAGCCATAATCTAAATTCGAATCAACAAATGATTTAATGATTACCCTTTTAAACAAAAGCTCAGAGAGATTTTTAAATGATAATACATTTATACGTATACCTATGAAGTTTTTTTAACAACATAGTTATAATGGGAATTCCAGTTATATTTACCATCAACATATAAACATAAATACTTTTGATTAATTACGAAATCACTAGTATTACAATTACATTGACAATTGTTAATTGAATATATATATATATATATATATATATATATATATATATATATATAT
>JAFIDM010001028.1:1938865-1958244 GCA_023159025.1 Thereuonema tuberculata
TATATATATATATATATATATATATATATATATATATATATATTCGGCGTAGAGCCGTGGGCACATCCCCAATGTACTTTCATCCTTGCGGATCAATTGCACTAACCCTACAGTGGTCAGAAATTGTAGAGGAATTTTTTTCTATTTTAATTTCTGACGGTTTTTTTCACACCCTCCAATGCCATAGACAGCGGAAGAGAAAGAGAAGAAAAAGAAGAAGCAGACAAACACAAGAAACACAAGAAAGTAAACATCCAAGCCGACATCAGGATTGAAAAGGGTTGGTGTCGACGCATCGGCCTCATGGAAAACCGCCATAAAATCCACTTACGAACGGCATTTTTCATTTAAACTGGGGCATGTAGCTTTATGTAAAAAAAGATTTTTTTTTTAAATTTTTTATTTATTTATTTATGTTTCGTAATGATCCTAACGTTAGTGATGTTATGATTGATGTAAATTCTATTGTGGACCATTTAGATGTATTATTGAGATCATCTTGAACTAATCTAAAAGTTTCATTTTGAATTTTATTATTACTTTAAAGTAAAATATCGTCACCATAAATGTACATAGAAGATTGTTTAATGCATTTCTAAGGGAATTAATGTAAAAGATAAATAATAATGGGCCCAAATTCTTTTAATATAAATTTTATTAATGTTATTTTTAATTTCTATGTTGAATTTCTACTTGTAAGATAGTTATTTAAAAGATTATGCACTTCACCTCGTATTCCATATTTTTTCAAATTTTTTTGTAAGAAGAATAATATGATTAACATTATCAAACAACTTACTAAAATCAATAAAGGCAATAAACGTTATTTTTCCTTCATTAAATTTCGATTAATGTTATTATTTAAATTATTTAAAAGTTGAGACTACTACTATTATGTTGAAATGCATATGGATTATAATTAAGAATTTTCATATTAATAATGTAATTATTATTGATTGAGTTAAGGAACTTCAAATGTTTTCGAAATATTTGAAAGAATCGAAATTGGTCTATAATTATCAAATTTATTATATGCTCTGTTTTTATGAATAGGAACTACGTAAGCTACCTTCTATAAATTGGGATAAATACTAGTTTGAAAAATATTTTTAAGTAGTTCCCTCGAGAACAATGATATTGTCTCCTTGATACTATTAATTCATTAATAGTAATGTGATACTATTAATTCATTAATAGTAATGTTATTACATCCAGTACTGTGTGTATTTTGTTTTAATTACGAGTAATAATTAAAATATCATTTTGATTTGGAGGAAATACAACCATAGAATTTGAATTGTTTAATTCATTTATTTCATAATAAAACCGTCAACCATGAGAGCACTATGTACAATTAAAATTAGAACATTTTTTAAAAATTTACTACCTAAGGAGAAATTTCACAAGGAGAAATTTAACAGAGGTGGATTAAATTGAGTCCCAATAAGAAAGGGACTTGAAACGTAGTAAATTTTTAAAATATGTTCTAATTTTAATTGTACATAGTGCTTTCATGGTTGGAGATTTAATTATGATTTTAACTGCATGTTAAATATTTTTAATATCAAATTGGTTAATAATGTAAGTATTTTTCTGTGTAAGAATTTTTGAAAATTTGAAAAAAATATTAATATCATAATTTGATAACAACAATTTATTATAATACATATAAGAACAGTTTTATAATAACAGTTTTGTTTTATTTTAATTAATATGATTTTTAATAATTTTCCGCATATTGTTTGAATGTGAATTATTCTCAAAAATTATATATATATATATATATATATATATATATATATATGTCTTATTTATCCTATTATTTTTTTAAATAAGATATTTTTTTCTTCAATATGTTTTAACATTTCTTCATCCATCCATACTTGTTTAAAATTGCTCTTAATATTATTTTTAATATTTTATCACAATTTTGATTTATTATATTATTATTATTATGATTTTTTGTATTTTTAGTTATATTTCTAGCCTCTGAAACTCCTTTTAGTTTATTAATATAAATATAACGGTCTTCGTTGTAATTAAGTTTAATTTCATTCGTAAAATCCAAATTGTTTTTCATTAAAATAACCATAATAGAGTATCTAACCATTGATAGAGTATCTAATTATTTTGCTTTTATTATCATTACTTAAAAAAAAATATAAGACGATATTGATACAAAGTAAACATTTTTAAAAAGTAAACAAAACATAAATCAAGCAATGAAAATAGCTACATTTTATGTTTTTTAGTAAATCAACTAAACTCTTGTGCGGAAGTGTTTACAAATGAATCTAGCAGATGGCGCAGTGCACTTGGGAAATGTTTTGCGTCATCTTAACTTAGTAGTGTTTCAGTGATGTTAATTTTCGATTGTTTTCAACACATAATCACGTTAACTCGAGAAAACACTATGGGCACTAAAGATAGTACAAAAATCATTAAATAATCTCTTGAATTATTAATCACATTGAGAATTCTGGGAATGAAATCCTGTACCATTCTTATGAATGTACGACTTTGTTGTCGATAAATTAAATTGAAATTCAATTTTATTACCACATAAAAAAAATTAGAACATATTTTCAACTTGGCTCATAGTAACTACTGTTATTTTGTAATTCTGCATCAGTAATTTTCTTTTTAACTGTCAGTAGACGAGCATCTGAGTTTGATGAAAATTCGATAGGAAGAGAACTTTTTTATTCTTTCATTGGCTGGAATCACCATCTGGTGACGACCATTAGAACTAGAAAGCAATAGCATTCTCATAGTTTTTCCGATTCCAAGACTCCCAGAATATTGATCTTCCCTTTTGTGACACTATATATAAAAATAAAACCATTTTAAAAGAGAGTTAATTATCAAAAAGCGAATTTCTTTAATATTAGTATAAAATTTTCTTGTCATTTTCTTCTTATTTGGATATTTCCCGTTCTTATTTCTTCTACTATTAAAGGAAAAAAAAATTACAAATATAAATCGGGCGATCTTTTATGTTACCAAAAAAAAAAAAAAAAAAAAGACGAGAAAATTTGTTACTTTATCAATATTATTGTTATTGAAAAGTAACAATACCGAAGCTCCGACGAAGCTCCGAAGTGACCGGAGCTCCATTTTTTCTGTCAACTACATTGTAATCAAAATACCAATGGCTACATAATTATGTAATTCAACAAGTGAATATAATTTTGTGCTAATGCATAAAGTTAAGGGCGATCTATAATAAAAAAAATAATAATAAAAAATTGCAAGTGCATTAAGAAAAAAGAAAAAAAAGTTAGGAGAATAAATAAAATAAACCACGCGGTCATTGAGGAAAACAAAAGATTTCAGAGAAAAAACAAAATAGTAAATATACAGAATCGGACCCAGAACCAGCATACAAGTCCGAAAACTTACCGATCATACTACAGCTGCCAACAGAAATAAAATGGTTCCATTTCTGATATTTAAGTGAATGGCGGAAATCCAATGAAAAGAATACTACATTTCTCGAATATGGTGGGACGTTGGCCCCAAGAAAATATTCCATTCCTACAGTGTTTCGGCCTCTGAATGTGATGTTGAATTTCGTTTTACGATCCGACCTTCCGTTTGGGAGTTGTTAAAAGGAAAACAGACGCGCACGGACGGACAGGACAAATGCAATAGTTACCGATTTTGGTCGCTATCAAAATAGCCCCCAAATGGATCGCTAAAAATACATACTTATAATTGCATCGTACAACATAATATATCATACTAATAGAAGAAAAACGCCAAGAGACTTTTTGAGAGACCTTTAACCAGTCTGATAAAGGGCAGTCTTTCACCTTAATATATTTCATGATCCAAAATTGTTACTGAACTATCAGGTTAAGGAGGTCCTGAAAAAGCTAGGGAAACAATAATTTTCTGTGATGATTTTCTATTGAAATTGAAATATCCAATAAATCTAAAATGTAAAATGTCCATTAATAATGGTAGAAATAAAACCGAGTGAAAACTCTATATGAATCAAATTATCACGATTCCAGATATTTGAATTATGGTATCAATAAATACATTGTTATCCATGGTAATGATTGCGTCATTCAGAAATCTAATATAAGTTAAATAAAACTAATTTATCACTTAAGTTGAAGCTTATCTACAGTGGAAACACATATATTTAAAGTTCCATTCTTATAAGCATTGATAACCTTATTATTAAATTCTTTTAATTCAAAAAGAAAATAATGAATGGAGATTGTCATTTAATTTTTTTTAACTTTGTAGTTTAGAACAATTCTGAAAATTAATGTGAATAATTAGTAGCCTTAATAATTTCCTCATAATAATTTTTCGTGTCATTACTTGCAAGCTAAAGAGAAAAAAAATGTTTTAGAAAAAGCCTTTAGACCGATGCTTCTGAACGTGTATGCCATGACACAGGGTAATGCTGCAAAAAAACATTTTGGAGATTCATTTACTTTAATTAGTCGATTTTCTGCTTAGTTTGTATGCAGGTTTCGCAAATATTATGCCATCTATTCCTATCTTGGCATTATAAACTAGCCATGCTGAAGAGTCGTTTTTCCCTTACTTTCTTATGGTTAATATGCATTCTTATTAACGTCCTCCCATTTGATACATAGTCTTAATCCGCTCCAGTTCATTCTGTTTAAAGTCGATCCAGCGTACTTTTTCAATATTTACCAAGAAGGACCCTTTACATCGACAACATCAATATCATTTGTGAGATGAAAATACACATGGAATAGGGGAGACCAGGGCTAGTCGGCATAGATTTTGGTTTTTGATTTTTCTATTTTTATGTACAATACTTAGAGAGATTCTGGTGAATGCGGCGGATACTTTTTGACTACAAAATTATGTAGGACCCATTAATTAAATCCGTGTTTAGATTACCCAAAAAACACTTTTCCTAAAAGCTTGCAACTATGCCAACTAACCCCGGGTGCGGGGTGAGTTGGCATAACGTGATATGGGTAGGGGTACTTGAGCAGAACACAGCAATTTTCGAGGAAAAACATTTTATTTTATCCAAAATTTTAATAATACTTGAACAAAAAACAACTCTACGATAAATTAAATTAAATGTATGAACAAACAATGAATTGTTAGCTACCTATAGTTGTTGTTTGATATCAAACACGAATGTAGGGTTTTGGCACTCGCTTATTTGAACAGGTGGGTTTAATTTTCTCAGAACTTCAGTTTGGTCGTATCAAATTGGTCTTCCTCTTCTGAGTATCTCCAGTTTTTCCCCTTTTTTACCATTTGTCATAGTTATGCCAACTCACCCCTACCTAACTATGCCAACTAGCCCCAGAGGGATATCCAAAACAAGATGGATACCAAACAATCCCAAACATCAGAAACAAAATGTTACGATCCATGCATGCAACCACAGTTATCCACTCTTTCGAGAACCGCCATCAGGAGCACCTCAATTCGATCTACATGTTCACCAGAACAAAAAAATTTACGATGAAAAAATTTACTCATCAGTCAGAAAATCGAAGGTGTCCTTCCTTCGTAACGCTTCGAAGCAAACTAAAGTCACAGTGGATGATGCATCTTTACATTCACTTCCCACTACCAAGATGTCAGCGCACTAGCTACACCGTGGCAAGAAATAGAAGCTGTGTGCCAACTAGCTCCTTATGCCCACTGATCCCGGTCTCCCCTACTTCAAAAATATATATAAGTTGTGGGGCCAACATTGAACAACATTCAAGATATTTGACATTGTTTTAATTAATTTTCAAGTATTTGCTTATTAACTTCATATTGTTCATGTAGCGTAGAACATAAGCAATCACAGTGGAGATCTAAGAAGTTAGGGTTCTATTCTGCTGAGGGGAAAGTATTTTTTAATTCTATTTCTATCGTCTTTTGTCTTCTTTTTTTTATTTTAGAAAGAAAATAATTCGAAAGAAAGAAATAATATTCTCCTTAACTTATTTTTATTAGCAGTTTTTCAAGTTGCTAAAAGTAAAAGAGGACACATGTAGGCACTTAACTAATTTTTTCGAAATTTTTTTTTTCTTTCCTGTACTAATGCGCTTTGTCTTGATATTATTAATATTATTAATACTTCAACGCTTAAAATTATAAGGTAAAATTTACCTTACAAAGGGTCCGGTAGTTCTAATTTTTTGATATGTTGTCGAGGATGGTTAGTAAGTGTTTAAAATGCAAAATGCACAATTCCTCCCCCGCCGCCCCCGACGCTATCTTAAAAAAAACCCAAAAAAATTGATACTTTCTTAATTCGAAGTTTTTTATAAACAATTTCGAATCATAACGACTTTTCGGCGTTTCATCGTTAAGAAATTCGACACGTGACAACTGGAATCCCCTTCCCGCAATCATTCGACACGTGACGCTTCAGACGTCATTCGAGCTTCCTGCTGTAAGTGTCACCATGTCTTTCAGTAAACCACGCATGTACAAGAATTTACCGTTCGCTGAAAAGGTCGCCGTCATTCAAGAGGTGGAAAAGGGTGTGAAGAAGAAATGCCAAATCGCCAACGAGTACGGGATAGCGTCGAATTTTCTCGGTACATTGAAGGACAAATCAACGTAATTTTGAAGCTGTTTTTCGTTCACTAAACGTGCTTGATGATTTTGCTAACCTTAAGCGACTGAATTCTATAAAACAATCAGACATTGCACAATTTTTTGAAAAACTATAATTTTCTGTATTGAATGCAATATGTATTATACCTTACGTAATGTAAATCTTATTTTGTTTACATACATATAGTGTTTCAGTCTTTCATACCATGATCTTTCTGAATAAATATTTACTTATTGACAGAATAATCTTTTCAAGCATTCAGTGGACCTGAAATTAAAGTCAAAAGATGTAACTTGTTTAATTCGAAGTCTTGGGTAATTCGAAGTTTTATAGTGGTCCCTTCAGCTTCGAATTATCTAAGTTGCACTGTATTCACAAAATTTCGGAAAGTATTCCTTCTTTCCTTTCTCAAGCTTTTTTAAAAATTGAAATAATTACAGATGTCTACATAACACATACATTCTCCTGGATATAGTTTAATATAACAATTACTTATCCCTGACTAACAATATTACTTCTAACATTTCCTATATTTAAATCACAACTTCAATTCTTCAAATTTTATCAACCTTCTGTTAACAACACATGATTTTATCATCAATTCTGCTAAATATACCAATACTTTATTCAAAAAGAAGTATTCATTTTGATTTAATTAAATTTTTATCCCAATCAATTTCTCTCGTAGTTTAATAGTTCAATTAGTTTGTATAGTTTTATAAACAATTTTACAAGTAAATCTTAAAATTCTAGAGGAATACTAAATTTAGAATTCGTTATTTGTTTTATCAAAATGAATTACAAAAACCTGTTTTGCAATGAATAATTAAAAATATGTTATGATAAAAAATTATTGATGTTAAACTGTATGATATTAAGATGACAGTGTAATCTTTATTTTAAACCATGAAATTTCAAAATTTCTCCAGAGTTGTTATGTCCTTTATTTCTTTGGGTGAAATTAAGAAAACTAACAATTTGTAGGTAAAATTAACATATGATACGTGTTTAATAAAAAGTTGTTATTCTTTTAATTTCAATTGATTGTCTTTTTTACTAACAAGGAGAGGTCATACCCTGTATCTCTTCAAAATCAATGCCCTTTTGTGGAATGAAAGTATTCAAAAATATGTGTAAGGATTGTGGGGCCAATCCTCAAACGTTTTCGAGATATTTGAGATTGTTTTCATCGATTTTTGAGTATTAGCTTATTAATTTCCTGTTGTTCAATTTCGACAACAGTTGCTGTGGTCCTATTTGTTAGTCCTTGGTCTGATAAACTTAGGATCCGAAATTCGTTCTGATATAAGAGGAAACCTTTCTTTCTTTTTTCTTCTTTCTTTCTTTTCTTTTTTTTTCTTTCTTTTTTTCTTTTCATTTTTCCCCTTCTTTCTGTAAGATAATGTAGGTTTTTTTTCCCCAATTATTGTATGAACATTAAGCAGAAAAAGAATATACGATTAGAAATAAATAAATAATATCTCCTTAATTTTTTTTTATTAAAAAATATTTTAATTTATTAAAAATAAATTAAAGCATATTGTATAATTACGCAACTTAATTAAACTTTTTTACATAATCTTTTTTCTTTTTCTTTTTCCTATACTAATATGCTTTTCTCTTGATGTTAATATTAAAACTAATACTTGAACCATTAAATTCTATGGATGGTGACATTGAAAGTATTCAGTTATAATTTAATAGTACAAGTAGTAAAAATACAGTAATCAATATATAAAAATTTTTTATAAAGTAATATATAGTAATATTTTTTTTTAATGTTTATCAGATCTATTAGGTGTACTTATAAACTGTACACCTGTGATATAGGTACTCAGAGTTTAATCTGTAAGATAATATTCCACCCAAAAGAAACATTTAATAGAAAATTTAATAGTTGGAATGATTAATTTTATATTTTTATCAATTATATCTGAAATTAATATTTTTTATATCTTTTATAATTTGACTATTATATTTATCCCATTTGATTTGATTAAAAAGTTTAAATATAATACAACCATTTAAACGGTAACCATAGTTATTTTTTATTTTTTTATCGTTAATCATGCTAAGCCAATTGTTTCTAGTTTTTGTATTTTTATTGTTATTTTTTTTTCATTTTTAATTTTAAAAATTTTTTTTGTAATTGTTTTATAAATAAATTTCTCTTCAATAGTTAAAATTTTGAATTTTTTCCTTATATCATTCTTCTCATTTTTACTTTTTTTATTAAAATATAAAAGATATTATTTATTATTTTAAAACAAGTTTTGTTTATTTTTTCAATTTGTTTTTAATTAATAAAAATCCAACTATCTAAATCATAATCTAAGATAGAATCCACAGGGGATTTGAAAATTAATATTTTTTGTTTTAAAGGAATAAGGTATTTAATATAATAAAACAAATAGGTTAATGAACTCAGTTTTTAATGATATATTAATAATGTGATGACGATGAGAATTTCTCATCAATAAATACTCCTAGGTACTTTTGTTGTGTGACAAAATCTATTTTTTCGCACTCACAGATTATACTATTTACTTGTTGCGTATTTACTAAATTTCCACAATTTTTTTTATGTAAAAAACAATATAAATTTTTATCAATAATTCTATTTTTAATTTTTATTAACATAACTTTCCTCTTTTTAATATTGATTATCATTTCATTATTCATAGCCCAACTATTTATATTATTTATAAGTTATCTATTTGTAATCTAGTATTCGCATTCAATTGATTTCTATCACTAGTGAAAATTAAAATATCATCAGCATATAAATAAATATTGGAATAAATTATACTATTATTTATGGAATTTATATACATGTTAAGCAATAACGGACCTAGATTGGATCCTTGAGGGACACCAGATCTGATGTTATATGATTTACTCACATAATTGTGTATTTTACTTTTAATTTTTTTGTTTTTTAAATAATTCTTTATTAAATTATAAATTTTACCTCTGATGCCGATGTTGTCTAGTTTTTTTAACAATGAGTTGTGATTTATGCTGTCAAAAGCTCTACTAAAATCTATAAAGGCAACATATATAATTTTTTCCATTGTTAAGTTCATTGTTTATTTTTTCACTAAGATTTTTTAGTGGAGTAGCAGTGTTTTTACTTGGTTGATATGCATATTGATTACAATTTAATAAATTTTTTTGCTTTAATATAATTCTAAATAATTTTATATAAATAACTCTCGAATATTTTTTAATATATTAGAGAGTAGGGTTATAGGTCTAAAGTTTTCAAAGTTGCAATAATTCCTAGTATTTTTACCTTTATATATGGGGATAACATATGCTATTTTCCAAAGATTTGGATAGGTTTTAGTTCTGATAATATTTTTAAAATATATTTCCACAAATTGTGCAAATATTTCCTTATGTCTTTTAATTTCCTTTACTTTGATTAAATCGCATCCATTAGAATTATGATTTTTTATATTAGATATAATTTTTATAATTTCATTTAGATTTGGAGAAAATAATACCATAGTATCATTGCGAGAATTATTTTCATAATTTACAAGATTTTGATTAGAATTTTTTTTTCATTATCATTAATTCTCTTTTTTACAAATACATTTTTAAACTCTTTAAAGATAACATTCACATCATCATTTTTTAATAAATTTACAACTTCAATGTTTCCAAAATTTTTTTGCTTAAAATTTATTTATTTATTTAAGAGATTCCAGATATTAACATTAACATTGGCATCATTTTCAATCATTTTCTATAATAATTATTTTTCTTTTCGTTAATAAGATTTTTTAGCCAATTTCTTTTTTGTTTGTAATTGTTTTGTAACTTTACGTTTTTTTTGTTTTGTTTTTTTTTAATTTTTTGTACAATTTATCTTTTTCATTTATATGTTTCATTAATTCTACATCCATCCATGGCTGTCTATAATTATTAATTTGATTATTATTGGAACTGTCCGGTTTTTTATTTATATTGTTATATTTTTTTCCAATTTATTATTTTAGCTTTTTTTATTATTTTTTGTAATTTATTTATTATTTTATTAATATCTAAATTAGAATTATTTTGCATTTGAAATATAAGTTCATTCAACTTCCTCTCAAAGAAGCCATCATTTATGAAATAATTATATTTGATGTTACTGTCTATTTTCTTTTCATACATATTTTTAATATTATTGTTGATTTCAAAAAGTATGCCAAAATGATCTGATATGCCCCGTTTCATTATAGTGGCCTCAAAATGATTTATGTTTTTAATATTAGAAAAGCAGTGGTCTATACAGGAAATTGTACTAATATTTTTAGTTTCTGCGATTCTCGTGGGTTTGTAAATAAAATTAGTAAAACTAAAATTATAAAAACTCTGCAAATATTTGAGTGTGTTGGTATTTAAACTTTCCTTGAAGATATCTACATTCGCATCGCCTATATAGGCTCTATAATATTTTTGCTTATATTATTTTTGATTTCAGCAATATTATTTTCTAATTCTTTATTAAAAAGGATTACATTCGTTAGAGGAGGCTTATAGATTGCATGTATTGCCATTTCATATTTTAATGAAGAAGTCTTTCTTATTTTACAAGTTATATTTTCATATGAAGCCGTTGACAAATCGAGCTGCATAATATTTAAATTAATTTTATAAAAAATAATGATTCCACCACCTCTTGTAGATTTTCTGAGCTTATGAATTTTTGAAAAACCGGGTAAATTAAACATAAATAATTCTTATTCTTTAATATTGACTTCTACAAGAATTATCATAAATTATCTAACATAGCTAATTTACATAATAAAATAAATATCAGGTATGTAAAGTTAGTTTTTAAGCTTCTTATGTTTAGATATAAGCAATTATAATTGTATAACACAAAAACTCACAATAACTCCGTCTTCATCATTCTAAACTTCTTTACGATATTTCAACTTCCTTAGCGGAAGTTTTCTTCAGGAAAACTACAGTAAGAGTACAGAAAGCCCTAAGATTTTCCTCTCCACTTTCAAAAACAGAATTCAAATATAAACAATCATGAAATCACTCATGAACCAATCTTTCTTGAACAACAAATCTGTTAATACCCGTACAATCCTTCCTTAACAATAAAAACTTTTACACTTATAACAATTTATTTACAGTTGCAATTATAACAATTTCAATTTTTGTTTCAAAACTTTATTATTTTTCATAATTTTTTCAAAAAATCCGAATGAAATAGGATTCGTTTTTAATGACTTAATTTTGTTAAAACAGTTTGCCAAATTAATAAAACCAGATTCCAGAATGAATCTTTCGGATTCATCTTGAGATACATAGATTATATTAATAATTGGATTTGGGTTATGGTCCAACTTTATCGTGTGATATGCCCAGTCTGACTGTTCTGGTCTATTGTTAACATAAGCATTTATATGCTCCCTTAAACATTCTTTAAAAGATCTGCCGGAATTTCCTATGTTTAAACCTCCACAGTCCCTACATTCCAGGGTGTAAATCACCCCCATTTTATATAATATGTTGATCTTGTCTTGTTTTTTTTTTTTTTTTGAATAATACATTACTTTTGTAAAATACTGTTTTAATTTTGTTTTCTTCCAACACTTTTTGGACGAAACTGTCAATTACGAAACCAATGGGAAGTCGAATGAATTTGTAATTCGTACTTTTATTTGTGTCTATTTTCTTAACTTTCCTAATTTTTTCATTACGAAAGAATTTATCAAAACTTACCCGAGAGGCTTCATTAAATCAAGTTTTGATAAATTCTTTCGTAATGATTTGTTTTTGCCTAATGTTCATACAATAACTGAGGGAAAAAAAGAACAAAACCTACATAATCTTACAGATAGAAGGGAAGAAAAAGAAAAGAAAAAGAAGGAAAACGAAAAGATTTCCCCTCATCAGAATCAAACCTCGGATCGTGAATTTACCAAGAGAAGGACTTACGCACAGGGCCACAGCAACACTTGTTCAATACAGGTAAACTGCATCTTCAATTCACTACTTGTTGGATTATGTTATCAATTCTGTATGTTAGAGATTGTTAATTCATTTGTATATGAATTCGAAAAACAGGAATTATTATCTGTAATTATTTACCTAATGAAGTTCCTTCGATCAGAAGGAACGAAATATAGCATGAATAAAGAGTTTGTTTGTAGGAGTCGAGTTGACAGTTTCATTAACACTTGTTCAAGTTTATATAAAAGTTAATGATAAGCTTTTCTTATTTAGAACTCATTATTATAAATGGAATTAGTTGAATAACAAATGTAAATGTTAATCTTATCTGCACCCCTAGGCCTATTTATGTTAGTTTGACATCGTTGATTTATTATCTGAGTCTTTTCTTTTCCATGACAGTGAATAACATTGATTAACCATATTTCAATCAACTAGCAACACAGAAGATATTTTCGGAATTTCATCATTACTAATGTCCAGCGATATCTTGATATTTTTCTTTTGAAGTAATGAGAATTCAATAATCCCATTGTTATTTCTAACAAGTGAATATAATTTTGTGCTAAAGCATAAATTTAAGGGCGACTCATAAGAGAAAAAAAATTAAAAATAATAATAAAAAAAGAAAGTACATCAACGAGAGAAGAAATAAAAAAAGTTAAGAAAAAAAGAAAAAAAAAACATTTCCACGCAGAATTTGAGAAAAACAAAATTAAGAGAAAAAAAGAACTAGTAGATACGAACCGGCAACATTCAGCATTCGAGTCCGAGAATTTATAGATGACGCTACAGCTGAAACGATATGATTGCATTTGTGACATTAAAACTAATACCGGAAATCCAATGAAAACAATGCCAAATATCACGAATAGGGGGGGGGGGCATTGGCCCCAGAAAATATCCTATTCCTATGTGTTTTGGACCTCTGAACATGATGATGAAATCCGTTTGTCGATCCGACCTTCAGTTCGGGAGTTGTTAAAGAGGATATAATGACAACAAAGCAAAATATCTCGAACATGGGGAGGGGGGGGGTTGGCCCTTAAAAAATACCCATTCCTACAGGTTTTGGGCCTTTGAAAACGATGGTGAAATCCGTTTGTCGATCCGACCTTCCGTTCGGGAGTTGTTGGGGTTGAACAGACACGGACGGACAGGACAAAAGCTGCAGCTAGCGATTTTGGTCGCTATCACAATAGCTTCCAAATGGATCGCTAAAAACATTTTTACCTAACAATTTGGGTAAAAAGCTTATTTTTGCTGATCAAAGCAGCAAAGTGTATTAATAAAATGTATTGTTTCCAAAGAAATTTAAAAAAAAGTAAAACTGAACTTACATGTAAAATTAAGACTTATTTCAGAATATGTAATAAACTGTGTAGCTATAAAGTAAAACATTCTGAGGTTAACTTAAAATGAAAGGGGTTTCTCTGGTGTTTTGTTAATAATGAAAAGAAAATAACTGACCATGATATTAGAAACTAAAATTATCTTTTTTTATTTGGTCGTCTCTAATTTTAGTATTTTTTTAAATTTATTCTCAGAAGATGGCCATTAAAAAATTAATATAAATTCATTCTGATAATTAATTATCATAGAACATATATTAATCATTTCAAAGATATATCACCTTTTAACACATGCTAACGAATCAAAAACTTAATGGTGGAAAAAAAAGAAAAACCTTATATAATTATTAAAGTTCAGTGAGTCTTTATTATAATCTTTCTTTTCCTAAATTTTTCGCGTTTCTTAACATACATAGAAACACAGCAAACATACATAGAAACGATTCGGAGAAATTAATTATATTTCTTGTATTCATCGACAGAAGATATAAAACGATTTGTAATAAGCAAATGATGGAGATAGATGAATGATTGTTTCCCAGAAGACATAAATGTGAACGTGATATCTATTGGAAATGATATCTGTTATCTATTAGAAATGGTAAATATGTTCAAAAATATTTAATAATTGTATGTTATGATATCGAACTTTGAAGGAATTACATTGACGTGAAAATGACTATAGTATTATCAGATTAACACAGTGATCTGTCATTGTCAGAAATAGTAAAATGATAGACTTACGAATTAAAGAGTATTGATGAGTGTGTGAGGAAGTATTTGATGAAAAGAATGTAGACTAGTTCGTCCAAAATACGAGAAGATCAGACGACTTAGCGACTTGAACTGAATAGATTCAATGAATCAAGTACATTAAACTACTATCTATCTTTATCACTATCTATATTTTGACAGCATAGCTAGGTAAATTAGTAGCTTTCTTCTTTATGACCAATAATACTTTCTATTAACTAGCTCAAGTCCTCTCATTTAAGGCCTGGAGGTTCAGGACGTCCTTAATGGATTGACTTTTTTTTTTTGATTATAGTTGTAGATGGATGACTGATGAAAACGTTTTACTGTGGACTAAACTATTATTGTTGACGAAATTTCCATAATTCTATGCGTTTCTATGCGTTATATCCAGAATATGAACTCTACTCATTCATATAGTTAAAGCCCCATGAGAATCACTATTTACCGAGTGTATAAACAAACAGTAACAGCTGCAAGTAGATACCCAATGCTCAATTCCAGAGAGATCTGTCAGCCATCTTGATTCTAGGAGCCGTTATCTAAGTGATCCATTGGCCCGTACTGTACATTTGGAGGAAAGGCCTGCACTAGATAGGCCTGCTGAAAGAATTTTTATTCTTTTTTCTTGCCTGAGAAGTGCATTATTAGCTATCATATTCTTAACACTAATTTTTACTATTTTAATTTTACTTATTGCTTCAAACAATGATCGTCCTATTGTACATTACCAAAACTACAACCAATAAAGAGTCTGAATTTAGTCAGAAATTTTGCCGTTATTAGAAATAGAAGTTTTAAAGTTATTAGTAGAAATATATAATTTTGTTTCATTAAAATCAAATACGATCTTCAAGAATAGACATTTTAGTGCTTCAACATATTCATACAAACTTATCAGTCCAATAATTCTTTTAGGATCTGAATCGCATAATATGGTTAACTTTTCTGTAGATCACTGTTAGATGACTAAGATTGACTCTCATGAACTCCGGATCAAAATTCCAACAGCCAAAAATCATTTTCTATTTTTAAAATTTTCCCCGTACAACTAAAATTTTATCCTTTAATGTCGAATATACTTTCACACGATCAGAATTAAAAGGGATTCAGTGTTTTTATCGCCTTTCGGGTTCTCATAAAAGCTTTTACAGAATCAATCTGATTTAATTTCATTCAATATTATTCGTTCTGTAATTCTTAATGTAAGTTACTTTTCATAGTAGACGGGTTTAAATGATTATTAATTTTCATACGCTTTCATAAAATAGAATCATGATTTTTTAATTTCTTATTGAATATCTAATAAACTTTTATTTGTGCCATAAAATTTACTTGATTGCAAATAATTTATGGCTCTGTCATATTTTAGTTTTCTTTGAATAGAACGACCATGACCTACTCATAGTGTCAGTGCAATCTAACCATTATAGATTTAATACTACAACAACCTGTTATGTGTGACAGGGAAACCGAACACTACGAACTTAGGTCTATTACGACAACTTAACTTCTAAACAAATTGTTTTGATATTTTCCACGAATTTTCAATATGGTTAGATTTTTCCAAAAATTATTTAATTTGAAAAAGTTTTAAATAATATTTTTATCCTAACTTGATAGTGATGTTATTACAGAAGACTCCCTCTTAACCGTTCAGCTTGGGATCTGATCCTAGACCTGTTGGAAAAACAGCCGGTTAAGTTCAGTGGCCGGGAAGTTCCGAACCCTTATTATGTAATAATAAATGTAAAGTCATTTGTTTGGACCATATTTTTCTGATGGTTATATAATGGCGAAACTTATTTACACATGTTACAAACATAGTTAATCACACATCTTGAAGACGCTGGGATCATGGAACACGTGTGGCTAAAGCAGGATGGGGCGCCTGCTCACTTCGCTCACACTGTGCGTTGTTTCTTCATCAACATTTTCCAGGACGCTGGATTGGTCGCGGAACTCCTGCATCGCTAACTTCATTGAAATGGACACCACGAAGTCCTGACCTTACGACGCATGACAAATGATTGAGGGGATCATCAAGGCCTACATGTGTAAATGTCGTTATGCTACAAATAAAGAATTGCAATGTAGATGGGGATGCATTTCGAACCATCCCACCGAATATGCTCCAAAAAATGTCAAGTAGGCGTATGAACTTGTGTGAACACACTGACGCATTGGACACTTACTGTATAATTACTTAAAAGATGACTACCATTAAAGGGGTACGGGAACTTCCCGGCCACACTGTACATTTAAAATAGTTTTTAACTAAATTAAAGTACCGGGTGATTAAGAAATAACAGGTGTTCGGAGCCCTGTAGCGTATTAAGTACTGGACGAAATCGAACAAAATTTGGCCACCATACACATTAATTTGTTTCGATTTGTCAAGAAAAAGAAAAATAGTACCAAACAACGCCGATAGGGGAAATTCTGGCGCTGCGGTCGAAAAATGCAGCATGAAATTTGGATATGCGGGTATATTGTGACACGATATCGAGGATAAAAGGAGGGGTTGCGGGAATTCTAGTCATTCTGCAAGAAGTCGCCCGTCGATGGCTTTGTCACTACATGATCTGCCTTATTAGTCAAGCTGTATTTTTCAGCGGGATTAAAATGCCAATGCTGCTCTTCGTGAATACCGGCGGTTAAAACAGTTACGTAGAGGATCGATGACCATAACTAACTTAGGAAGAATGGTTGAAAAATTTGAAAGAACAGGAACTCTGGGTGTGCAACCAGGCCGAGGACGTAAACATATTAAGCAGGAACAAGTTGAAGAAGTTGCAACTGCCGTTCAGGATCAGGCGATAGCTAATAAGCAGGGTACCAGCAGTGCACGTTTAATATCACGACAAACAGATATCCCGTTGTCGACGGTGCAGAAGATATTGCGTAAGATTCTGAAATTTTATCCGTATAAGATAACACTCATTCAAGAATCGCTCCCAGGGGAGAGAAATACCCGATTAGACTTTGCTTTGAGATTTTTGGCTCGATTGGAAGTGGATGACGAGTGGCCGTGGCGGATATTATGGAGCGATGAAGCTCACTTCCATGTGCACGGTGATATCAACACACACAACTGCCGTATTTGGGCTGATACAAATCCACACGTTGGTCAAGAGATCCCCTTACATTCGCCGAAAGTCACAGTTTGGTATGGGTTCACTGCTTCATTTATCATCGGCCCGTACTTTTATGAAGAAGTTGGTAGAAATGAACTAGTGACTAGTTCGGTCAATTCTGACAGGTATGCCGATATGCTCGAGAACTTTGTGATATCTCAACTGCAGCAAAGAAATTGTATCGATTCTATCATTTTCATGCAAGTCGGCCACCGCACATCGGACGTCGGGTGAAGGATGTCCTACGTCAACATTTCACAGACGCTAGAGTAATTAGTTGCGCATTTCCCATGAATTGACTTCCGAGATTCCCTGATCTGAATCCTTGCGATTTCTGGTTGTGGGACTACCTGAAAAGCATTGTGTATCAAGGACATGTTCCTGACATTCCTACTTTAAAAGATCAAATAACGTTACGTGTTAGACGAATAAATGCCGATACGCTGCGAGCCACCGTCGAAAACCTCGTGTACCGCATGCAATTAGTGGAACATCAGGCTGGTGGTCACCTTGAGCCAAATTTATATGTTGCTACAATAAACGTTTTTCATTGAAATTTGGTGTGTTGTTATTTACTGTTTTCATTGGCAGTTATATATTCTTTTTTCACACATTATGCGCTTACAGCGCCAGGATTTACCCTATCGGCGTTGTTTGGTACTAATTTTTTTTTCTTGACAAATCGAAACCGCATACTTTAATGTTTATGGCGGCTAAATTTTGTTCTATTTCGTCCAGTACATAACACTCTATAGGGCTCCGAACACCTCCAGTTATTTCTTGACCACCCGATACTTCTACTGTTTAATTTTATGAAAAAAAGTCAATAAAAAAGACAAAGATTATATAATTTTACAAAATAAAAATTTACATACTTACAGTACGAACAAGTTACAGTATATACTCATATGCTAGTTATCACAAGCACATATCACAATAACCCAAAAACAAAACTTTCTTTGGTGCTAGATATAAATTTACGAAACAAATAGATACATTTGCTAAAGTAACAAAAGAAAACTGCATGGGCAGATAAACGGTCGGATTATCCGAGATCAGTTAAGAGGGAGTCTATTATATTACAATTTTTAAATTCAAAAACTAAATATTTTAATTCAAATAATCTCATGTTTAAAATATTCAAAATACTTTATTACTGACTACATTTTTGTCCTAGTTATTATGTTTTTAGTTTTGTTTCTTTTATTTTTAGTTTCTCTAACAACCTGCCCTTCTATAGTGCGTCGTTGAATCTTCAAATTTTACAAATACTGTCCATTCCTAATTTTTTTTTAATTGGAATTTCTAAATAAGAAAAATATATATGTTTAATATTGCTTGTTTTAAAACTATTCGTTCTATGGTTCCGGTGAGCAAAGATCCAAGGTTTCAAACAGACTGCCCGTTTTATTTTATTTTCCTTGCTTCCAGAACTAATTCTTACTATTAACAAATTTTTATTAGCAACTCTTGTGTTTTGACATCACATATCTACTCTGATATCTACTTTTGTGTCTAGAGGTGACATATTTCTAATTAAATAGTTCTAATTAAATTTAGGCATCAATCCACGGCACTTAGCTAAAGTTAGGATTCGCA